>CVRI01000014.1:231552-562380 GCA_900005825.1 Clunio marinus | reverse complement strand
TAAAATTTTGAAGAGTTTATTTGGTTAAAAATTTATAATTGTTTGTTTACCAAACAAATGTATAAATTAAAATTAAAATCGAACATTTCCTTAACCCATTAATTTTAATAATGTTTTTTTTTAACTTTAATTGCCATTCTAGCGGGCAGAAAATGTTCGATGGAATAAGATTGTGTTGAAACTATTCGCAATTAATCATTAAAAAATTAGAAAATCGATCTTTCCCTTTATATTTGAAGAAGTCTTCAAATGGACATAATAGCAGTCGTTCTGAATAATATTTGGAAACTCGAAATGCTTTTAATTACGTAGAAGTTTAATAATTTCAGTTGAGAAATGTTTCATACAGGAAGATGCTACTATCCATAAGATAATTGAAAATATCGTTTTTAAGATTCAATTTGCATTGCTTTTGTAAAATGTTCATTGCCTAAAGTTATTATCGAAGTAGGTAAAACAATTGAGAGATTATAAAAACAGAAAATCATTTTCCATCTAATGCATTGCGAAACAAATTTAACGGTCAATAAATTAGCATAAATTCGAAAATTTAGCACATTGTTTAATCTTCTCCCTAAGTGAACCTTTAAATGTTGGAGAAGTTATTAGTCATCACACGAAAAAATAGCAGAGTTTAGGGAAAAATATAATTCTATTTAGCACGTTTAACTATGATGGAGACCTCAACAAACGGTTTAACACCATCGAAAAAGAAAGACAATGGTGAACCCAAGGAGAACTTGTGGTAAGACTGTTCAGTGGCTTTGCATTCATTGAAAGTATTAAAAGTTTCGTCACAAAATTTTATTTCCCTTTTTTCTTGTTACGCCTCGAAGTAGTTGTTGTTTTATTTACTTTCCTCATCATCTTTAGACTATATTAAGACTTCATTTCCATAATTTGAAATATTGTGAGAAATATTTTAGACTTCTTAGAAAGAAAGAAATTTTTAATTGTGCAAGCTAAGTGACGATCGTCTGATGAGCGAGAAAAATCTTCGAAAAAGATCCAGCTGTGCAAAATTCATAATCGATTTTCTTTGCAAATTTTTCTCTCATTTTTTTATGCTGTCGCAAAGATTAAAGATTATCAGCAATGAGGGCAAATATTAATCAATTTGTTATGTCTACAGGTCAGAAATTCTTGGAGAAGTTCAAACACAAGGCACCACAAAGTTACCGTCGAATAAATCTGTGCTAGTTCTCGGTGATAACTCATCAGGTAAAACATCGCTAATTGCAAAACTACAAGGTGTTGAAGATCCGAAAAAAGGAGCTGGTCTTGAGTACGCATATATTGATGTGAGGGACGAATATCGAGATGGTAAGAGAAAGAACGGGAAAAAGTTGTCCAATTCGATTCTAATTAATTCTTTCTTGTTAAAGATCTCACAAGATTAGGAGTGTGGATCCTTGATGGAGATCCAGGTCATCTGAATCTCATGAAGTTTGCATTAAACGAACAGAATTACGCTCACACCCTCGTCATTTTAACTGTATCAATGACAACACCTTGGCATTGGCATGATCAACTTCAACATTGGATGAAAGTTCTCGATGATCATTTAATTTCTTTGAAATTGTCATCAGAAGAACGACAAGAGCAAAAGCAACGACTCATAAACGAGTGGCAAAATTATTGCGAGTCTGGTGACGAACTCGATCCAAGCTCTCCAATGAAACGAACAAATCGATTATCCTCAGTGGAAGATGACTTGGATCTGATGCCACTTCCAGAAAATTGTCTCAGTACCAATCTTGGACTCAACATTGTCGTTGTAGTCACGAAAACTGATTACATGTCGACACTTGAAAAAGAGTTCGATTATAGAGATGAACATTTCGATTTCATGCAGCAATGGATAAGAAGATTTTGCCTCCAATACGGTGCATCGCTTTTTTATACAAGCGTAAAAGAGGACAAAAACTGTGATCTATTATATAAATATTTAACACATCGCATCTATGAGCTGCCATTCCGAACGCCGGCGCTTGTTGTTGAGAAGGATGCAGTATTAATGTGCGTTAATTAATTTTGTCATTAAACATCTTTTACTAACATTGAATTTAACAGTCCAGCAGGTTGGGACAATCAAAAGAAAATCAGCATACTTTACGAGAATATGCACACATGCAGAGCTGATGATTTCTATAGTGACATCATAGCTCAACCACCTTCACGTAAAACTGTCTCAAATCGAGAAGTTGAAATCGTAACAGAAGATGAACAAGCATTCTTAGCGAGACAACAGCAGATTTTACAGCAAGGTCAGCAAGGTGGACAACAACAAACGAGATCAGTTTCGCCTATGAGAACACCACAATCAGCTGGTAAATCTGCACCAAGAACACCAGGAGCTGGACAAGGATCGCCAAATAAAAAGGTGAGTTGAAAGTTTTCTTAAAATTTATTTCTTTTAATTCATTTTAATGTTTCAGATCGAAGCAAAACTTACGCCAGGTGCACCGTCTGGTGAAGGTGTTCTCGCAAATTTCTTTAATTCACTGCTACATAAAAAATCAGGATCGCCTGGAACACCAAGTGGGCCAAATTCACTTTCAAGTGGAACGAATAGCCTAACACCAAGAACCAATGGCACTGACGGCATGGTTACACCCGAAAAGTTAATGCATCTCGATGCTGGTGCTGAACTCGATCGGATTTCAAGAAGTGCTGCCAAAAAAGATCTTGACTTTAATGAAGCGCCAACCTCCGACTGTTGAACTCATCAATCATCCGTTATCAGTTCATTTGGATAAGTAACAAAAAAAAATAGAAAATGAGAAATGATTAAATCAGATAAGTTTCCTTTGGCTTCCTTCTTCGTCATGAGTCGCAGCAATTGTGACATCATTTGAATCTTTAATTTACATAAAAAATCTTTCTTTTTTTATTGTTGCTCTACGAACTAAATCTTGATGATATTTAGAAATATTTTAAAGAAAAAAAGAAGCAAACGTCATTCAACGAAACCACTTTGAATGTTTATGAATAAAAATGACGTTCATGTGAAGAAAAGAACAATGAAAAAGCAAGTGGAATGCCAAACGTGAATTGTTCTTTATTTTTCTTTCCATAACTGTTCTTTTCACTTATAAGTTGTCCAAAATGTTAACGACTTCATGAAAAATACTCTTTGAAATTTGTTTTTCATACTTTCAATAATATTTAAAATAATTTAATAGATTTTTGATTAAACATCAAAGAGAAGAACGAATACAGTGAAAGTTCCATACAATGAGTTGAGGTTTCTTTATGATGCCATAGGATTTTATTTTATATTTTCATTTAATGTAATTTTAGGTCACAGTAAAATCGCTCAAAAGAAAACTAAAATCCGTATGGTGAAAGTACTAAACAAGAGAAGAAAAATTTTAGTTTATTTAAACTTAAATGACTGCTTAATATCGCTTAACAAAGCGATCATCTTCACTGTCACATCCAGCTAATTATTATGAATTATTATGCAATTAGTTAACAAGTTTAATTGAAGTAACTTTCTGTACTATTTTATGCAATGCTTAGTTAATTTATTATTGAAACATATCTCGATGAAAAACATTTGTTTGAGTTCGAATTAGAAATGAAATTGCAAGGAGAAGAGAAAAATTGTACAATTGATGATAATTTAAAAGTTCTTTGAGAAGTTTGCTTGATTATTTGCTTCAGTGACATGTTTGCACTGTTGATTTGTAATCCTTATGATTTTTTAATGTAAAAAGTTAACTTATTTAAGTTCCAATGAATAACGAATTATTTTTTTACTTCATCCATTTCAGTCTTTCTTTCTTGACTTCCCAAACATATTTTTACATACATTTGAAAGTGGTGAACATTCATCTCGATTCATTATTTTCAACAATTTATTTTCTCTTAACCTTCAGGAAGAATTTTAAGATTAACGAAATGAGTGAAGGCGAATATAATTTAATTATTTTTTATCCAACTCATCCATAGTAGAGTGACTACAGACGTTTAAGATTCATAATTGCTTCTGTTGATCGAAATTTATTAAAAAATGTTTGAGAGAAAAATAATTAAATTAACTAATTAATGAATTCCAGTATAAGTTAGTCAACTAAAATTTGTTTAGATGAGAAGAAAGTTATGCTAAGAAAAAGTAAAAATTCATTTCGAATCAATAAGGTACTTAAAATGTTTATTTCATTATTTGCAATAAATCCTCTTTCTCACTCTGATGATGACAAACTTTACAAGTTTAACTTGGAACATTTAAATTTCACTTCATAATTAAAGATTGCTTCCTTAAGGGTCCAATTTTTTTTTTATCTTCAAAATTCAATTTTGTAAGACGACCCAGTTATGATAATAATCCAGTAAACTAACCAAATCAGCTTAAAAGAAATGAAAATTCGTATCAAATTGTGGCTTCAGAAAAAAAGAAACAACTTTTTAAACTCAAATCAAACATACATAGAAATTAGACAATGGAAATAAGATAAATATTGATGAGGAATTCAGTTGATGAACGAGATGGATGTAAATAAATAAAAATTGAAGGAAATTGAGAAAGTTTCATATTTAATAATAAAAAAATTAATAAAAAGACAGAAAAGCAAACTAATCAATCAGTGTTTAATTTTGCTTCGAGTGGTTTCATTTTCAGATCATATTCTTGAGAATATTAGAGAACTTTCATTATTTATCGTCGTTAACTCAAGTTACACTTCATCGAACTCTCTCTCACTCCCTTTCTTTGTAATATAATTTATAACGGACATAAAAATTTCAAAAATATCAACTTTATGCCCCTTTATTTCGGTAAATTGTGATAAAATTACGTCATGTCTTAAATAATTAATTAACAAACTTATTAAAACCTTCTTAGAAATTGTAAAGAAACATTTAAATCATTCAATAAACGGGTTTTGTAATTTTTTCTGAATATTTTATATTTGATGTGACATCACTGATTCGGTGAATTTAGACCCCGTGAGTTGGAAGTCGGATTTGCCAACTACATTCATTCATTGTACAACAGAAAGTCTTAAGTAAAGGTGAAGTGAACACGAAACATAGTTCTAGGATAAAATATTATATTCAATCAATAGTTTATAATACATTAAATACAATATGGGAAGTAAGTAAATTGAATTTCATTCACAATTATAAGATTATGTTCGATTAAGGATTTATGTTGAGAAAATCATATTCCATCAAGTGCTTCGTTGGCAACAAAAAAAATCTGAATTACAACTTTCTTTAAATTTTCCTTTTCCTAAATTAAGCAACGTGTTTGACTTTTCATTTATCATTTGCCTCGTTTCTACCTTCTTTCAGTCAAATTCCTAGAGGTTATTAAACCTTTTTGCAGTATACTGCCAGAAGTGACGAAACCCGAACGAAAGGTGAGTTGGATGTTGCTCCAGTGATCTCAATTAGAAAGTACTTTTTATGCGTTAATATTTTCCATCTCAGATTCAATTTCGGGAGAAAGTTCTATGGACAGCAATAACACTTTTCATTTTCCTCGTTTGTTGTCAAATTCCTCTCTTCGGAATTATGTCATCTGACTCAGCCGATCCTTTCTATTGGATTCGTGTGATTCTCGCTTCAAATCGTGGTACATTAATGGAACTTGGTATCTCACCGATCGTCACATCAGGTCTTATTATGCAATTGTTGGCTGGTGTGAAGATCATTGAAGTTGGCGACACGCCTAAAGATCGAGCACTCTTCAACGGTGCACAGAAACTCTTCGGTATGGTCATCACAATTGGTCAAGCAATTGTCTACGTTATGACGGGAATGTACGGTGATCCATCAGAAATTGGCGCTGGTGTTTGTCTTCTCATTATCATTCAACTTTTCGTTGCTGGCCTCATTGTTTTGCTTCTCGATGAGCTTCTTCAGAAAGGTTAGTTAGTCAATAATGTCGTAAATTTCATTTTTTTAATACTTTTTCTTGTTTCTAGGATATGGTCTTGGCTCGGGAATTTCTCTCTTCATTGCGACAAACATTTGCGAGACGATTGTGTGGAAAGCATTCTCACCAGCAACTGTCAACACTGGACGTGGAACAGAATTCGAAGGTGCTGTCATTGCATTGTTCCATCTTCTTGCAACACGTCAAGATAAAGTTCGAGGTCTTCGTGAAGCCTTCTATCGTCAAAATCTTCCCAACTTGATGAATCTTTTAGCAACCGTACTCGTCTTTGCTATAGTCATATACTTCCAAGGTTTCCGCGTTGATTTGCCAATTAAATCAGCACGTTATCGTGGTCAATACAGCAGCTATCCTATCAAACTGTTCTATACATCGAACATTCCAATTATTTTACAATCAGCTTTGGTCTCAAATCTTTACGTGATCTCGCAGGTTTGTTTAACTTCTTTTCATCACTTCTTATGCAAATATTTATAAAAAAAATTCATCTTAGATGTTGGCCGTAAAATTCCATGGAAACTTCCTCGTAAACTTATTGGGAGTTTGGGCTGATGTTGGTGGTGGCGGCCCAGCTCGTTCCTATCCAATTGGTGGGCTTTGTTATTATTTATCGCCACCCGAGAGTCTCGGCCACATTGCAACAGATCCCGTCCATGCCGTTCTTTACATTATCTTCATGTTGGGTTCGTGTGCTTTCTTCTCAAAGACATGGATCGATGTGTCGGGAAGCTCTGCAAAGGATGTCGCCAAGCAATTGAAAGAACAACAAATGGTGATGCGAGGACATCGTGAAAACTCGATGATTCATGAATTGAATCGTTACATACCGACTCGTCGACGAAAACCACCAGAGACGTAACCACGTAACAGTCAGTTGGCTGATTTCCTTGGAGCGATTGGCTCAGGAACTGGAATCCTTCTCGCTGTCACTATCATTTATCAATACTTTGAAATCTTCGTAAAAGAACAATCGGAGATGGGCATGGGCGGTTTACTCTTCTAAGTTTCTTATGTTTCGTTATCACATCATTCACATACTCTCACAAACTCCCCTTCAACTACTTACATAGTTTCTTTTAAAACAATTGCATCGACGATGTTAAAGTAAAAATTGAATGAAAGTCCATGAAGAAATTTAAATTTTCCACAAAGCACACGTTTAGGAAAATTTATAAATTTGAGATTCTGAGATTCAATGCATGGAAATCTTTTTTTTATATATAATAAAATTGAAATGAAAGAAGAGTAGAAAAAAGTTAAGATCAATTCAATAAAGAAGCAAAGTAAAGATTTAAGAAAGAGAGTTAGAAACTTAATTATATTTTTTTGTCCTTTTTCCCATCTCCAACATGACATTTTTCACCTTTTTTTTGTCATAAGAGAAACATACAATGAAGAAGAGAAAGAAAAGGAAAATCACTAAGCAGTAATTTAAATCGTTGTACTGATAATTAATTTGTAAAATGAAATTAATAAGAAAAGAAAATTAAAATAATTTTGTCGCTTTCTTTTATTACAAAAATTTGTCAGTTGTCAAGTCAAAGTCGAGCATTTTCTAACAGTAAATGGAAGAAACAACAACGAAAAAAGTGAAACATCGTTAGGACGGTTTCATTCAATCTGAATTACATTTTATGGCCTTCATCAAGACATGTTAAGTTGGCTGTTAGGATAAATTGAGAAAAATCGTGTAGAACGTCTTAGAAAATAGAAATGAATGAACTTGAAGGAGAAAGAAAATAACTAAATTATTGAAACAGGTAAAAAGTAAACGCAAAAGATTTCCGTTTCTTGTCATCAAAAATATTCAAAATATGAAAATAATTAAAAAGCTCAATAAAAGCTTTTCCGTATTTTAAAAGCTTTTATTAGCCCCTCGACTTGAAAAGGTTTTTAAAAATAAATAACACGAAAAAAAGCTTCCCATTAATGTAAATCATTCTAACGACTGTTAACCCAAATTTTGGGATGATTTATGACCTCCATTAATGATATTTTTTATCATTATGGGCTTTTAACCTTTTGACAAAACCTGAAAATAGAAAATAAAAACGTAACAAATGACTTTTCAATTTTACTTGATTATTTTATTTAATTAACATCAATGAATTATTATTCAGAAAAGGAAATTAAGACAAAATAAAAACGGCTTTTTTATGTTTCAGAAAAAGCCTTTTTACGAGTATTCGAGAAATTGAAGTAAAATTAAGTAACTCATATATAAAGAGCTTCATTTGAATCGCAAATTTTTACAATTTTCTGCTCTTCTCTTTCTTTAATCTTATCATAATCTCATTAATTTTATTCTCATATCATTCATTTAGCGTTCACACCTCAATCAATCTTGGAAAAATTTGAATAGAAAAAAATTTAAATGTTTATGCTGTAAAAATATTTATGCAAAACAATCTAAAATCTTAAATAATGTTAAAAATATTTTTCTTTAATTAATTGATTATTGTTTTCTTAATTTTTTTGGCTTATATCAAGAGACCGTCTTTTATTTCTTTTTCATTTCAATGACAACACAAATGTATGTCATCTCATCTTCTTTCGTATTATTCAAATAAAACAACAGCAGGTACAAAAATAATTTACGCACGCAAACAAAACTCTCACCACTAATAAAAAATATTCTTGACAAACATATTTAAGGTCAAACCATCAGAAGATTATTTATTTTGTATCGCAGTAAAAGATTAATTGAGCAGAATTCAACTCCTTCAATCTTCTTCTTAGTCTCGTTTATTGAAAGAAAAAAATAAAGTTAAACAAGCAAGCATCTGCTTTATGACTAAAGATTATCATCATCGGGTGCTTTCGCACTATGTGTAAACTTTATATATAAAAAAGAAATACAAATACTTAGTACAATATTTTTTTGTCTGGTTGTTGGTTATAGTTTACGCTAAAGATTAAGGAAAATATCATTGGAGCAAAAAGTTCTTTGAATAGTCGAACATGGAACACAAAAAAAGGAAACAAATCAAAGAAAAAAAGTTCCAACTTACATGTAAACTTAATTATGTGTTTTCTTACAATTCTAACAATTCGCACGCAACGGTCGTATATTTATCGACCAGTCGCTTCATTACAAGATGAAGCAGTAAGTTTCCTGAATTAACAACTTTTTTTGTGTGTGACTCTTCACTTTTCTTATTACCTAAATCAATTGATTAATTGAATGAAGATTAATGGTTAATGAGAAAAAGCAAATTAAAAAATCTGGAAAGACATCACACTAGAACAAGAAATGTTCAACGTCGATCAACCTCAATATCTTCGCTAATGCTGTTGAGTCTCGCTTGAATCAAGTTCCTTGACACTCTCAAATCATTGTTCGATACAATATCAATTGAGCTTACTTTGGCACGTTGATAAGCGGTGACTGTGTTCTTACCTAAAAGTTTCACACAAACATAGCCGATAATGACAGCAAATCCCGCTGTCAGTACCCGAATAAATGGATCAGCATAAAGTTGAATTATGACCCAAGCAAGAACACCTGTGATGCACATTAGACTAACGAGAATGATAGTCTTTGTCCAATGATGAATGTCAAAGCCTTTTTCCCAGTAAAGTCTGGATTTGGAGAAAATGAAAAAATGATTATCGGATATTTGTGACGTCAAGATAAGATTAGTTGAGATTTTATTTATTTTTCAAGAAAGAACTTACTTGCTGGTTCGTCTAATCTCATATGGCGTTGAACAAACGCGACATTTTAATTCTGTAGTTTCTTCTTCACGATAACTTTCAACAAGCCAACGTCGCAGACATTCGTGATGGACTGAACTTACATCGCCAGTGCATCTGCATGGCTGAATTAATGGTTCCTGTTTATCTTGATCATAGCAAACCCAGCAAACAAGTAATGTTTGATTTTCGTCGGAAGTTTTTGATGTTGATGCAACAGGTTCAATTTGGCGGGTGAGAAGTTTTCGTGGATTGAGAATCCACAATTGTTCAGGTGAGAATGAGTTCCATAAGCATGCTAGGAACCAAATGAAGACTCCAACTTCAACGACACGGAATCCAATGTCATACCAGTTTCTTGAATTGACTGGGACTTTCTGTTTCCAGAAATCACCGAGTGTTTCACTCGTGAGAAATCCAACAATGACAATTAACATCACCGCTTGACTTAACAATCCAATTCGTGATTGATGAACTTGTGATATATTAACGTTGACATTCTCAACGCCACTCGATGGTCCAACACCGAAGTCGTAGACGAAGCCGCCGCGTATTTTAAAGAATACTTCGACACCATAAATAAGGAAAAATACGACAACGACGAGAAGCAGGACAGCGTAACATCCATTGAAGAATGAATGTAAAACATTTTTATTGCTGAAAAATTTTGCTGACAAAATCTAGGACAGCAAAAAAATTATTATTTATTTAATTAGTGTCTATAAAAGTTAATTCATACCTCTGCTCCGAAGAGACTATATGGAAGAAGGTTGAATGCTAAAAACCCGAGAAAGCTTTTTGACAAAAACTGTCGTTCCCATCGAATATCCCGAAGGTGAAAAGTCTATTAATAGAGAAATGTTAATTAGAATTTTATTAAATTATTTGTTTACTTATTTCATACCTCTGCCCAAAAGCAGACTACGAGTGATGCACATGTCATTAGTAAAGGATAATAAGCTGACATTAGATAATAAGCCCATGATGGCTGGTTGGATTCCGGTTGTGTAAAATACGCGGCTCTTAAAAGTGAAGCCAATAATACGACGAAATACAACATTTTTTGTGTTGTAATTCGACATGCTTTCAAGAAAGATGGATTTTTTAATCTTCGATATTCAGCGAAACAACAAATGAGTAGCTGAACAAGGGAAATAAATGCTACAACGTAGAAGAGCGACGACACTCCTAAACGAAGTTACAAAAGTTTAAAAAATGAACATAAATTAATTTGTTATTTTTAACTGATTCAATCATCTTATAAATATTTAGAATTCATTCGCATTCTACAAGGTTTGAAATGAAAGTTTGCTTGTTAGATATTCTCACCTGCATGGTAACTTTTGTTGTAGTCTACGCAATAATCTCCAGTGTATCTGATTTCACAAATGCATGAATTATTTGGTCCACATTCACCACGGCCACTACACACGGCCGGATTAAATTCGTCATCATCACTTTCTACACATCCCATATCTGTTAGACGGACTTTTAGTCTCGTTACCATAATTTTGTTAATTTGATTTATATATAATTTTTATAATGATTCGATGGGACGACTCGATTTGATGTCTTTGTGACGACGGTCTGTGAACGTCGATGAAAATGACAATAAGTAATTAAGGAAGCGTAAATTAGCCTCGAGAATGACTCAAGAACTTTGGAATAATAACAATTTAAATATTTATGACATGAAAGACGAAAAAGAACACAACTATCGAGAGATGTGAACCCATAATGTCGAAAATAAAATCAGATTTTGGATTGTGCAAAAAGTTTAAACAACAACAATGCAATTAAAATTTCACTTTTCGTCCAATTTACCATCGAAATGACCGCTTTAAAGTCACTTATCTGCCACTGTTTTCGTTTATAACTTCTTATCACTTTATTATTTTCTTAAATAGCGTAATTTTCACGACTGAAAGTGAAGATTGACAATTTGTTGTTGGGGCCCAGAAAATAAAGACTTGGGGTGTACAAGGCAGTGAAAATATCGAAGACACAAACCAATTGTTTAGCCAGCTGAGATTTCAAATAAACTGTTGAAAAGTTATTGCGGGTGAATTAATTTTTTATAAGCTTTATAGCAAATATGTATTTAAATTGAATGGTAGGCATTTTAATTCATCCTATTATTATTACCTACTTCTTAAAAACTCCTTGTCTGAATAAGTAAATACTTCAGATTTGTTGACGATGGTTTAAATAATTTTTGAATTTAACTTTTCACCTTCAACACATATTCTATTGAAAAATCTGTCATTGTCATCAGCATTCTTAAATATTGCTTATGCTTAAACCAATCAAAATCAATGTCAGGGAATAGGAAGAAGAGGAAAACGCATATATCTCCATTAATAAAAATCAAATGTCGTATATTGGTATCACTCGTAATAAGAGGTTTTGAACTCATCAATAAGTAACAAAGCATAAAGAAGTGTAGAAAGACTTTAATATGTTTTCAATTATTTTTTACTTTTATTCATCATACGTAAATAGGCATCGTGAAGCATCTTGATACTTATTGATTTTTACAAAATACAGGACAAAATATTGTGTATCGTTACCTCTTCTCTTCTTTCTTTTCTTTCTTTTTTCACTTTTTTTATTATTATTATTTTCTTCTCTCTAAATATTCTTCAGTTTTCTTTTGATCGTCGATCGCGAAACACTCATATGGTGAAGACTGTTAATGTGGAATAATAATAATATTTTTGATAGCAAACTGAGTGAGAATCAGTTATAATTACTACACATTATTAAAAATCACTGAAGAAGCACTTATATAATTAAAGAAGTTTCAACTTAAATACCCAACATTGTGTTGATTCATAGTTCTGAGAAGTACGAAAATATCTCATATTTAGCAGGTCGAGTAAAAGAGTTTTATAAATTAATAGAAATTAAAAGAAAAATTAACGTGTTTAATAAAAATATAAAAAAGAAATAAAATCTGGTGCTACTACATAAAAACAAGGCCGATGAAGATTCTACTGATTTCTGGCCTATTTACTTTAAAGCAAAATATGTATCTATATGAAAATTTCTGTTTTATACTAATTAGATACTTACCGGTGTTTTCGAAGCTTATTGAATTATTAATTTATTTATTAGACTTGAAGAAAGCACATGAAGTTGAAATTCAGCAATTTTTTACATGAAGCTCTCAATTTTCAACACCAATAATTTGTGAGAATAAAAATCGCAATTTTCAACACACAATATGAGTTGATGTCAAGTGATTTGCGATAAGTTTAATGACAGCAGTGGTGCAAAATTTAAGAATGAAAATATTCAACAAAACAAGTGATAACGTAACTTTTTTTTGTTGTTCAATTTTCTTCTTCTCTCTCGTTGGAAAAAAAATTATATGTCACTGAATTGGCGTTTATGGTGTGTACTGCTTTATTCAATCTTCTGTTGAGCCAAGTACACCGTGACATATAAAAAATCAATTTATCATCCCGAAAATAAGAAAGGAATTCTTGAAAATAAAAAAAGAAATTTCTTTTGTCGAAGCTGATGTAAAGGGAGTTAATTGTACAAGCGGATCTTGTTTTCTCATGCCATCACTGTCGTAAAGACATGCAAATTGATTTTTCATCCCCGATCTCACTGGCATGTGACGCAAGGCTTTGCCGACCTTTTTTTCTCTTTCTTTCACATGATCATTAACCCAAAATTGCCTTTTTGCGAGTGATTTTCAAGTTCCCGAGGCCTTTTGAGCGAAACATCAATGCTTCCTTAATCGTGTGTCATGTGTTGTTGATGGGTTCAGTAGCAGAAGAGTTAATTCAAGCGAAAGTATTTCACCAGATGATATCAGTTTTCCATTTATCGAAAACATTTGACAGTGTTCAGTAGTTTTCTAAGCATTTGAGTTCATAGCGAATGGTGGAAAGGAAAATGGGAAAAAATATCTGAGAAACTACTTTCTTCAAATACGTTACAATTCCGAAGCGTTTATTTGCATATTATGTCACATCATAAAATAAACTTTTATTTCATATAAAAGCTGAGACAATTCGTAACATTAAGTGCCGTTAAAGCTACAAAGTTTATAGTTGTGTAAATATTTGAGAATTCCATTTAGTTCTGGAGAATTTTCATTCTAAAAATTCTAACGTGACGTAATGTGAAAAGAAATCCAAATTTAGTAAAAGCGAAACCCGGAAAAATAAATAAACAGCGGTACTTGAAAAGTTGAAGCATAAAACGAAGAATGCTAATCTTCCCACAAGATCGTCTCGAGTGGTCATTAGAAAACAGTCTGATTGAGCTCATATCGCGAACATGAAATCGAAAACGACTTGTGTGCAGTTTCTAAGTATGCGGAAAGGTGGAAACCGAGACAAGAAAATAAGAAGAGTAGAAGACAGAATACAGCAATAACAGTCATGTTTAACACTTTTGCTAGTTTCAATGTCATCAACATGCAAGTTGAGACGAGAAAAGTTGACAAGAATATTAAAGTAATTTATTTCAAACCAACAAGATTGGTTTAGAGTAGAAGCGTTGAATATTCAGTAGTTAAAATGATTTAAAACTGTCACAACATGACAAAGAATCTTCCACAGTCATTTAGTTAAAAATTTTAATCTTTTTGTTGTCCGAAACAAACCGAAGAGGAAGAGGAAACCAATCAACTGAGAAAATTGTCTTCAATTATTTATCAATGGAAGAGAAAATGAAAATCGGCACGAGTGAAAACGTAAAGAAAGAGAGAAGCCGTGACGATTGCAAATTAATTTCGAAGATGATGTAAAGTAGGTCCATTCAAATAATTACAATATAAATTCGACACGAAAACAATATTTCAAATGACTTGGTGTAAATTATTCTTCGAAATGAGTTGAATATTATTTGCCTAAGTAATCTCCAACTCACACCTCAAGAATTAAGAAAAAAAAATTCTACGCGGCAATCAAAAAAAATTTTCCTTTAATTTAATTTTCCATTGAATTTTAATCTCGTTGGGTTTAATCATCGATTCAACCCAACACGTTTTCATCGAGGGTCGGATAATGTAAATTTTGTAAACTCAAAAGCAACAAAAAATAATAAAAAGAGAAAGAATGAAAAGAAAATTTGAGTATAAATAAAATTCGGTGAAAAATAATGAGGTGGGAGGCGTGGGTGGATAAAGTGGAGAATATATTTAGTTAAGAGACGTGATTGATGTCGCCAAAAGCATTAAAATAATCAATAAATGAAGAGTAATTAAATATGCCCATCACGTTTACTCGTTTGATGAGTCAAACCTTTTTTAACAGCGTTGTCTAGGGGGAAGCTGCGTTGTAAAGTTTTATTTTATCCATTTTATTATTTACCTTGGTATCAATTTGAGGGCAAAAGTGCTTTAGATTATGATGATGTTAATCGATTATCTATCCTCTGCTATTCGGAGGAAGCCCCTGATGGGACTGATTACCGTAGAACTTTCCGATTAATTTATATTCGTTCACATGGTGTTTTTTGACGAACAGTGATCTCGATGGAAATGCGGTAACAACTCAATAAATTTTCAATAAAGAACAACACATGTTTACAACCAACTGGCGCTTCTTCTTCCATCTAAATTGTTTTCTTCTTTTTTCATAATTTTATGATCACCAGGGAAGCTTTCAAAGTTTTTGGGAACAGTTTACCTCGTATATAAACCTTCTGGCTTATCACAAGCGTAGAAAGTTCAGCTAAATTAGTTGACAATGCGGCCGTTGTTTTTGAAGACATCGGAAGATGATAAATCACAGATTGATATATTCATTCATTTTGTGATATTGAAGTGCTGAATGAAATCATTCATGATGAGAGTTTATGAACTTATTTCAAATATTTTTCAAAAAGCTTAAGTTAATTCAATGAAAAGAATATTCGACAACATTTGTTAAATGGAATGTGAAATTTACATAAACATCATGTAGAGAATTTCCATAATCACATTTTGACTTAATGAATATCATTTACAGATTCTTCTTTTATTAATTTTTCTGTATGAAAGAAAAAAACAAAATTTTTTGAATTTCACAGATGGTTGAAATTCAATTCGGTTAATTACTTGTACTTTAATTAAATTTAATTTACATCAGATTTCGACACCAACTTTTTAGATTACTTGACAGAAGATAATTCAATATGACCATTTACATTTTTCAATTATCTGCACTATTTATTGGTCACCAAATGTTCAATGAGTCAATTTACTTATCAGCTTTATTGTTTTATTTATTTGCATTTACAACAAACAAAAATCGTATTTCACAGCAGAACGAACAGTTTTGGTCATAAACCAAAAGATAACGTTCGAAAGACAAACATTATTGACAATAAATAAAAACAAAAACAGAACTGAACATGTGAGTTTCGTATCGATCAGAATTTGACATTCATTCTAATTTAATGAAAGAAAAAAGAAACTTTTTCAATGTTTTTCCATGAAACACTTTCGGTCTACTTTTAAATCTATGTATTTTATCTACATATGCGACAGTATTTACCATGCATCTCTGAGGGGAGAAAATCGAAACCTATTTAAATATATTTAAAAAAACATATGAAATTCCCGTCTTCATTGGTATGAAATGTTTTGTTACAGGTGACACACATAATGGAGCTACAAGCGAAAGATGAACGACAACTTTGACTAGTTTCACCGCTCCCGCTCATCCCAATGATATTTACTGGAGTATTCACGGAATTTTAATCAACCATAGTAGACTGAATGAAAAATAAGAAAATATCAAGTTAAGAGAGAAGAAAAAGAAGAAGCGAAAAGTTTCCATAGAAAAAAATATTTTGTTTCATTCGTTGCGGTCTTTTTAATGTTTGCACCTTCTTGAATTTCATTGATGACAAAAACGAAGCAACAAGAGAAAACAATATAAGATCGATGAGAAATTGGTGACAAGCGACATGAGAATAAATCAATTAATCGCAACAAAAGCATCGATAGTAGAATGTCTGAGTCGCTGTTTGTGATTTCTTGTATCAATATTTGACTCACAAGAATGGGCGTGGAAGTGCTTCAGTCAACAAGAACTTTATCAAGTTAAGAAATCAGCAAAAAATAAATATTAATAATGAAAGCATCATCGCACATCTGCTTTATGACTTTGAGAATCTTTAAACTGTACACGCGAAAAATAAATATAAACCATCGAGTTTTGTAATTGTGTCATAAAAGAAATTAAAAATTTTAAGTGTGCAAAGCAAAACAAAACAAAAAAAAGTGTTAGCGTCATGCTGATTAAATTAAGAAGACTTTTCTTTACTCTAACACTGCTAATTGTAGTTAAGATGATTTCAAGTGCGCCAAAGACGTGGCCGTATATGAAAACATATGATATTTGGGAGACAGACAAAAGTGTAGATACGTTTAAAGAAGAACAACATTCAATCTCTGGGACTTCCCCAATCTTCGTTCAAAATAATTCTCTTGATGGGCGAACGAATAGCAGCTTAAGAAGGAATGCGAATGGGAGAAGAGCAAAAGGTGAGTCATTGCGATGACAAAATCTTCTTTGAATTTATAAGATTATCACGAAGCTTTCTCGTCCTGATTTAAAGCTTTATTACACACACGTTCTCTATATAGAATTCAATGACATGCGAATATTTCAGCATAGTTTTCATATTTTTTTGTTAACGAGATCTTTTGACCTCGCCTCAATCGAATGTGTAGGTAAGAGAAGTGAGGAGGGGTTCATGGAATGACAAAACAATAAAATTGAAAAACATAAAAGTTCCACCTAAAGTGACCAACTTAAAATTCTCATTAAAGTTCAACAACAATTTTGTGTAAGTGGAACTATCACTGATTATTCGAAAGAGTAATGAGAGTGACATAAATATTTGTGGAATATACAATTGAGATAAAACGCAAAAATGACGAAATGGAAGAAAGTATTTATGCAAGAATTTCACATGTATGTGATTATTGGGAATAATCTGAAAATTATGTCATTAAATTTCTCGTTTATTTGCATAAAATATGCACAAATTTACATTTCTGTTTTTGTCAACCTAGTTTTCACATTTATTGTTATTTGATTTTTGATACCATTTATAAATTATTCCTATCACATTAGAGATAATATTCCGCCATAATGTCCATTCCATTTTCGAGGAGATTGATGCTTATGATGCTTCTAATGTGACTCTTTTTTCTCTTTCTTTCTATTGTTGTGTTTGCTCGTCGCAGTGATAAATTTTTTCTCTTTCCCCATCGATGATGAATGCTTATCTGATGACGGCAGAAGAATTGGGATGTGCATGAATGTTTACGAGTGTCGCATTCAAGGTACTGTTAAACAAGATATAAATTCTGAATGGCGGTAATTGTTTTACTTTTCATTCAGGTGGAACATCACGAGGTGATTGTGCTCTTGGCTTTGGTGCTTGTTGCATTTGTAAGTAAAACTCTGGAATTCGGTTAATAACTGGTAATAAATATTTTATCTCAAAACAATTTCAGTTGAATCGACATGCGATCAAGAAGTGTTTAACAACATCACATATTTTGTGTCGCCGAAATTTCCTGCGCTAATGCCCCATGACAGAACAAACTGTTCCATCAAAATAAAACTTATTAGCAACGATATCAGTCAGATTCGCTTGGATTTTCTTCATTTTACGCTGGTAAATTGAAATGCATTAATTTGATAAACGAACGTTTAATTTGTCACTCCGACCTTGACTCTTACATCGTTCATCAATGTCGCTATGTCTAGATTTTGATTTAAATATTCATTATGATGAGCTTACCTAAGAAATTTTCTAAATCAACTTTAAAGCTTTTAATCCGATTTCAACTTAATTAAAATAAATTGAGTTCAAAAGTAACTTGTAACAAGGACACAGCCAACCTTAATATGTACGATAAATGCTATGAGTAGATAACAGCAACATTCTTTTACTTAAATGTTATAGAGTCAGCCTAACAGAACGACGGGAATTTGTGAGAATGACAACTTTACGATTGATGGTGGAACAACACCATTCATTATTTGTGGTCAGAACAGCGCTCAACATGGTAAGTTTTAATATCTTTTCCTTCTTTTCCACTTTTCTTATTTGCTTATTTTTCATTTTTTAATCATTCAAGTTTTATACGACATTGGATCGCCTAAAGCGAGAGCTGAAAATCAGGAGCTTAAGATAAACATTAATTTGAAACAACGCTCAGTTGCGACACGTTTATGGGAAATTCGAATAAGTCAAATACCTTTCAGCTTGAAGGCGCCTAGTGGATGTATGCAATATTTCACGGGCAGTGAAGGTAAATATTTGCAAGTTTCATTACCAACTTTATGTTAGCATTTCATATACTCCCTAAACATATAAAATGAACTCCAACTGACGTCATTTCTTTGTGGCTTTTTCTTTTATTGTTCTTCAGGTATTATACAAACATTTAATTTTGCTGATAACGGAAGGCACCTGGCAAATCAAAACTACAAGGCATGTGTGAGACAGGAAAAAGGAAAATGTAGTATTCAGTATGAAACTTGTAATGATAATTCCTTTCGAATCGGTCCGAATATGGGATTTGGAATGGGAGGAAGCATGGGAGGAAATCCTATTATGTCTGGTAAGATATTTATTGATGATAAAAGTCTTTTAAATTCCAATAAAAAGCTCTTAGATGGAACACTAGCAGACAACGGGCCATCGTCAGATCCAGCATTGAACGATGACACTGAACTTGCAGATGAAACAATTGACATGATGAATGACGGTGATTTAAATCCATCAAATGATGATGGCACTGATGGAAGTGACGATCCAACACAAGCAGACGAACCAACACAAGATGATGAAATGTTAGCTGATGAAGAAGGTTCAGGAGGTGAAGCAGCAGATACAGGATTCTTTAGTGGTTTTCCATCTTTCACTTTTCCATCATTTTTCTCTTCATTTACGGGACGGAGAAGAAGTCGGCAACTTTACTCACCTTGTACAGATCGTATAACGTTGCCATGCATTGTTGAAGATTTCATTGGAGTTGGTATGGGAGACATTCCAACATGCATTCCCGTACATTGCGGTAACTCCTTATGCCAACATGGAGATTCATCGTGTAAAATTGAAACATCCGTAACGCCTTTCCACATTGGTGTTCATTTCGGTGATGGTAAAACTAACAAAGGAAGCCCAGAAGACAACATTGGAGCGTGTTTACGATATAAACAACTTCCATGCTCATAGTTGCTCGCAATAATGCTGAGAAAAAATTCTTGTTTGTTGATGCTCGAAGGCACATTCAAAATATTCAGTGGTGGAGGATTTTTCTTTTTTATATTTCTTCTTCTCGAAAAGCCATCTCTCTTTACATAGGCGTTGTCGCTTCATGACGTCATTTAAAAAAAAAATTCATTAAAAAAAACTTCTCGAGAATTTTGACAAGCAAGAAAGGGAAAGAAAAAACTTTAAAATTTAAGTCAATAATGACAGGAAAAAATATTCACTTGATTAATGAATGTCGTCTTGTTTGAAAAGAAAATTTCGAGAGATATTCTGATGGAAAACATTGAGTTGTGGAAATGTTTTTCAACGAACATTAAAACTACAGCTGTAAGTACTTTAAGATTATGTTGAATGGGAAGATTTTAATGTAGAAATTTCGTGCTGTATGTAGTTTAAATGCTTCCATTTAATGAATCGTTGGAGGTTTCTTGACATCATCAAAATATTTTTATTGCATTTTCATTTGTGAAACAAGACGATCTTAAGATTCCTCAAAAGACGGTATTTCAAAGCTCTCAAACATTTTATGTTCTTGTCGATGATGTAGCTGTTGCTATTGATGTAAAGATGTCGGATGGGATTTATGAATTGCTAAGATTGTGGGAATTTCTGAAAGGGAAAAGAAGATCCAAGCCATCATCAAAGCAATAACTGATTTTTTTTAACAATTCTTGTGATAATTTTTACACTAAACTTCCCGCAAACGACTCGCAAGTTGTTGCTAATTTTGGTTTAATAATTAAGCTCATAACTTGTTTTTCAATCAATTTTTATTTATTTTCATTGTCATTAGTTTAGGCTTAATCCTCATATAAACTTTCAATCATATATGTATATTTAATATCGAGCGAAATACAATTTTTTTCCATCTTTCTTATTGCTATTTGATTGGTATTATAAGTGATTTATATGCTTTTCAACCACTTCACTTTTCCATTTCCATGTGTATAAATTATTGATTTCAAGCTGGAGGAATCATTTGTGGGAGGCCTTAAAGTATTTTATACGTTCATTCAAATTATGTCTTGTGGAAATTTCTATTTTTCTTTTATTTTTGTTCACTCTCGCTTCGATTCGATTTTTCCGAAGGCATAATTTTCCTGTGTGTGGTAGAAATATATAATTTTCTTCCATGAAGTAATTTCTTTCTTTTTGTTCTTATTTCGGCTTTTGAAAGACCGTGAAAAATATTCACTAACATGATTACAATGTGGACATTGTTCTTCATACTTTATGTATATGCTTTTTCAGATAACTACAATCTTTTATATTTTTTTTAAATTTGAAATTATGATTCCTTCTCCTTTATATTTTTGATTTAATTTTATTGATAATGGAAGGAGGGGAGAGTGAACAAACAGTTTTCCATATCAAACGACAAAAAGGCCTCGTTTCGTTCGACTGAATATGTAGAGATTCCTATTCAATGATGCCTTCCGAAAAGAGACCCAATGCCTTCAAAATAACATAAGCAAAAGTTTTATCTAAGAAAACATTTTTTTTTCCTTTAAAGAGTTCAAATTTCTTTTTAAATTCTTTGATCAAAATTTTGTTTTTATATCATTTGAGCTTATAAAATATTAAATATGCCACTTTTCGTTGCTTTTTGTATAGAAATGTTGATTTTCTTTTTTTCTTTATTTATAAATTTGAATTTCAAAATATTTACACATCAACAAGCATGCACTCTAATCGTAAGTTGCATTTGAGCTTGCACGTAAAGTGGCAGTTGTTACTTTACATTAATTTCAAGTGTAGCTAGTTAAACGTTATCAAAGAAAAAAATGACTAGTAACATTCGTTCCATAATGCATGAATGCAGGAAACATTTTGAGTCAAAATGTGGTTCGTTAAAGTGAAACGCTCTTTAGAATTCGTTTTTCTTCACTATTTTCCTAGCGAAAAGAAGGAAATTGAATAAAGAATTGTAGAAAATCTGCTCAATTAGCAAACTGATATGCTATACATATTACAGTATCGAGTAAGAACATTATTTCACTGATATTAGTTTCTTATTATTACAGAATCATACAAAAAAGAAAATTCATATCCGTTACATACATTAACTTTACTGTTCTCATTCGATCATGTATTATTGGTTATTCTTAATCACATATAATTGTCCCGATAGTCCAATAAATAATTCGCGTATCATCTTGCCCTCAAAGGGCTTCAATGATATCATTCATAACAAGGTATAAGTATTATAAATGATTGAACATGATTAATTTCATCAAACCTATGCATTTATGTTGTAAGAATAAGAAGAAAAGCATGAGAAGAAAGTTTCTTGATAATATTGTACTTAAATATTTGTAGTTTTCGTTACATAATATATTCATGTTGTAAAACAGATGCTAAACTGTTTAGATAAGAAAAATAGATATTTAATGTGTCGAATCGAATGTTGACTTTAATTATTAAATTTCATTCTCACACAAACGAGAGCTTTCAATATTTGAAGCAATAAAAGCTTAACATTTTGACAAACAATGAACAAAAGTTTTAATTCTCATTTAAATCTCTTTTAGTTTCCCGAAATGGACAAGACGAGTCGACAAAACTTTTTTTTTATTCTTCACTAAGTTTCATCTTAAATAACTGAACTTGTAAACGAAATTTTAATCCAAATAAGATTTCTTAACAAGCGTTAAACCCTTTCTGTCTACAGAAATATTTGAGATATCTAATAAAATGTTTACTTCCTAATGTGGATTAAAATTTCGCCAAGAAATTCAAAAAATGTTCAATTTAAATCTTTGAAATTTTATTTTTCTTTTCTTTAAATAACTCCTTAGTATGAACTGGTTTCCTTCTAATAAATTTACAAAAAACATTTCTCATCAGTTTTATTCTCAACATTACTTGCTACAATTGGTGGTCCAAAGTTTGATTCAAATGAAGGTTTACACATGCTTTGAGTTGTGAGGTTCTTATGTAGTTGCATCGTTTGTGGACACAAAGCCATAATGCTGGTTCCTAATGGAATATTTCCTGTGTTTGTTAAGTAGAAATTTGACATAAATTTCAGAAATGTGTCAAAGAAGAAAGAGAAGAAGAAGATGAAAATAAAAGATTAGTTTTCATATCACTGATCATAATTTTCTTTCATAAGATATTTAGTAACGATAAAGAAAGAGTTTTAAAAACGACAGGGCTAAAGGTTCATTCATTGAAAATACAACAAGCATCACATTAATATTTATGAATCATTTCTTTTCTGTTTACTTAAACACCAATTGGGGTTGAAATAATGAAAAGATGCTGTAAATAAAAAATAAATGGGAAAAACGCTCGACAAGACAACGATAAGACACAACACACAACAAAACGATCAAACAAAGGATAGAAGGAAACAACATAACATATATTCAAGATGATAACATTTATCGCATGAATTGTTGTTCAATGAAGGCGTTGTTTAGTGGCCATTTCAAAAAATAAATTTCTTTCTTTCTCTTTTTCTTCAAAAACATTCAACAAGGGAAATGGAGCTGAATTTTGTTTCATAATGTTCTCTTTAATGAATGTAATCAATTGGGAAATGTTATGGTCCACATTATGTAGATAGTTTGAAGGTTAAAATTATGACAAGATGTTTTAATGGTTGAAAAATTCTCCCTCACTAACTATGCATTTCATGGATAATTTTACTTTTTTATCTTTCTGAAGAGAAATTTTACTGCTGATTGTCTGTGCATGAAAATGAAAAGTGAAGTAAAAAATTCTTTTCATCTTTTCATCGTTGGTGGGTGCATAATGGAATCGAATCAGAAAAACAAATCCCAAATGCTTTTTATATTATTTCTCGCTCTTTAAATTGCAGAACTACAAGTAGCTTGAACGCTGAAGCGTGAAAATTTAAAGCAAAATGAATATAGCATGGTGCATAAATCGAATGGTGTTCAAGAGTTAAAGCAGCTAGAAAAATAACAAATCAAATAAAACAGAAAAGGACAAATCTGTGCGACTAGAAATTACATTAGAATGGTAAGGGATAATATATGCATCTAGAAGATAATATTTTCTTCATCGCTAAATGATTCATACAAGTGAAGTTGAGTTCCCCATCTATCAGTTTTTGCCATTTGAGCTTTGAATGGAAGTGCAATTCGATAAGCGACGCAATTGTGATTGGATGTTAAGCTTGTTTGATACTGAAAAGTAATAAAAGATTTGTTTTTCTTGCTCAATTATAATTCGATTACAACTGCTCTACATTAATATTGTTTCTTTTTCGAAGAATATACAAAAGTTCCATAACTCAACATTAAATCTCAATTTTCGAGATTAAACATTCAGTGGAGTAACGTAACTTTTGCTTAATCTTCTTTGGAATCCTTTAATGAGCTTTAATGTTCCAACACTACCGCTTTTTTTTGCATATTGCCTGCTGCATGATTATTCAGCATTTATTTGTGAAAAGTCTAAAATATATTTTTCACTTGGGTATCCCATCCCAGAGAGTGAGAGATAAAGAAAGAAAAAGTTCTTATGTAAAAAAGCAGCAGCTTCCGTTGGATTATAAATGTGAACAAAAAAAACTTAATAACAAAGAAATGAAACAAGGTTGTTTACATCTGTAATCTAATGACTACGTGAAAGCTCGCCTCTGGTCATTGGGAGTTGTACATGAGAGTAAAACTCAATTGAAGTTTTTATATTTACGTATAAAGTCGTCATAAATATAACACTGCGTCATGGACAACTCCCTTAAGCAAAAAGAAATAAAACTTTACTGAATATCTAAAAGCTTTGTTAAACAATTTCAAATATATTTTTTTATCTTTATTTTTTATTTTATTTACGACACGAGAAAAGAACAAAGATGAAAAACAACAACATCTTCAAATTTTTTTTTGTTTGGATCACTGAGTGATAAAAAAAGAAGTAATGACTAAATACATCTTGATTTGATCGAATCAATCAAACAAACAAGGTTACAAAGAAAAAAATATGAGAAATAAATGATACTTAATTAAATACAAGAAGATAAAAATATTTAGAATGAAATGTTCTTGTTTATTTACATCACTTTTATGTAAGCCCATCGCTCATTAGCGCTTTGATGACATTACAGTATATTCTGATAAAGCTTTTAGCATTTTCTCTAACTTTTCTTTTGCCTTCTCTTCGTTTCGTAATCTTAGAAACTTTTCATGGTGTCTGATACTTTTTTTTTGTGATATTTTGTGTGTGAATGTATTTGTTTAATTTAAGTCATTAAATTTTGTATGATATCAGCAAAAATGATCGGGGGTGCGCTTTTGCATTTTCACAAATATCGACAGATGGCAAAAGATAACGTAATGCAAAAGCAATGTTATAAGAAGTCTGCCAATTTCTTTTTGCCACCACTCTTCCCCTTCATAATGGTTGACGAAAAATCTAAAAAAATAATGCGTACAATGGAATTTTAAATGGTATGGTAAGAAAGCAGTTTTTTTTGCGAAAAAAGAAATAAAAGTAAATTTATGTTGAACCTAAACACGATAATGTATAGATATTTCTTCGTCTAAATAAGCTCGTGATACACGTGAAATTGAAACCTCATCTTTTCGCTGAATGAATAAGAAATTTATTTAAATGTAAATTTACAGCATGTGATGTGATGGTATGTTGAAGGAGAAGGAAAAATCCCAAAGCTTTTCTTTCTCGCTTTTCTCTGGAGAAAAAGTTTGTTTTTCTCGCACGAAATTCCTTTTCTCGTAAGGCTCGTGAGTGAGGCTCTCCTATCACCGACAAAGCATCGGAGCAACTTAATCGAGAAAGTTTTTCAATTTAAACTCACCGATTTTAGCGCCGATTAGATCTTTAGATTTAGGTCTTGCCGCTCCCGAGGCTGAGAGATTTGGTCCACCTTCGCCTTTCATCGTCGGTGCCTATTCAAATGACGAATTTAAAAAAGGAAAAACAGATTAAAATTAATTCTCAATCTACTTATATTTGCACGACTTGACTTAAGGAAAGATTCAAGGAACTAAGCAAGCCATTGCACATTTTTCTATCTTTATTTTGTTTTTATCTAAAAAGTATTTACATTAAAAAGTTTCAAGTGTAGCAGATCGGTTTTTAAAATTGTTTTCTCTTTAGAAACACATTTAATTGGATTTTTCCTACATTTGAAAAGCATTTCTCTTTTTAATTTTTGTCAGCTTTTTAAAAAATCTTCTCAGATCTTAAATAATAATGACTTCGGTTGGAAAGAAAAATTCTGACATCATTTTTCATCTCGTTTCTGGAGCAGTTATGTAACACAATCTAGTTAATTACCATGTCAACTGAAGTGTTTTAACGTCCTGAGTCTTCATTTTAAAAGCTTTTCGAACTTGTTAAGTTTCCCTACTTCAAAGTTTAACTTTAAAATTCTCACATAAATAAAAAAACCAACCTAATGTACTTAATTGAAAATACTTTTACTAATGTTCTTGTTCTTGCTTCACTCGTTTGAATGTAAAATAATTTCCTTTGACAAATTTTCTGTTGAGGAATTAAAAAACTTGCAACTTTGAAACTCTTCAACAAATTGCAAGAAAGCAAAGCTGTGTAATTATATTAAAATCTTGCAGAGTTTCCTTTTGTAAAGTTATGCACCCTTCGCGGTTCAACTATGTTCTATATTTAACTTCTTTTTATATTATAAAATATTCTAAAGGGAAATATCATTCGCAAGGATCTTTGTTGAAGTTGGTTAAATTAACCAAGGGGAAATTAAACGTAATGCTTTTGCCATGTCCATTTTACAAAATAATTTTATTTAATTTTCTTCTGAACTTTCCACAAAGCAACTGCTGTGCTTTAGTGCTTTTTAAAAAATTTTAAATGCTTTTTTCAACTCATTTTCACTTATCAACAACCCCTTGAAGCTTGCAACACTCGATAATCTCACAAAGAAAATTCTTTAAATTTGTGAGCTTGAATTTACTTTAAACCTACGCAGATCATGATTATTTTTTATCAAGTCCTCACTGTAATATTTAAGATATTTTCTTGTGATAAAAAATTAAATTAGGTTAATTCGATGGCAACAAGAAGACGTTTCAATACACTAAGCCTTGTTGTTAACACTCGACTTAAAACTTGCTTTCATAAATAATTTCACGGAAGCTAAATTCCTATGATTAACCCATCAAGCGATCGATAGGCCCACGCTTTTTTTACGTGGGTGGATATCGCGTGTTTTGTTAAACTTTTGTTATTGAAAATTTCGATTGAATTACTTATTTGCCTGGTCAATTGAAACATTTTTGAAAATGTCGAAAAACAGAAAACAAACAAGAGTTTGGAAATGTCTTTCAAGCCGCCTATTTGTGCTTTGAAGCCTACGCAAAATGTCTTTAGGGTCAGCAGAGACATTCTTAAAGTAAATTTATCAAGCTTTCTTCTCAAACAAAACAATAAATTTCTTATTATAAAAAGAAAATATTGGATTGGTCCAAAAATAAATGAAAATCTTTAACATAAATATCGGAAAGAAATGAGCAGAGAAAGAAGCCTCAGGGAAATTCGCGATTGCTTTCTTTCTACATCCTCCTTCATAAGCGCTACGGTTTCTGGTAGCGTTAAATTCAATTCATATTAAAATAATTTCTTGTGACTGACAAAGGATTTTGTTTCTGATCTAAATACCTAAATATTAATTAAATTATTATCAATGTGATGACGTAAATTTATAAGCGGAGATGAAGTTCAAAGTAAAAATCTATTGTAGATTAAATTGACAATAGTCGAAAGAAATTATAAAATAACTCATCGCGTCGTAACGCAAAATCCTTCAACAACAATGTTATAAGACGCAAATTGAACGAGCGAAAACTTCCTTGAGAAATTAATCACAAAACATAAGATTTTCGCCTTGTTTACTGTTTTCTCAAAGCTCATTGTCAGAGTTGACAAATATTTTTTGAATCATTGCGAAAAGCTTTTAAACCAGCTAAGGAAGCTGAAAATTATTATTTTACGCAACATACACGTGACTATCATTATTTTCTCATATTCTTGGGTGTTTCTATCTCAATCTAATTCCAAATATAAGTATGAACAAGACGCAGAGAAATTTATCATCGAAACGTTGAAGTGAAATGAAGAAACACCGACAGCCTGTTTTGTGTGTTTCATTTCAATCTTATGGAATGTGTTTGTTCATTTAATATAAAGTAAATGAATAAATTATAACACAAATCTTGAGAAACTTTCGCACTATAGTTAAACCTCACCTGATGTGGTCGTACGAGTTGTTCGACTGGGATAACTCTTCGTCTCTTCTTCGGGAGTTTCGCTCGTGCTTGTGTATGCGAATAATACATTGTGAAGTTGCTAACAATGACGGGCACGGGTAATGCAATCGTCAATACACCTGCTAATGCACACAGTGCACCAACAAACATTCCGATGTATGTCTTAGGCGTCATATCACCGTATCCGACTGTTGTCATCGTCACCAACGCCCACCACAGCCCTAGTGGTATGCTTTGGAAATCATTGTTTGGATTTATCTGAATTCTCTCCGCATAATAGACGAGACTCGCGAATATGACGATACCTAACACTAAGAAGAACACAAGCAATGTCAATTCTTTTGCCGATGCTCTGAATGTTTGAACAAGAATTTTCAACCCCGACGAGTGCCTCGTGAGCTTAAATAATCGCATGATACGTATGATTGAGAAGAACTCGAGAATGTCAGCGTTCTCTAGGTGTGAGGCGAATTTCTGTAATCCCAGATCAACGCTGTAAAAGCATGGAATAACTTATTGTGAATTCTTAATTGGTAGATTGTTGTTAGCTTACAAAAAACTTGCTGTGGCAATGTAATCAATGATGTTTACAAAGGACATAACGAACTCACATTTACTTGGCGACGATATGAAACGTATCTGTTGATAAACACCAAATTAGTTTGCTTTTATATAAAATCCTAATGGTTACCCGCATTTAGCGGTTTCATTCAAAATCTATCTAATCAACTTTCAGACCTTGATGAGGTTTATAAACTTGTTGTGTACTCACCAATATCTCAAATGTAAACCAACCATTACAAATGCATTCTATGTAAAAGAAAAACTCGTGTGCGTTCGTTTGTGTTTTGTCTAACGTCCAAGTTGTGCCGTTGTCTGCCGTTCTTACTGTGATATTTCGAATAACCGGAACTCGCATATCCTATGTGGAAATGAAAAATAAAAAAAGAGAAATGCCTTCAACCATTCACTGGCATCAATCAAAATACGCCACTTACCGGATGGGTTTTCAAACAAAATGAAACAATCGATACGCAAATGAAGAAGACGGAAATTATTCCAACGATCTGAAAATGGAAATAACATGAAAAAGAAAGAAAAATTAAATGAAACGTCACATTATTTTCTCGTTTTTCCGAGAAGGACATTTTGAGAACATAGAAAATATCCCAAAGCTCAAGTCAAAGCTCAACCATGAAAGGATTCCCTTTGATATCGTTTCCCTTTTCTTCAGATAATCCTCTAAGGAAATACCATTGTGAATGTTGCTTTCACTTTTCTTCTTGCCACTCTACGTAAAGACCTAATTAGAATAAAGTGAGCGGAATTTTCATATATATATATTTATTTTGCGTTGTCCTTTTTTTCTTGTGCTTTCGTGATGTTGGAGACACAAGAAGCTAAGATTTGAAGGCGAAGCCGCAACACTCATACTCTCTATCTGTTAACTGTATCCATAAAAACTCTTGAATATTAATGGGGAAAAAGGTTGTATTGTAGTAACATTAAAAGAAGGGAAAAGTCGTATTAATGTGTTATATAGCAAAGCAAACTTTTCTAATATCCAAGCTACACAGTACTTTTACGTAAATTGCGTCAGGTCGATTTAGCGATGAAATCTCTTCCTCATTATCTTTTATCGTCTTTTTTCCTGACGCTTATAAATAATTTAGAACAAATTAAAAACTTTTACTTGTCGAGACAGATTTTTATTTCGCTACGAACAAAGATATTCCATTTTTGAGCTTCATAAAGCCATTTAAATTTCTATTGAACGCTTCATTATCAAACTTTTTAAATATTCAAATCCTCCTCGTAGTTTTAATTCCAGAAAAGTGTTGTGGCTTGTCAATTAAAATTAATTGACCGTTTCCATTTTTTTTCCGTGGTAATTGTAGTGCTTTTTTCGACAATGATTTGAAATCAAAAAAAAATTCAAATTCGTGAAAATTAAAATATTTTCCGAGCGCATATGCTTTGCTTTCCTTCGTGAAGTGTTTGTGAATTTTTTAATAAAATTTTCATCTAAAATTAGCTCGAAATTTTCAATTAAAATGGAATTCAAATGTTTTCGACATAAAAATGAATTTGTTTCAACAAAAATGTACAATTAATCAACAACTCTTAGACCCGATCATTGAAATATGACGCAATTTGGTTGACGAGTTTTAATCTCTTAAATCCTCAAGGACTTGAATGGAAAAGCTTAAATGAAATTTCAAGGCTGAAGCTTTGCGAGTATGAACGGATTAAACTCTAATATTGATAGATTAAGAACACTTTCAAAGATCAAAAATAGAATTTCAGTTTCATTGTTAATTCAAAACTCTTGTAAAGCTGTTAACAAATAAAATTAAAATAAGTTTCATCATTTTTTAATAAGCAAATAATTTAATGCAGATTCTTTGAGTGACCGTAAAGGTCGAGAGCGGAAAAGCATGTTCTAAGAGGATTTATAATCTAATCAATCTGTGGAGGATTATCCGATCTTGAAAAAGATAACAAAAAAAAAAATGGAAAAAGAAGAAGACGAGAGAAAAGCCCTCAATGCGGATGAAAAAAATCTTTTTTTCGTTCTCGTTTCGGAATGAAAACGCCACAACAAACATGACAAGAAGATGAATAAATCCTATATTCCTCACCTTGGCAGCGTTTGAGCTGTAAGGCTCATCCATCAGGGACCATAATTTCGGCTTCAAATGCTGCCACCAATTAACCTTCCCCTTCACATATGCGTCCTCGTAACCAAATTTTCTAGCTAATTCTTCCTCGGTTGGTTTTTCGGTATCTAAATCTAATCTCTCTAACACCGCCAATGTTTCCTGTGTATCTCGATGCTGTATATGTTGCAGATAGATGGAGAGATGGAAAGGGATGAAGGAAAAGAAAAGAGGTTTTCAGCATCACAAGATTTATGTATTATAATTTCGTTTTCATCTTCAGAGTCTTCTTTCCAAATCCTTGATCACTAAAAGAAGCATATTGAAGCATATATTACCTGAGTGTACGTCATCCAACAGCAAGGCTCCACTTGATTCGAATCTAATCCCCAAAATTCCAATTCTTCTTCAAACAACGGTCCACACACATCAGTTGGATAATGGAGCTTTCCCGTTCTGTCCAACGTTGAATGAATGTGAGTTGTCGGTAGGCGTACGAATATGTTGGAATTGGAAGTAATGAAATGAAGAAAAGTTTTATCATCGGTTGTGTAAGAAAGCGATTGAAGATATTTATAGTGGTCTCGACTCGAGAAAGCATTAACACCAGTTAATTTATTTTCTTTTTCTTTACCTATAATAATTGAGCACTTGTGCAAACACGCCCGGATGACGATCGAAGAAATATTCATTTAGCACGGGATCATAATTAGCGAGTGCTTCGGTGAGACGCGACAGTCGAGTGGCGGGAATCTTCTTAAGCGTCGCTTTGTAAGCCTCATGTCGGATACCACCGACATTGAGCACCACCCGATTCTCGGAGTCACTCAAGATATTATTCATGATTTCCTTCGCTTATTCATGCTTTCTCCCTTTTCTCGTTTGTAACACGCCCTTTGATATCGTTCTTCTTTCTAGTTTACTTTATTTTATGTTTTGTTTTGTTTTTGAGTCTCTTAAGACAAATGCGAACAATTAAAAATCCTTTCACTCATTTCCTTTTACATGTTTGTGAAGACTTCTTGCTGAGCGCTCTTGGAAGCAGCATACATTTTTCATAAGGCGCAAATAAGCGCTCGTAAAAGAAGCAACTGGAAGTAAACACAGTTTATATTACATCATTACACAGGCACATTGTCACAAAGCATTAATATGAACGGTAAACGGCAAAGTGAGAAGATATCGCAGGCATGATTTTTGACTGCTAGACGAATCCTCTCCGAACAACTTTTTTTTCTTTCTTTTTCTTCTGTCTTCTTGGCATAAAAACAGCAAAAAATCATTAAGGTTTTTATAGCTTCAAGCGAATGTGCTTTTATAAGCGAAAGGAAAAAGAAAGAGTTTTTCTCGATTGATTTTTCTTCGATTGTACTATGTCGGAGAACGATTGTAACTATTTTAAGAAACGCTACGTTAAAGGTTTCTGAAGAGAGAGAGCTTTGAACTGAAATCACGTCATTTCCATAGCTCATGATGTTAAGGAAATAATTCGACGTGATTTGTGTTCACCTGCTAGTGAAACTTCGAAGGGGGATGTTTTATAATTTATGTAACTTGATATTATAGCATTTACTTAGCAGTAGTAACAGTAGTAACAGTAGTTTAATTAATATTTCATGAAATAATTCTACTTCATCCTTCTCCTAAGTATTCAGCGAACGAAACACTTTTCAATTTTCTTTTATCCTTCCTTTCTTTCTTTATTTAGTTAAGCAACTGATTATGAAAGCATTTAGATATTTATGTATTCTTTAACATTCTTCTTCTCTTCATTTTATCTAATTTTATTTTCTTTCATGCTTTTTTATTATCTAGGAGGAAAAAGAAATCCACCTTTATTATTTATTAGATAATATCGAAAAGTTCTCAAGTAGATGTCTGTGAGTGTTCACTTCATTGATATTTGACAAATTAATAATGATGTCACAATAGGACAAGTCAATGCTACAACAAGCATCAAATACACTCGTTGATTAGAAACTTCAGTTCCATGTATGTGCTTTGCTTTCATAATGAACTTTCACTCGATGGAATTGGAATTGAACGTGAATAAAAAAAGAGAAACAATAGAAATAGTTGGTAGGTGTTCACTACAGTTTATTCGTTATGTAATGTCATCTGATATACTTTCTCAACTTCACTGATGCCACCTTCGACAAACTGTTTTCTTTCAACCCTTGTCTTGTTACCAAGGATAATAGAAAATTTTCTTTCGATAGCTGTCCCTCAAAACTTTATGATACAACAATTTTGTATGATAAAGAATGTAAGAGAAACAAAGTGTCGACATTTAAATTCATGAAGTATCCTTTTAAAATTTGTCCTTTATTCACTAACAACAAGGAAGAAGAGGCTTAATTTAAACAAAACAACTTCTCTTGCTTCACTGTTCTTTAGCCTCTGAATATTATTTTTATCCACGAGTAAATATTGATTGCCTTTACCCCTCAAATGATTGATGTCGATTTAAATATGTAAATGGAAATTTATTTTACTTTTTCTTTCCATTTTTTTTTTATTTTTGGTTCTCATAACTCCCTACCAAAAAAAACAGAACTTCTCCTTCTAACGTCTTGTCCTCGACGTAATTCAAAGGGAAATATTACATTTACTTGCTTATTTTTTTTTCTTTCACTCTCCCAATATGAACCACAACGTCGTACAAAAGCGAGAGGTGAAGTAACAAACGAGCAATGGAAGAAATGAAGGAAAAAAATTCACCGAACACAATAAAACTTCGCAAAGCTTTAAAGCTTAATTTTTCATTTTTTTCTTCTTTTTTTTTCATGTAATTTTCAACACTTTTTCCACAATATTCTTTCGCTTTTTTATTCAATAGCACAGTGAAATGAAAACGTTCCGAAATTGAAACGATTGTTGCATCAAATATCTATGTAAAATTTTCGGTTTTCACTTACACAACACAAATTCTTTTGATTTATTCTCCTTTTAAGTAATGAAGTGTTGAATCCTTTTTCCACGCTCTTTTATATGGTGGAATCTATGTCAAATTTCCTTTCACTCTTTAGCCAACTGTTTTAATAATTCTTTTTTTTCTGTTACACAAACCGCCCTCTCAACCCGCTCTTAACAGATTCACACCATGGATGTAGTTTCCTTCAAAACGACTGCAGAAAAAAAATTATAATATGTGTGTGCGGGGGAGAGAGAGAAAGAAAATGAATGATGACAAGTTGAGCAACAGATATCGTTGGGTTGTTCCAAGTCAATGAAAAGTTCGCAAACGACTGAAAGGGAATGATGGGAACATGAAAAATCGCACAAAACAATTTCGAAAAAAGGCAGCGGTGAGAGTTGGAAAACAATATTTCGTTGAGAGCTTTACTTTCCTTTATTCCCTTCGTATTTTCCTTCTTTCTTTCTTTCTTCTTTTCTTTTTTCGTTAATGTAGAAGCACAACAGAAAATGTGAACGTTTCTCACGAAAATCACCAAAATATCTGACGGTGAGAAAGAAAGAATATGTTCGCTTTCCACTGAAACAGCACAAACTGACAACATGAAAAATGTACGTACAACGAATTCGATGCGAAAGCGAATTCATTCCATCGGAAAGACGAAGCATGGAACTTGGTTCTCATGAATATTCCATTACGAAATAATGTAGAAAGAAAAGTTTTCTTTTTTCCTTTCGAGACGATCGTGTATCGTGACTTTCAATGGATTTTGGCATGTTACGCGCAAATGCTGATATTCTTCACTACAAAACATTTTGCGCAAGCTCGACGAAAATTTTTTCTCCTTTCTCTCAGCATGAAACTTTTATGTTGACTTTTCTCTTGTGTACTTTCATCTATTTCCTTTTTTCCATTAAATGCTAGGATTTTCTTTTTTCTTTTTCTGAACTTTAAAAGGACTTCTCAAATGTTTCTTTGTTTTTCAACGTTTTACTTTGCCTTCTTCTACTCTAATATTTACAACCTGTTATCTTTTCGACGAAGACTGTATGAATGTGTGCAGATGAGCGTACATATGTTTGTTTAAACAGACTTTTCAATTTTTCAAAAGATTTTTGATCCCTTTTTCTGGTAGAATAGCGACAGTTGGAAAGGAGGATAAATGAAATTGTAACGGGTTACGGGCGCCCTTTGAAGCCAACAATATCCGAGAATTGAAAATCTTTTTGCTACATGTCATATTTTGGCAAAGAATTTGAGAAAAAAGGAAGAAAGGTTAACTTTTTCTGTTCTGTATCTGTTGACATAAAAACTTAAAGCACACAATGTGTATGTGTGAGCTGATGGAATGAAAAGAAGGCGCAATATTGAATTCTTGATTACACACAATGGAAGCCAAAGCTTAATGTTTTGCAAAACTTTTCAATCATCAATTATTTTGGGATTCTTTTTCGGTTCTCAACTGAAAGTGATTTTCATTCTATTGATAGTTTCCCAGTTTGTTGAAAATTACTTAAAATAGAAATGAAAATTAATTGTTTGATTAAAACTATATCATAGCTTTTCTTCTTAGCTTTCTTATGTGCTTACAAAGAAGCTTTTATCGGCGCTACGTGTTGCATACTTTTAAGGGGCAAATATAAATTCATGTAGCGAAAGCTTTCAGGATATTATCTTTCAACTGGGAGAATAACTTTGACGACTAGTTACAATATTACATGATAAATGGAAAATGGGATCGAGAATTAAGTTTGAGTCCTTTTCATTGTAAAAGGAAATTTCGGCATCAAATTTTGAATGAAAACCAATTAACTATTGAACATTGCGAATACAATTTGAGGCGAAGCCCTTTTAAAGGAAGGATCTTTATTCTACATTTCATACTCAATGACATCAGAAAATATGCGTCTATTCACAATAAATACTGTTGAGGGTTTTACTCTTTTTCATTCTTTCCTTACAGATAAATTGAAGACTTCGAGTTATGAGTCGTAAATGGAAAGCTTTTCTTGAATTGATAATCTATAAAGATGTATTTTTTATTGGGGTGAGATTGATATGTTGCGTCTTCATATGCTTTTCACTGTTAATTTCTTCCTTTTATTCATGAGTCACAACTGTCGAATTCGTCAACGCACATAAAATGAATAAAAATATGTTCGCACATGACGGGGAGCAGAACAGAGCAGAAAGAAGTTCGTTTTCTCTGTAAGTTTGTGAAGTCAAATAAAAATACATTTTTATCGATTAAACATTAAAATTACGTGTGTGGATTTTTCGCTGGAATGTTGTAGAAAATTATGAAAACAAAAACGAAAATAAATATTAAAGAAAAAGTATAAGTTGCAATGACGAAGTTGGGTTGCAACGAAGAGAGACTAAAATTAAAATTATAATTTGAGAATTACGAGCTTTTCTTTGGCAATCTAGATTTGAAATCTGGTAAAAGTAGAGAAAGCTCTTTAAGCTATACACTTAAAAACAAATTGTATGTGATATTACGAAGAGTTTGTGGTTTATGTTACTTACTTACCGACATTAATCATAGTTACTGTGAACTGAAATATTCATGAACACTTAGCATTTCCATATCTCTACAGTGAAGTAAAATTCCAATTGCGTGTTTATTTTCGAAAATAACTAATTTTATTTTTTCCTTCATACACATCTTTAAGACTCTTAAAGAATTTCTCTTTCATCATCAACATTCTATCAATTCATTACATCATTATAAATTAATTTTAAAAAAACTCTCAACTTTAAGATTCAACTCCGATATTAAAAAAAACTTTATGCATTTCATCAAAGTGTATTGAAAATTAGAATTTTATGTAATAATTTATAGTCTCTCTCTTAAAGTGAAAGTTAAACTTTTCTTTTAATAAGGGCACCATTTTCCTATAAGGTGCAAGTAGAAAAAAAATGTGCATTAAGTAAAAAGTTTCTTTTTTCGTTTCCTTTACGAGAACAAAGCATGAACAAGATGACACAAAGCATCGATTTTCCCATACTTGCAATCATAGAATGTCATAAGTTTGTAAATATTCGACGCAATATTTAAATTTTTAAAGCTTAAGCAATGAAGAAAATAAAAAATTAAAATTTCAAGTTTTAAAAACAAATAACAATCTTTAGAAACTTTTACAGCGGAAGAAAGTTTCTTTTCTTTTGTTGAAAGATTGGAAGAAAGAGAATTGTGAGCTCTCTTAAAGTTTCTGAAGTCGACTGAAACATGCAATTGTATGTAGTTGTAAAACTTTGAAATACTTTTCTTCTTGCAGTAGATTCATCTAAACATGTTTCTATGTTTTATTTTCCATCCATCGCCATTTCTTTGTTGTTACTTGTTTATTTTTTTTCATCTTATAATATAAAAAATTTCTTTTTCGACATCTCCCTCCATCATTTTTAATAAATGCCTATCTTATGTTTAAAGTATTGGTCTTTTTTTCATCATTTTTCATTTTACGAGACAAACATATATTCATCTACTCATCATATAGATATATGCAAACACTTTTGCTAACAATTTCACAGTTAATTCAGAGCGAGAGCTTCAAAAGCTTTATTCAAGTTATCAAGATTATAAATTAAATCTTCTTTTCAAACATTTTAAAACTCCAATTGAAGAAAAGCTGCATTAGGCAATAAACTTAATTAAAAAATATTTATTTAATTTTAAAGCAGCTTTTGTATTGATTGAGAAAGAAAGCTTATGAAATGAAAGTGAAAAGAGCTTTTTGTTATCAAAAGCATCTTGAGATTTGAATTATCTACAAAAAGACTTAAAAGAAAAGTTTTTAATCTTCTTCTCGCTGTTCTCTGCAACTTCTCTTTTATTTTTCATCAATCCTTGTAGATTTGTTCTGCGGTGAGAGTTAAAGGTAACACATCTAGATTGTAAATTCTTTTTCATTTTTTTTCTTAATCAAGAAGCGATTTATTTTCTCATGTTGTTTTATAAAATACTCTCTAATGAATTATTGTAACTTTTATTTAGAATTCAAAAGTTGAATGAAGATTTCTTCCACACTTTTACTTTTTTTTTATTAGTAAATTTTATATTAAACGAGCTTTATTATTCATACTATTCTTTCATCTTTTAAGATCACAGTGAATAGGTATTTTGCATTTTATGTCATATCGATTCATATCCATTTGATAACTCAACATTTACAAATCAGTAATTAAATTAATAGCTACGCTAATAAATTGCTATTTTGCAAACCGTTTCAAATTGTTGGTGTGGTAGATGCAAGCTAAAGTTTAAAGAGAAATAATCATGTAAGGGATGCACTTAACTATTTTAATCTCAAAATGCTACATTAAGAAACCTAATAAGATTGAATCAGCAAAATTAGTTTAAGAAATTTATTGGAAACATGACAGCGTTGTAATAAATGACTTTTTCGTTCTCTTAAGACTTAGATAACGCCCAGATTTCTATTAAAATCTCTCTTAAGCAAAAAACATGTTAAAATTTACGATTATTAGAAAAGTAGATCGAACAATAGCTCTTTAAGAATTATTCAGGCTGTGTGTGTATCAAACCAGTGACCTAGAGATTGTGGAAAAAGCTTTCACATTCAAAGCATTTTAAACCTAATCAATAATATACAAAATTTGAATAATAGAAACAAATTCTTTTTTTGTTAAATCTCCATAAAGTTTTTCTTGAGAAGAATAACAAGCCTTCAATAACACACAACAAAAGTTTGTGGGAATCTAGAATTTAGATTCTTTCTTGTGCAATCATTATCATAATCCCCAGTTTTCTTCTTTCAATGTCAAAACCTTCTTTTGAGAGAAGAATGACAAGAAAGATGAATTCAGAACATTTCTGTAAATGATACTTCGCCCTTTATCTGCTTATTCATTTCATATCGATTTGCAAAGGCAACATTCATCAGTATCCATTAAATACACTTCTCTCGATCATTTATTATAACTAATTAGTAGAGATACTAATAGCATAATAGGAAACTGTGGAAAGCAAGCAAAACCATTCAACACAAATCTCGATTTCATTAATCGCATCATATCGAGAATATAAAGCTTTTAAACTTACTTATCTGAATGTTATTTTCCTTTTATTTTCAAATCTCATTCACTGTTTTGTTTGTCTAATATCTTAAATAATTTTTCGCTTTTTGTGCATCATCATAACTTTATGTTTAGGGTGAACGAGCAAAGGCGAAGAAAAATTGATATGAAAATTTTGTGTATGCAATCATAGCGTGACAACAAAGAGAGAGAGTAAAAAATAATATCGATGAAATTGATATCATGCCTCAAAGCGACGTACGAAATTTAAACAGTCATTTGACACCAAAGAGAATTTTTTTGAATTCAATTTGCTTATAATTTTTATGGGTTGAAGTTTACTTTTGAAACATGTATGTTTGAGTTTACCAATAAATTGCTTTCAAATTTAAAATCAATTTGATTTGAGTAAACGAAATAGAAGGAATTCGTTTCTGGTTTCTCTTTCAAGAAAATTCCTGATATTTACGTACATCATGTAAAGACTTAAAGGCAGGGCTTGGAACAAGAATTAAAATTTATTTAATTATTTGTTAAGCATGAGGATTAAAGTTTGTAAAACTTTTCAAAATGCCAGCAAATTGAAGCATAACTGAATCAATGTCAATTCTCAGCTCTGATTGAAAAGCATGAGCTGTTGAATAAATTTATTATTTCGCCACCTTGAAGATTTAAGCTCCAACTTGTAAGCATTAAAATAATTTATGAACTTAGTAATATTCTTCTTCATAAAATTGTAGCACCAACACTCACACTCTTTTAATGCTCATTCGCCCTAAAAACAAAGTAAGTAATCCCAAACTCTCCACGTAATAAAATTATTTATCTTTCCTTTCATATTTCTGTTGTTTTCGCAAAAAATAATAATAATAAAGTTCTTCCTCCACTCTCTCTATTCATTTATCAATTAATCTAAATTGATTATTACACGGCTTTTCAATTCATGTCTCGAGGGCTTGACGGCTAACAAAAAAAATAATCATAAAGTTTTGACATAATAAAGCTCTGTATCTAATTGTGTTTTGAGAAATATTCAACAAACAACTTCCGAAAAAGCTTCAAACAAACTTTATTCGTCACCATCGGTTGCGAAAATTTAATCCTACTTTGATTATTGGAAAAATAAATTCACCAGTTTCATGATGTTGATGTTTCTCATCCATAATTTTCTAAGCTCTAGGAAAACAATCCAAAGTTTCACAAGTGTATAGACTGATATCGTTTCCTTCTCTCTAATAGATATTTTGTTCTTTGGTTGATTGGCTGTTTCATTCTTCTACTCCGTTTGATATTGTAAAAGTTTCTCAGAGAATTCAAAGTTCACTGATAAGTGAGATGCTTAAAATTGTTGTTGATATATGTACAACTTGGATTCTCGATGTCGATATGTTTAATTAACGGTGAGTTTGAGGAAGATCAAGCTGTGAAAAGGGAGACGAAAGAAAAAGGGAAGAAGGATATAAAATGATGAAGGTAAAGCCAGATTATCATTAAAAAATCATTAGCTGGGTGACATTAAGTTGAGTTGAACTTTATTCGATATAAAACGTACCCATCGTTTTGGGTCCCCCGCTCATGTTGTTTTTGGCATTTGCGGCGTTCATTCGTCTGATGTTTGCTTCCATGCTGTTGGTGCTTGGAGCATTTGAACCAAGAAGCTTCCCCGAACCAGTGTTACCTCCCACTCCTGGGACACCTCCGATTTGACCTGAAAAAAAAGAAGAAGATTTTAAAGAGAATCGTTAACATTAAAATTTAAAGCATGAGTAATTAATGAAACTTACCAGGCACACGTGCAGGCCTCGCTGGTTCTACAGGTAGCACTCTCCGTCTCTTCTTCGGGAGTTTCGCTCGAGCTTGTGTATGCGAATAATACATTGTGAAGTTGCTAACAATGACGGGCACGGGTAATGCAATCGTCAATACACCTGCTAATGCACACAATGCACCGACAAACATTCCGATGTATGTCTTAGGCGTCATATCACCGTATCCGACTGTTGTCATCGTCACCAACGCCCACCACAGCCCTAGTGGTATACTTTGGAAATCATTGTTTGGATTTATCTGAATTCTCTCCGCATAATAGACGAGACTCGCGAATATGACGATACCTAACACTAAGAAGAACACAAGCAATGTCAATTCTTTTGCCGATGCTCGAAACGTTTGTATAAGAATTTTTAACCCCGACGAATGACGAGTAAGCTTAAACAATCGCATGATACGTATGATTGAGAAGAACTCGAGAATGTCAGCGTTCTCCATGTTTGGTATCACCTTTTGTAACATCAAGTCGCAACTGTGAATAAATTAAATTTTATCTCATAAACATTTTCTGATGAAGTTAACTAAGATTTAAATAAATGAAATTCACGCTGTTACACTTACAAGAAACTTAATGTTGCAATGTAATCAATTATATTCACAGACGATATAATGAACCTCAGCTTGCTAGGTGATGATATAAATCGAATCTGCGGGAATGAGTGTCAATAAATTATTAGAGCATTAAAATAAAAGTCGTGGGTGGAAAGGCGACGGTGAATGTAATAATTTTCAGACTGACGCTTCGCAGATGCACGTCTTCGTTTGAATGCCAATTAATTCCTACAAGAAAGGAATTAATTGTTTGTTTGTTGATCTCTGTTTGAGTTCTCGCTCGTTGAACATGAGAATAAATATTTTAAAAAACAAGAATAATGATTTTACGTAACATCATCAGAATTTAAATGCTGCAATAGACATCACAACATGATACAGTTTGAAGATTTATTGGTTGAATGATACTGTTCAACATCATTTAGATTAAAGACATAAATTATAAGTTCAAACGAAGGTTCACATCATGAACTTTGAGGTTTCGTGAGTTGTAGAGGGAGGGAAGAAGAAAAATGTTGAATAAATATTTAAACATGATTAATAATTTTCCAAGAGAGTTTGAACTTGAAGAAATATTGTCAATATTTCGCTGATGTAAATGACATGTTAAAGCAATAATTTAGAAAGTAACTCATGTCAAATATACATATGAGTCAACAACAAGTAGACACAGTGTGTGTAGAAAAGTTTAAAAGTATTCCCGTTCGTAATAAAAAACTTCTTTCATATGCATCAATAAATTTCCACATGTTGATTTATAAAAACGTACAAAGTCATATTCATTTTGCTCTATTCAGGAATGTGAAATCGTTTCGAAGACAAATTAATTGATTGCATTTTATTACTTAGTTACAAGTACGGATGAATGAGAGAAAGTTCAGACATCTCAGCAACTTGTACTTACCAGTATTTCAAATGTAAACCATGCATTGCAGACACATTCAATGTAGAAAAAGAACAAATGTGCATTTGTTTCATTTTTATCGATATACCAGCCTGTTGTTCTGTTTGATGTCTTAACTGTGACATTTGCAATTACCGGAACTCGCATATCCTACATTAATAGAATAACAACGGTAATGAGATTGAATCAGAACATGATAATCATTTGACAACTTACCGGATGTGTTTTTAAACAGAATGAAACAATCGATACACAAATAAAGAATACGGATATGACGCCAATTATCTGTAATTATGCGGCAAAAGCCAACGATACGAACGAGAAGAAATGAGAGAAGGAAGAAGAAAAATAAATCATCGTAATGAAGCTAATTGTTGAACGTTTCATTATGTAAACAAGTTGATGGTATTTTTCTTACCTTTGCGGCATTTGAACTGTATGGTTCATCAAACAATGACCAGATTTGAGGCTTCATATGTTGCCACCAACTCACATGTCCTTTCACATATGCATCTTCGTATCCAAATTTTCTAGCTACTTCTTCATCGGAAGGTTTTTCTGTATCTAAATCTAGTCTATCTAAAACTGCTAGGGTTTCTTGGGTATTTCGATGCTGTATTGTAGATGATGGAACGACAATAATAAAAAGTTGTTTATGTTCACAGTTGATTTGGTCATAAAAAAAGATAGAATAAAGGAAAAAAGCAACAAGAAATGAGAACCTTGAAGTAAAATTGAACGTAGGGCAAAAAAATTTCCATTCGCGTTGCTTTTTCGCAATAAACAAGAAACGCTTCCGTTCTAAGCGACGAACCAAATGAATAATTAATGAATGATTGTCTTTAGTTTCGCTTCTCCTTTTCTTATTCTTATCTCTACAAGAAGGAATCTTTTAATAATTTAAACGATTTCCTCACGAAATTACACGATTCAAAGAACTAGGAGATTACGAGCAGTGCTCGCAAAAAAAGTGGCGTTGAATTTATTAAAGGATTATTTACACCACCCCACTAGCGAGGGAAATGATGATCCATTTCAAGAGTTGGGAAGGGAAAAGGGCCACGAAAACTTTTACGGTTACCTTTTAACTTGAACATATTTTTTTTCGCGTTATTAAAAAAGATACAAATTCTAAGCCGCGATAGAATATTTAGAAAGTGAGAAGCAGAAGCCAAAATGGGCAATAATTGAGAGATGAATGATATCTTCATTATAAAAATTGAAATACAATCTTCGGGCTCTGCAAAAAAGGTTCCCATTAAGGGTAGTCTATTAAAAAACTCTTCTCTGAGGCTTTCGTTTATGGAGAAGGGTGCGAGTCTTGTTGTTCAAACAAGAAACTTTTCCATCACACTATTTTAATTTTTTTTCTAACACAAAACTTTTTCCTTTGAAGATCTATGAATAATTTATTTGCGTTTTTCATTTTCTATTTATGTAGACTTTTCTCCCTTATTTTCCAACCGATATCTAAAAGCTTTCTCTTCTGACTATGACGATGATATGACGTAAGTAATTCAAGCATCATTCCATTTGAATGAGTTTCGAGAAGTTAACAAATGTGTGAGTGTGGAATCGAAGATACTTTAATGAATTTTTAAAATTTTAAGAGAATGAGAAAAAGTATTTTGAGGGTTGTCGATTGTCAATATGAAACCACTAATTGAAGGTTGACAAGCACATAAAAAGGAAAACTAAAAATCATTTAGAAAAACCTCTTATTAACATGTATGACAAACTTTTAAGGTTGAATTTATCTCGTTTAGTCAAAGGAAAAAGGTTATTAGATGAAATGTGCTGTTCTTTAACAACACTGGATGGAAAACATTAATATTTAGTATAGTGACAGGTTATATTGCTATTTATTAGCTTTGCAATTGAATTATGTTGACAGACCTGTGTGTAAGTCATCCAACAGCAAGGCTCTACTTGATTTGAGTCGAGGCCCCAAAATGCTAATTCCTCCTCGAATAACGGTCCACAGACATCTGTTGGGTAATGAAGCTTACCAGTCCTATAAACAGCAGAAAAGAGAGAAAATAGAAAAAGGAAAATTGCGGAAAATTGTTTGTCGTTGTGACGTGTTGCCAAGAACGTAACAAGTTTATTTGAAAAAGGAAATTTAATATTTTCTGTTCGCTCCTATTTTTACAGTGAGAGAGAGAGAGAGAGTGAGTGAAAGAAGTTGATGAATTTATGTGATGGAATTTTATTAAAATAAGTAGAACACACAATTCTCGCATCTTTTCATATTTACACGAGAAGAAAACCTTGAACTAGCAAGTCCAAGCAGATTAAAAGATTCTTCAATCAATTTATCCTCCATTAGTTCACCGAACAGCGAGAAGGCTTCATAAATTTATTCCTTCAGAGCGTTTTTCTCATTATAAACAGTTCATAACATTTCTCTTTCCCCTTCTTCTTATTCGTTCTTATTAAGCTTAGTCATGTGAAAGAATGAAGTGGAGATTGCGAATGAAAAACTGAAAACATTTCAAAGCGAATGATGGGGAGATGGAATGATTCAGATGATTCAGATGATGGTTGATTAAACTGAAGCGTCTCCATCTTATCACAAAACATTTCAAAGGAAGTTAGTCATTTCATTTCATTTGAACAACTCACGAGGTGCTTTCGAATCATCAATGAAATGAGAAGTCGTTCAAACAGCTAATTTGATAAAACTTTGAAAAGGACTTGTTAATTATTGAGCGTAACTGACAATAAATGGAACAAATAAAATTGATTGATTAAGCTTGTTATTAGTGAAGGGAAGGAAAGTAAAGTAATGTTCAGGTATTTTGATAATTAATCAACTTGACGAAGTATTCTGAATCTGAAGCTGTCACTTTGGAACTTTCCCTTTTATTTAAAAATAAGAAGAGAATTAATTTAAATATAAAAGCTTACAATTTGCTTTTTTGATGGCCCTTTCACGTGATAATAAAGAGGGAAAGAAACCCGCATGGTATATTAAAGAATTTCCAAAAGAGAATTGATGACTATTATAATAAATAATAGTTAATGCTTGACATTATTTGAATTTCTTATGAGCAAAGACGTTAATGGATAAAAAAATAATTCAACGGAAAGCATAAACAAGTTGATGACGCTTTATTTGCGGTGTGTGTCAAAAAGAACTTCATGTGCTGGAAACATTCACAACAAAGTCGGGAAATGGGCTATTAAACAATGAACAGACGTGCTTCTTGATAAACTCAACACACAATGAAAAGCTCCTTTTTTTTTCATATTCTATTTAAGCAGAAGAAAGTTGAAGCAATGATGTCACTTTAATTCGAATATATCATTTGACATAAATGTCTTTAGAAATTCTCTTAAAGCTTTCACTGTCTTCACTCTTTTAAATCAAAGAAGACTTTCGATTTCTTTCGCAATGACATATGAAAATTCCACGAAAAAGATTTATTTCTTATCTTCTTTTTCATTTTCAATTGAATTGTGAGTGTAACTGGTGTGTTGTGTCTTCTTTGATTTATCATGATTTTGTCAGCTTCAAGAAATATCTTTTTAAACTTTACGTCTCAATGGGACATCACTGTGATGTTGTTTAATCGCTTTTCCTTTTGCATAGGAAAATTCTTACTTCCGCATAAAGTTTTTCTTTGAAATAAGTTAAAGTGGATAAGGAAAAGTCATTTCCTTTTCAGTCAATGTGAGGTTTGACAGTTACCTGTAATAATTGAGCACTTGTGCAAAAACGCCAGGATGACGATCGAAGAAGTACTCGTTCAAAATAGGATCGTAATTAGCGAGTGCTTCGGTGAGACGCGACAGTCGAGTGGCAGGAATCTTCTTAAGTGTCGCTTTATATGTTTCATGACGAATGCCACCGACATTGAGCACCACTCGATTTTCTGAGTCCATATTAATCAAATTCATGGCGATAGTGCTATTAAAGCAAATAAAATGAACGGAAGGAAAGTGAATGGTTAATTTTCAGTTTTATGATACTAAAGATGTTGTTAATCTAATTACACTTGCTTGCCTCTTGCTCTTTGAGTACTCACCGATGAATTTATCGATGTTACCTCGAATCGATAAAAATTTCTCTCAATAAATTTTTTATATGAACCTCTCCTTTGCTTTCTTCTTCTTTTGCTATCTTGTAAGCAAAACAAAGTCTATTTTTATAGCAACATCAAAATGAATCATTCACATTTTCTTCATGTGCGCGTTTCTTTCTTCTTTTTCACTTCCTTCGACTGTTTTGACTTCAGATGAAATTCGTTTCCTTATCTGCTAGATGGATTACGTGTTGTTATTTGTGACAAACATCATCGAGAATAGAAGAAAAAGGAAAGATAAAAAAATTAATTTATTAACTTTATAGGAGTCTGGAGAACCACAAAAAAAGCACTGAAGAGAACATAAGAATGTCTGACTAATCTTCAGGCAACTGCTGTTCATAACTTCAACATAAAAAACATAAGAAAAAATGGTTCAATGGAAAAGTCAGAAAAAAAGTGAAGCGGAAGGTTTTCCGCTGATATTTCTTCTTTTTATTGTCATTTTATTAGATTTCTCTTTTTTTGTTTCAAACTGTGTCGATTGAACACGTTCCGTTTTAGTTCCAAAAGATTGTAATCGTTTTCATTCAAGATTGATTGCAAGACTTAATGTTAATAGAATCGGAAATGAATAGTTATGAGTTTCATTTATAAACAAATTCATTATTAAAGTAGAAGGAAAAAAAATTCTCATTAGTTTTCAATGAAACATCATCATCAGCCTAGCGTCACAAACTTTACATTTTTATACTTTATTAGAAACAAACTGAGCGTGAAACTTAATGCTGATAGATTCTCATGAGGAAAATTCACTCAACGTTAACATTTAATGGTTGTGACTCATTTGTCTTGTATAAAATATGCATAAAATATGCATATTTTATGCAAATTTGAATATTTTATACATAATTTATGCATATTTTAAATTTGTGCATATTTTATGCATATTTTCTACGTATTTTATGCGTAATGTGCACATTATCTTGTATAAAAAATGCACAAATTATGCAAAAAATACACATATTTAAGACACAGGATCCTTAGACCATGCACATTTTATACATAAGTTATGCATAATATTTGCATAATTTACACATTGTTATGCATAAAATATGTACAAATTATGCATAAAATACGCATAATTAAGACACAGGATCCCAAGACTATGCACATTTTATACATAAGTTATGCACAATATTTGCATAATTCATACATTGTTATGCATAAAATATTCAAAAAACATGCATACAAAACGCATAATTAAGACACAGGATCCCAAGACTATGCACATTTTATACATAAGTTATGCATAAAATATACGTAAAATATATATAAATTATGCATATTTAAGACACAGGATCACAAGACAAATGATCCAAAAAAAATAATTTGCGTTTTTTATACATATTTCATGCATAATATATGCATAAAAAATGCAAAATTATTTCAAATAATGCATAAAATATACGTAAAATATATATAAATTATGCATAATTAAGACACAGGATCACAAGACAAATGATCCACTCCCCATTTAATACAGAAACTCAAGCATTTCATATGAAAGGAGGGAGGAAAAAAGGTAAGAGTTGTATTGGAAAGTTTCCTGAGAGTTTTTCAAGCATTTTCAGATTAGAACTGTTGGCTGATACTCGACAAAAACAGATGGAAAAAAGAGGAAAGCAATGCCGTTTCAATTTCTCTTCGGAAAGGGTAGCTTTAGTCGACGGTACATGTAATTATTCAGCTGTTGAGTGATTGGAGCTAAAAAAAGGTTCACAACGGAAAACACTAAAGGATCTACGACAATGAAAGATTGCGGCATCCCAATAGAGATATCTCTAGCTTATTCGTTATTTTGTAGCATTGCCGATATTCCTTCTGAAATGTCCCACTTAAACGGTTGAAACATGATGGAATTTATGTAGAGGAAACGTGAGCTTTTTTTATTTCAAATAAACGAGATTTTTACCCTCGCAAGTCACAACACAATAGTCAAAAGTTTAAATTGAATTCTCTTAATGGCATGAATAATTCTGTACGACAAATACATGATGCTGACGTTACAGGAAAAGTCGTTTTATATTTTTTTCTTTCACTTTTCCGCTTTCATTCATCTCCCTTCTTTCTCTCATGAAATGAAAATTTATCAAATTAATTTGTAAACCAAACAATCTGCAACTTTTCCGTGCACTTGATATTTATTCGTTGCAGTGACTGGCAAGATTTATTAATTTTTCTATGATGAAAAAGCATCTTGACTAGCATGGGAATTTGTCAGAGATGAGACACAAGAAATATTTTACTTCCTTTAATGTTGCCATTAACATTAAACATTAAATAAGTTGGTTGAAATGCGTGAAGAGTATAATTACTAAATAAAAACGATTTTTGTACGTACACGAATCACTTTTAACTTATTTTAATTACATATCTAAATGCATTTCGGTCATCAAAACGGTCCGACTCATTCTGAAGATTCAAGTTATTCAAATCTTCAAGTCAGTATGTGATTAAAATTTAAATTTGTTTGGCCTTATAATCAAATAGCCAACAATCACATCAAAATTTGATAAGCCAACATTCTAAAAATTCGTTTTAATTCACTGTCATCAGCAATCAAGTTTCTTCTTCAAGAATTTCTTTTCTGCAAGCGATCGTCAATTTATAATTACTAATTAGTAATTAAGAACAAAGTCTTATCGGGTTAAAAAAGAATATATCTGAAAAAGTTAATAAAATTCGATCAATCACTGACATTCCCTTACGTACACTTAAAAGCACAATTACATAATAAAATGAAAGCAATTTCCCATTGAATTCCATTTATGAAGTACAAAAAAAAGTAATTAAAAACTTTTAATTGCTTCTTTTTTCTTCCACAAGTGATTTTGACATAAAATTCACTCTCATTCGTGATTCTCGTCTTTAATCTTTTTGATTACTTGAACCGCTAATTAATTTCTGAATGATTGTTGCTACTGGAAAAAGGAACATTTTCCCAAATTTCCCAAGTGTAGGGAGATGAATAAACATTTTCCAAGTAAAATGATGCTATTTGTTATCATATATCTGTAAACTGATATAGTTCAATTGAATTTGAAAGTATCACTTTGTCTAATGTGCACTTAAATGGCTGACCGACTTCTGTTAAGCATTCATTCGAGTAGATGTGAAAGTATCAAATCTCAGAATGTTCTCTCGCCTTACTTGCTCCAATATTTCTAGGCAAGTGTGAAATTAAGTTTCCCATTCAGTATTTTTAGCATCTCAATTTCTTAATAATCTCAGATTCATTCTCGGGGCAGCGGCTGGTAAAAACGGCGGCTTTTTGTTTATTTGAAGATGTTTAATAAATTTTCTCCGGTTTTTTTCCTTCTCTTTCCTTTTGTCTAAATAAAAGTGAAATAAGAAAGAAAAAATATTTTCATTCTCAAATATTGTTGAACATTTGAAGTCACTATGCCAGCTGTAAATATGAACTGAATCACTCTAAACACAGCACCCGGGGTTAGAGGAAGAAAGAAAAAAAAAGATGAGTTGATTGTAGAAGTCGTTAACGACTGGCTTAATTGAATCGCAGCGTATTATGAGAAGTTTAATAAAAATTAACTTACGCGTGTTGAAAAAACGGAAAATTTTCTTTTCTTCTCTCGCAAATGGGAAGAAAAAGATTTTTATCGAAGAATTTTAATTGAATTTTTCAGGTTTTTAAAACGTTGCTATTCCTCGTCGTCGTTCACAGAGATTTGAAGGTTTTTCCTTAACGCAAGTTGAAAGACGTTGTTACCTCGCTATTGTCATGCTTTATCTAATTATTCCGTAATTTACCCAAAAAAATCACGAAACCAGAAGAACTCTCGAAGACATTTTCCCTCTCAACCATTCCATGTGATGTATGCGAATAAACAGAAAGGAAAAGGAGAAGTGAATCTCTGTTTAAATTACTGACATTAAAAACTCCTTCAGATGAATGTGCAAAGGAAAATTAAGGACAGAGTTGGAGTGTAGCACACAAGATAAACTCGGAATTTACCCTTGAAATACGTTGAACGTATATTTGAAGTTGATTCTGTTTTGTGCCGTGAAGCTTTTAAACATGAAGTCGTGTAACAAACAAGTATAAGAAAATTTCTCAACAAACTCTTTGTCTAATATTTAAATTAAATTTCATTGATGTTTCTATTTATTTTTTAATATCCTCTCGTTTAATGTTAATAAGTTCTATTTGATAGTTACTAATGTTGAGATGTAATAAGTGCCACGAACAACATCTTATGAAGTTTGATGTTGTTAATAGAATTTCCACAAGCTAGAAAGGTTTCTCTAGTATTTTAAAGAATTTCATTATACATTGAGTCTTACCAAACATAAACATTGTAAACAACTACATTGATTGTTTATGAACATCGGAAGTATGTTCACTTTCGCAAAAGCAATTTATTTTAATAACCACATGAAGGAATGGAAAAATCATTATTATGAATAGAAACTTTTATAAATAACTTAAAAGCGACGACATCTTCAATATTCTTGATATTTCACATTAGACGTGACTTGTTTCGAAACTTCTTAATAACATTAAAACATTCAACTGATTAAATGTAATTAATGTTAAATATGAAACGATGATAATCATTAGTCAAATAGCTTTCTCATAAGCAATTATAAAATCTTATCTCAACACTCACTTGAATTTGCCTAAAGCACAACATTTAAGTATCAACCAGATTGTAAATGGGGATGTTTTCTTTTCATGTTCATGTTAAAATATCGATATTCATGTACATACATATGTAGATTTATGTAGATAGATAAACTGAAAGCTGTTGAACTGTGTCGATGGTGAATAAAGCGTGAAAATGTTAGTTTGACTCATACGCATTTAATAGCTATGCAAAAGCTTTATCATCGATGTACAAACAATGGAATTCGTGTTTTCAGGACAGTGACATGCATCTCTACTCTGTCTATGATTACATCGCAAGTTGTAGAAAAATCAACGAGTAGATATTTAAGTAGAAGAATCTAAACAAGTGTCACGACAACAGCTAGAGAAATTGTGATAGATTTTTAGGGTTTAAAAACATGCAGACGTAAGCTTTACAAATATAACTTTTCGTCCCTTCCCATTGTCTGCCCTTAGCTCTCTCTACGAGCAGAATAATAAAAGAAACATCAGCAATAAATTTTCGGGGATGTTTTTCCATGTCATAGCGGAAAAAACAAAAATCCATGTGCACGATTTAAGTGGTGGCCCATTGTTATTTTTTCAAAGAGGGTAAAACTAGGTTTATTCTCATGATTCCACTACCGAACGATAGATAAATGTTAAAGTTGCATAAAAACTATATTGAATGCAATAAAAAATTTATGGATTGTTCATGGAAGTAGTGTTCAGTCATTGTTAGAAATAAATATAGGAATAAACAGAATGGTCTTGAAATAATCGTTTTGGTAATCATTTAAACAAATAAACAAATGAAATAGAAATTGAATATGTGTTCAGAATATCAATAAGATAATTTTTCTTCCTTCCATTCTAATCGCTTCTTTTTTCAATTCAATAAATTTCATTTCATGAGAGAACTTTTAATTAATTTTTAATAGAAAGATTGATTGCCGCCTAAGCAAAGCTTTATTGTTATAACTTATAACTTGAAAATATTTCTTAAACTTTCTTCAAATTTTTTTTGGTAAAAGTTTGAAGATTTAATTGAAGATGTTTGGGCTATAATTTCTATAATAATAATAATAAGTTCCCAACCTCATTTATCCTTAGAAAAATATAAATAAAAGAAGAAGGAAAACTTCCAAATATTTGTGTGCAAGAATGAATTGAAGAAAGTTGAAGCTTCATTTCAAAAATGTCTTCTAAAGCGCACAAGACGAGCTTTTTAATTTTGCAAGACATTACTGAGAAGTATTCAAGATGAGATATAAAAAGTCTTAACATTTTTCAAATAATTCAGTCTCTCAAAGGCATTTGATGATGTGAAGGCGTCTCTCTCTCTCTCTCTCCTTCCCTTATTTTCCTTTTTCAACCATCTGTTGTCGTTTGCAACCCATCGGCATTTATTAGAATGAAAATAAAAATTAGAATTTATTCAATAATTTCCCAACTGGGTGTCTCCCTATCACGCCCAAAGTTCTTTTACTCTCTTCTTTCTTCTTTGTGTCATAATTTTTTCATCTTCGCTCGTCACCGTTAAATAAAAACAACAACAAGAGTAAGTGAATTCTTCAAGGACTTCAAAAGTTAGAATATAATCCTTTCAGTATGTACAGAAATTTCTTTCAAAACAAGTGAAGGGAAGTGTGAAGAATGTATACAACATACTTATTCGTCTCTGAGTCATTAAAGATTCAGTAATTCTGAATACTGCGAGAAGATTCATTCTGCATACTTACAAAGATAGAAATGATGAAGAAGTAGCTACACAACATCTAACACACAATTATTCTCTCTTTGTTGTAACATTTATGAATATTTTATCGCAACTTTTCTCATTCTTATCATCATCTGCATTCATTTATTCCACCCTTTTTTCCCTTTCATTTCCACTCCGTTGAGCTTTTCAAATTTAACAATCAATTTTCAGTTTTTTTATTTCTTATTCTTTTTCTTCTCTTTCGTTGCGACATGCCTAAAACATATTTGCGGTTCACTAAACGAGAATTCAATTGATATTTCGCCGCATGGATGTTTAATTTAACAGAATAAAAACAAAAGGGAGAAGAAAAGTTTTAGCATTGTTCAAATAAAGGAAATTATCAAAAAGAGGGGAAAAAATTACAAAAGAAGAAGAAAAAGTTTTTTTTCTCTCTTTAAAATGGAAAATCTCTAAGCTTGTACCATTAAAGTCCATTAAATCATGCCCTTCGTTAGCCACGAACCACATAGAAAACTTTTTCAATGAAACTTTGGCGCGGTGCTTTCATGAAATATTCGCAATGTTCATTGAAGTTTTTATTTTTGTAGATTTAAAATACTGCAGACTTAAGAGATTCAATTAATAACAAATGCATTCGTGAAACGGCAGTCGATGGTGTTATATGAACGAACTTACTTTGTAACGGTGTGGGGACGAAAGAAAATGATAATCTGTACTTATATATCCATTCCATTTCATTTCATTCTCCACCCTATTATCGTACGTGTTTGCATATCATTAATTTGCCTTCTACGCTGAAAAGCAAAAGCTATGATATTCATTTGGATGTATGTATGCAAGTAGCAATGAGTTAAGGATTGTTGAAAAACTACAAAAACAAACAAACAAACCTAAACTAAGAGAATACATACAGAGAGAGCATGTTGCACAAAGTGTTCGTTCATGCTTTCTCTTTTATAAATCAGGAGTTAATTAGAATTGTTTGTTGTGGGCTTTTGAGCTTTTCTCCCTCTTGAATAGGTAAAATTATAATCAACATAACACAACAGTGACCTCGTTAATCCTTAGAGATTTTCTTTCATTCTACATAATAAATTCGTTTAAAACTTGCTTATTTTACTTAATTCTTCTACGATACGCGTCAACACAGTGGAATGAATTTATTTTTAGTTTTTATTTATTAACAAGTTCATTACATGTAATACAAGAAGCCTCCTTGTCCATTAGCGGTCATTTTATCCTGAATTGCTATCATTATCACTTTTGTACTTAACGCTTTCTCGTTTTCTCGTTTTCTGTCGTCTCCACCACCACCCCCCAAACATAAAACTCACAAACTAAAAGTTTTTGACTTAAAATTTCACTTAAAAAATATTTTTCTTGTGTGTTTTTTCTTTATGTGATAATTTTATAAAAATCTTTAAAAACTTTCCAGTATAAATCTGCGCTAGAATCGATAAACATCAACTCATCTGTCACTTGAAACGCTGTTAGTTTCTTTTCACACATTTCTTTAATCTTAATCTAAGCATGTTCGTTTATTTTGGTTTCTTCATAGTTTTGTGTTGGATCAAAAATAAACTCAAGAAAAAACTCAAAAAAATAAGAAATTTTGCTGATTCTCCAAAATGAAACTCTTTTCTTTTATTTTTCTGATTTTATACAACGCGACGGAAGCGGTGACACAATAGAAGTAACTTAAACGACTAAACGGTTCGACAACTACTGGCTTTGGAAGAGAAAATCTCGTCTTCCCATTTGATGTACAGGAAAAAAAAGATTCTATGGCATGGAAACGGATGAAAATTTGAGAGAAAAATTTCCGTCTCTCTTCGAAGAAAATTCCGGCAAATGAGAAAGAACGAAAAAAAAATGTTTTTCGAAAATACTTTAACGTCATTGGAAGAGAGAAATTTTATAGAATTTCGTGTGCGATCAGACGAATGCCTTTCTTTTCCGTTCAACAAATAAAATTTTCTATTTGATTTCCCTTTCAAATTTCTCAACCTTTGATCTTCTGTTTCACTTTTGACAGACGATTGAATTTATTGATTAAATTATTCTAACGCCTTTGATCAATTATTTACTCGTGGAATTTATATAAATCCACTAATAGGCGCTTTTTCCCACGTTCAAGTTCATCATGTGGTTTTTCTCATTTACGTGATTGTTTTTCTCTCTGTGGAAAGGAGACGCACGAAAAGTCATTGGGAAGCTTTTTCTGTTCTGCTTCTTTATGAGCTCCGCTCCCCGACATGCGTGCTTCCATAGCCTACAACAACAAATCCAACACAAACACGTCCAACATGTACACACTCACTTTTTATCATAAAAAACATGGAAAAAAGTTTCGATTTTTCCCGCTCTCTTTCTCCTTTGTACGTACTCTCTCTCTCTCTCTCACTCATACTTCACTTAACTTTTAAAGTTGCAATGTGGATAAAAAGAAAACTTGTGCGTGAAATCATTCGTCCGATATTTAAGCTTTAAGAATAGAAAAGAAAGGAAGAAAAGTTTTTTTTCTTTGCTGTCAGCCGGCGACATGAATGAAAGAGGAAATAACGGCTAACTCGACATGTGTTGAATTCTCTTCTTCTTTTTCTTTGCGCTTTTCTTTCACCACAAATATGTATTTATCTATCGTGAAATGATTTATATCAAACATGGCACTAATCAAGAAACGAGAATGAAACATTACTGAGATGCGTTGGCGTCCTAGAACATCTGGCTTGTCTGTGAAATGAGAAAGAAGCCAACTGTACTATGTAGTAAGAAGTAGAAGCTTTTATCTGTCGTGAAGATTGCAACAACAGTAGGTTCATTCAGCATCCACATCAGAATAAAGCTTAACGAAAGATGCCTAATTTATTTGTTCGTTCGTTCATACGTTCCTTCGTTCGTTTGTTCGTTCATTCGGTCCTAAAAGAAAGCGAATATGCTTCGCATAAATCATTCGATGAGTTCATAAAATATATCTCGGTGTTAGGAAAGGCAACGCCAAAAGAAAAGTAAAACATTTTAATTTTACGAGCTTTATTATTATTATTATTCGGGAAGCTTTATTCGTCGTGTCGTGTGCAAGAAAGAAAGTGAGATGGAACGATTGATTTCTGCTTTTCGTACCCATCGCAACATTCAATTCCTTTTCATGGTAGTAAAATCGATATTGGCATTTTTTATGATCATGCACGATGTAACGATAATGTGAATGTCCCTAATTCATACTTTGGCGAATAGAAATAAAAAGTAAAAAATGTGAGTGGGTAGTGAACGTTGAGACATTCCGTATTCCTAAGATATCTTGAATGGGTTCATGTTAGCGATTTCTAACGAGCCTTTTTCTCTCTCTCTATCTCATTCACTCTCTATTTGAAATATTTGGGGATCGTAAATCATGAGAAAGGCGGAATTCAAACTTTTTGTCATCATCGAAATTATTTTTTGATCGCACATCACTGACCAAGAAAATCAAATTTCGTTTGTGAAAAGATTTCATCTTTGCTACATAAAATCTTTTGTAAACATTATGATTAAGTGTTTTTATCTCAATATTGTCATGATAAAAACTGATGATTCTTCCAAAACTTCATCAACTATGACTCGACATGGAAATAAATCCCTTAGAGCATAAAACTCTTCTTCTCGGTCGGTTTTTTTTCTTTTTTTTCGTGAAACATGCCAAGTGAAATTGCCATAGCGTGCTGGATCAATTTGAATGTAAATGTGTGACAATATTCGATGTTAATGTTTCTGTTGAGTCTTTTATCTCTTCCATCGAATCTCGGTCCGATTATAAATCGCTAGGGGTGCGTTCGTTCTATCTCATTCATTATTATTTTTGTTCCTTCGAACATTAAATGCGAATTTTAGTCTAAAAACATTTATTTCCATTGACCGAATCGAACTGCTTTTTATGCTATCAACATTTAATTGTCAATGGCAATGGCACCAAAGGGGACAACTCAGGAAAACGAAAAAAAGACTGATAGGAAGTTGTGAATGAAGTAAGCGAGGTGGAAAATGTTTACGACTATGATTTTTACTGTTGGTAAAAAAATGAACAGAAAAAAGTCGGTAAACGATTCAACGTCCCTTGAAACCTTCATGACACAGAAAAAATGTAAATAATGATGAACAAATACGCATGCACGCAAAAGTGAACACCGCTGTGAAGAACTTTCAATGAAATGCTGATGAATGCCTTCCTTCAGTGAGTCTTTTCAATGTACGCATTGAAGCGTGGAATGAGAAGCGATGACCTTGACAATTAAGCGACATTCAAGTGCACTTGCAATGCTATAATTTTCTATGAATTAAACATAAATCAAATTTTGATGGTCATAAATTAAGCAAATACAAAATTATTCTTTTTCTCTTGTATAATTTTTTTATTAGATACAATTTGGGTGTTTCTTATTTGGAGAAACTTTGACAGATAAATTCAAGCTCATTAAATGTCTTTTTCATCGTTTATGTCAATCAAATACAAATGTCTGTCGTTATCCATTGAATGTCACTCTCTATTCTTGAAAGCTTTCATAAAAACCTATTGATCTTATTTATTTATACAAAGTCATTGTCAAAACAACATATTTTATATAAATTATTTCTACCAAATAGAAAGCTTCATAACTTTCCAAGCTTGAATGGCTGTTCTTATGGTTATGACACAAATCATAAAAACTGTTGACTATATGTGAGTTAAAACTTGAAATTTATTTTCAAAGTCTCTTCCAAATAATCTTTTCTCTTGTAACGAGCTTTTCCACTCATCTCAAGAATTTTATTTCCACATTTATATCGTATGTGAATTTGTTCTTTCTCATAATTGAATTCACATTCATTGTTTTTCTTTTATTTTTCTTCATGTATCTTTTTTACTCTTTAGAGAAATAAAAATAAATTCCATTAAAGACATACACATTTAAAAAATTTTTAATTTCAATTTTCATAAAATAAATAAATATTTGAAATTTATCTCATTTTTGATCTTCTCGCTGTTTCTTCATTTTCATGCTAATTTGTTGTCAGTGAATCGAGACTTTTGAAGTTTTATTCACGTCTCTTTGGAAAACATTTACTAATTATGCAACTTGCAATAAAAATGAGTTTTTCTATGTTGACATTTCTATTCATTTTAAATCATTTAATTCACATTTAATTTTGATCATGCATATTTTTAAGCTTCATTATTGGCACAAAGAATATGACGAATATTAAAAAGCTGTCTCTTGAGCGATGCCGGAAGTTTTTTTCTCTTTATCCTCGCACTGTTGTTGACTTGCTCGTCGACGATGGTGAAAAATTGAATAATTCTTGGCATCTGCTCTTAGGACGAAGGGATTTTCTCTTGGCACATCATTTTATTTTCTGTTCTCGCTCCATCTTCCGTACCGGAAATGATAGTGAAGAAACACTTTAATTGAATTCTTATTCATTATGCAAATTGTCATCTCTGTCGTTTGTAAAACCAGAGCTTGTTGAGCTTTCGGCGAACAGCGTGACTTTAGGCTCCAAATTAAATTGCGCCATAAGAGTTGATGGCGAACCCGATTCTTTTCGTTCTACATGGGGGAATATAAAAATCATTAATTATTATTCCGGCAATTAAATAACAGGAAGGTCATAAATTACGCAATAACAGCTCAGGTTGAAGAGGAAGTAGAAAATCAACATTTCCAGTTGTTGGTCTTCTAGGCTGCAACTGCATTTGAAGGCTTGAAAAGTCACCTGATGATGGCTGATTTAATATTGGAGTTTTAACACCGGGTGCTGGAATGGTTGGAAGAGTTTGTTGAAGTGAAAGTCCAATAACATTAACGCCGTTCACATGTCCTGAGAAAAGAAAAGGAAACCATACAAATATTATAAAAGCAATTGAAGGGCTTCAGCAAGAAGCTTTCTGTGAAAGCTTTCAACAGAGCTTTTTTCAATCATAGAGTTTATTATAGAGACGTAACATAAATTGTTATTAAATTTTTACCAATTTTTGCACTTCCGAAAGCGTCTTTAAAAATAGCATTTGTAGGATGTGGTTTCGGAAGCGTCATTCGTCGATGTCCCTGAATACTTCCCGGACCGGTAGGAAGACCGCCACCTTCATTGCCTCTTTTTCGCCTTGGCTGTTCTACAGGCAAAACTCTTCTCCTCTTTTTAGGTAGCTTGGAACGTGCCTATACGTTGATGAGAGTTCATGTCATTTAGTAGAAAGGGAGAAAATATGAAAATGAAATTTAATGTAAATAAACAGAAACGGAAAGGAAAGAATGTCGAGGATCACGTCAAAATGTGCAAAATGTGATGGAAAAACATATCTTGACAAACACCATCTTGTCCTTAATTTAGTGTAGTACCGTTCTCTCTTTTTTCTTTCCAATTTTAAAGCTTGACCTTGCTTAATGCTTCCCTTTTTAAAAAGGCATACTAATGATGCTCATTAAATTAATTAGATCGAGATGAATTATATGATGAGCATATACCCTATCAAATTAACTCGGAAAGGGAAATGAATAAAACGAGAGATGGATAAGATGATGATGAGATGTTTGTTCTTCTTTAACAAACCATTCCCTTCCATAAAATATTTGTGGGAGTATCGTTTAGAGCATTAATAATGTATAATTTGAATGTAAATGGACGTATTTTAATATCGTTTAAATAAAATGAAGTTTCTTACTTGACTGTGTGAGTAGAAACGAGAAAAGTTGCTGACAATAACCGGAACGGGTAATGCTATTGTAAGTACACCAGCTAGGGCACACAAAGCACCAACAAACATGCCGTAGAACGTCTTCGGTGCCATGTCTCCGTATCCAACAGTAGTCATTGTCACAAGAGCCCACCATAAACCCAACGGTATGCTCTTAAATTGGTTATCAGGATTATCCTGTTGTTGTTGTTTACGACAGCAGTTGAATGCGAATTGGTGGAGAAGAAAGTAATAAATCTTATAATTCTACACAAAACTTTTTTTTTCTTTCGTTCAATTTTCAATAACATAGTCGATACCAAACCAAGAATAAAAACATAAATATTTTAAAAAAAAGTGGAAAAATCAAGAAGAAAGGAAGAGAGAGAAATGGAAAAGTAATTTCTTCAAAGACGGCATAATAAAGTGCTAAACTTTTCCTTCTTCTCACTTAAAGGTATACAAAGGTGGAGCAGATAGACATTTATAGTGACGCCTTATAAGTTTCTTTCTTTTTCTTTATTGTGACATTATTTTACGCTTTACTGAGTCATGGGTTCGACAATCTTTTTTATTTCTTACTTTTTATCGGCTTAAAAAGGACTCACCTCAAGTTTTTCAGCATAATATGCGAGACTCGCAAAGACGACGATGCCAAGAACCAAGAAGAACACTAAAAGTGTAAGTTCCTTTGCCGATGCTTTAAACGTGTGAATCAAGATTCTAAGTCCTGGTGAATGCCTCGTTAATTTAAATAATCTCAAGATTCTGATAATTGAAAATGCTTCAAACAGTCCCGTCTGTTGGCCTAACTGTTGGCAAATGTCAGTATAAAAGCTCAACGTTGCCGCCAAATCGATGATGTTGACGGGCGATTTAATAAAATTTAACATGTTCGGAGCGACCTTTAAAATTACAAAGGATAAATAAAAAAGAATGAAAAATATTTATAAGGGCGAACATAAAAAAAACGCTACGACCATGAATTATTTTAACGAGTAAAGCGGTTGAATGTGTTTGATTTTTAAGAGGAGAATAAAATGATGATATAGCACAATGAAGCAATTAGTTGGGTAGAAAGGATGAGGGATGTGTGGGCGGACAATAAATTGAATTGTATGAGAATAAAGAATGGAAATTGGATGATGATTGTTTCTCGCCCAAACTCACTATGAAACGGATGAACAATTCGATTATAAACCACACATTACAAAGCAGCTCCACGTAGCTGTAAATACAAAAATATTTCGAATAAATGCCTTTTTGTTGTTTAGTCTTTTGAACTTACAAAAATGCTGAATGGGCATGTGTTGCCTGCAAGTTATCAAACAGTCGACTTCGGGTCTGCAAACAAATAGGAATTGAAATTTATTAGTCGAGTAGATTGGCAAGACATCAATTGCTGTATAAAGAAATAAACTCTTTGAGTTTTGAATGTTTATTCAGAAATATCCAAGCAGATTTGACTCCTTGAGGTTCACTCATGAAAAGAAGTTTAAGAAAAATCTTAGAGAAATGCGGAAGAGAAGAAAAACGTCCCAAACGACAATCGAAACTTTTAGTCTAGAACGAAAGGAATGAAAGAAATCTTTTCGATATTTCAGCATGGGAGTATTTTTATTCGACATTCCAAGTCAATAATGTCGATAGATCTAAATATTTAACATAAGTGGGACGTTTGCACAAATACTGTAAAGCCGTCTCGTTTCAAGGCTTGAACCGAAAAATTTGCAAATTAAATAAATCAAATGTTGATAAAAATTCATCCATAAATTTTTATCGAATCTTGATTTTCTCTCGTTGTTGATTTTGCTGAATTTCAATATAATTTCATTTTTTAATCATATCGAATTGCTTGAAATATCAAACGAAATGAAATTAAATTTTGTTCATATTTTTGAGGAACCTTTTTTCGGATGGCAACCCACCCAAGAGAAACATAAATTTACTTTATAATATTTGAGATAAACAAAAATATTTCTGACACCACAGACACAACTTCTGCATTAAAACTCATATTAGAATTTTTTTTATCTACTTGTGTTTGTTATGAAAACAATTTTAATAATGTAGAAAAACGCTTTCCGTTCATGTTTTGCTTTTTTTTCTTGTTTAAAATGTATCGAAACCTCGGATATGTGTTTACATTTAGCGATAAATATCGGAAGTATTGACAACACTGAAGCATATTTAATGTTATTATATATACGAACCGAATGGCGATTGAACAAAGTCCCACCAATAGACGAACGATGAATGGATGCTGCTGTAATGAAATTGGCTTCTGTTGTTGACGGCGGTAATGTCGTCGTTTGATAAATGTCACGTAAATTGCTAGATGTGTGATTGAGCGTCAAAGGAATTTCAACACGCAAACCGGGAAGTGTTTTTAAACAAAACGATATCACAGAAGTACAGATGAAAAATACGCTGATTCCAGCCACCACCTGAAACAACCAACATAAGCAAAAAAATGTATATTAGAATGCTCGAGACAATCGCAGATTATTTATATCAATGACTTCCTTCAAATATTGCTTAATCGATTTCTGATGAAATTGCACAATATTTTATTTTTTTTATCGCCAATTGGCAGAGGCAGTTTTATCCCTGACGCCACAACATGTAATAAAAATGCTTTCATGAACTTAAAATAGACTTTTCATGTGGACTATAACTGTTATTGGAAGTCGTAAACTGAGGTATCTATAATAAATATTTTCAAGACATTTCTGCTTAATATGAAATTTCCTTTGTTATAAAATTTGATTTCTTTTAGTCGACATCCCTTCGAGATTACGTTTAATTCTAAAGCATTGATTTATGTATGTGATGCTCTATTTGGTACACCATAACGTTTAGTAGGAAATTCATATAATGTTAGACGTAAACATAACTTATGAATTCAATTTGAAGCATGACGAATCCGAGCTTTCCATGTCTATTTATAGATGAAACATTTTATATTTTACGTCATATATAAAACGATGCAAATCACAGCGATGCCAACGTCAATCACATCCTAACATTACTTATGCTATATGAGCATTATTATTTTTTATTTCCTCCAGAGATATTCAAAGTTAATTTACTGTGAATTTCGGGAATTCGTGTAATCATAAGGAAGGATAAATTGGATTACCTTAGCACCAGTTGAGCTTGAGGGCTCATCGAACAATGCGTAGACTTTCGGTCTCGTACGTTGCCAGCAGCTCAATTCATTATAATTTAATAAAGCTTCATCGAAACCAAATAATCGAGCAATTGATTCCTCAGATAGCTGCTCATCATCTAATTCTAACTTATCCAAAATTGCTAATGTGCTCTGTTGGTAATAAAAGAAAATTGAACAGAATTCATAAAAAGTTCTCGTTTTTTTCATCACATGATCACGTTTCACAAACATCTTGATGAATGAGGCTTTTTAATAGTTTGTACTCAGGGGTTGAGTCATACAATATGATGTGGATTATTATATGGCCTAAAAGGGCCAATCATTAGAGCTTTTCTCAAGTTACCATCAATAAATCATCATTTAAGAGATGATGTCACTTTTTCCCGTTTTTTTTCTCTTTTTTTGGTTGAACTGATGACAATAAATAAATGGATGGAGAAAGTTTCTTCTCTTTTTTTATTTATTTATGTTCGGGTTTTGTCATAACTTGTAATTTTATTAATCTAACGAATTCGAACATGATGTAAGAAAGTTTCTCTTGAGAATAACTTTAATTGCACATCCAGCAACCCTCAGTTACAAAGCCTAACATTTTTATTCTACAGATAAAGCAAACAAACTTCATTTAATTACTTGAGTGTCACGATGTATGCTGAAAAAGATAAATAGAACAAAAACGAGAGAGAGAGAATAAAAGGAAAACAAAGTGAAACCACATAATTAGATTTTCTGTTGTGTAATGTTTGTAATGTCAGAAGAAATGGAGAAACCATTTGTGGTTAAGAGTTCCAATAACACAACAACTCAAATTGTTTATTTCAATAAAGGCAGAAAAAAGGAAATATAAATTGATCTTTGAACTCACCTGTATGTTGACCAACAGCAAGGCTCAACTTGGTTTGAATCTAAGCCCCAAAATTCGAGTTCTTCTTCGAAAAGTGGTCCGCACACGTCTGTTGGATAATGAAGTTTTCCGGTTCTTTACATTCAATTTACACGCCCGTGGAATGGTGTACGTTAGTATGCAACGGGGGAAGGTTTGAGGTAAGAGTTGCGGAGCAAATAATTTGTTTGGGTTACCAGTGAAGGAATAAATTCAGAGAATCATGATAATGAATAATTAATTGTTCCCGAATAATGAATAACCTTTGAAAGGTTTAAATCACCAACGTTCAAAATGAAGTTCTCTTACCTGTAATAATTGAGAACCTGAGCAAATACCCCCGGATGACGGTCAAAGAAATATTCATTTAAAATGGGATCATAATTTGCTAGCGCTTCGGTCAATCGTGATAATCGCGTTGCTGGAATCTTCTTGAGCGTCGCTTTGTAAGTTTCATACCTGATAGATGAGAAATGAAAAAGAATTTGAGAGATTTTCTGCCATGCTTTCATGGTTAAATAAGTAGCGTTAATGAACAATTGGGGCATACAATTTATGTGTAATAATTATATCGCATCATGTTATTTCGACTCATTTATCTGTTCGGCGAACCATCGTAAAACAGAAAAAGGGGGAACGAGAAAATGAGCAGATAAATGAATTAAATTGCTAATAATATTTCATGTTTTTGAGCTGAAAGGAAAATAAATATTCCGTTCCTCTGTTTTCCGTTGTTCTTGTCAAACAAATTGGTCCCAAATGACGAGAAAAGCTTTTCACGTTGGCATTGGAACAAAAATGATGTTAGATATGAATTCTCTCGTGAAAATGGGATGAAAATCCATCCTTGAAACCAATTTTCCGTTTGTCATTAAAACAGCTTACGAAAGATTAAAGTGATAAACAAATGTATAGAAAACTTCTTCATAGTTATTCGAAAGTTTAAATAACTTTCAACTTTATAGTCACCAACAAACCTCATATCTATAAATTATTTTCCTACAAGCATTGAAGTTATGAAAAATTAAGGAAATGTTTTATAAGGAAAATTTAAATTATGCTGAAAATTTATATTTTACGATGAATATGAAAGATGAACTCTTCCAATTACCATGACATTACAAATTTGAAAGCTTTCAACTTGATAAATGAGTTCTTTTACCATAATTTTTTTAAAATAAGTTTTTTATTGTCTTCGTGGGTTTCGTTTGCCTTTGTATGTTGCGAAACCTTTCACAAAAATGGTCTAATGGGTCTAAAACGAACGAAGATTTCAAGTTGAAAAATAAAAGAATCTTTTTTAACTGCCACTTCGTTATAAATCTTCTTTAATGATTTTCTTTAAGTTTTCTCGTCGCTTTTCTATACTCGCATCAACATTGAAAAATATCAAGCACATTTAAGCGCTTTTCATGAAATTGAAAACTTTGTAATTCACTCGACATTGTTTTTATATTTCTCTTCAGCATGAGAGCACTGGATGTGAACAAAGAAAAGCATGTCTCTGTGTATGATGTCATTTAGGCTTTTAAAAAGTTAATGGCATGAGAGGTTTTTCTTCCTTCTCCTTTATATTCGTGCCATGATAAATTACTCGACTAGCAATGAATGAGCGAAGCAAAGGGAAGAACTTTCGTATAAAGTCTCGATTGCAATTTATGTCGTTTGGGGAATCGGGTAGAAAAAAGAACGGAAATTAATGAAGCAAATCATGGACTGCTTCTAATACACATTTCTTCTTATTTCACTTGTAAAGGTTTTTCCTTTTCAGTACTTTAGACATTTTTTTGTTCAATGATTTTGTCGATAGATTAAAAGACGATGAAAAATTTGTAAAAACGAGTTCCGACTTAATTAAATCTCCGATCCCCTAATTTATTACATCGTTAACGAAAATCTAATTGACTTTATCAAATCGTTGACATAATTTTTTAAGTTTCTTACCTTATGCCGCCTACGTTAAGTATGATTCGGTTTTCGCCATCCATTTGTCATAAACTGAATAAATGTTTTTCTTTTTCCTCTGTTGAAGTCGATACATCAAACTACTCTGGAGATTACAAGCATGTAGATAGACTAGTCGAAGGACGAATTTTGCTTATCTTTATGTTTACTCTCGCAAACAAATGTCATTCGTTTTAATACATGACTTCGTTTCTCCTTGTTGAAAGCAACTCCCAATCCTTATTTACGCTTCCTGAATTTTCACGGTAAATCTCATTATGAAACTTCAATAGAACATTTGTCAAAAGATTCTTCCTTTTTCCTCTTCTTATTCTTATGATGTTATTATATGCGTCACGCAGAATTATTTTAATTTCAATTCCTTTCCCGTCTTCCACTCAAAAATAAATTAACTTTGTCATTTGAATTTGCTTTACCTTGATGCTTATTTACTGGAATAAAATTCAACTCCCTGTTGGCATGAACTGTAAATAAAAAAAACAAGAAGAATTCAAATATTATGAATGTCAGGTCACCAGAGAAACAGACTCGAGTTCAACAAGATCAAAAGTCAAACAGGAAAGAATGAAAGAAATCTTAACTTTAAGAGTAATTACAATTTTCCTTTATGTCTCGTTGGAGGTTGCATAAAGTATGGAATGTTGTCACTTAAATAACTTAGTGAGTGCTTAAGCTTTCGTCATTTAGAGAACTCGCCAATATCGTTTGCTTGCCCCCATGAAGCATGTTAAGCTCAACCATAGTCACGACGGAACGATAAAGAAAGTAATTTCATAAGAATTAATTCTTCTTGAACGTCGAATTACACTTTCTCATTTTTCATCGTTCATTGGCCAAAGTTTTCCTTTTTTTGTTTTGTTTTCCCTGCCCAAGTGTCACCATCGTGCTTATTTTTGATTATATCGATATTAAGTCAGTGACAGTTTTTCTTTACATAAAGTTTTAACGATCTTCGCATCTCCCCCTTTCCCAAAATTGTACTTGTCGTTAGAAATAAAAATTGTCGTCACTTTACACCAAACTCTTCTCGTTTTTCTTTTTCAAAGTTGAAGTTTTTGTGGTTGAAGTTGATTAGAGAGGATGGCTAGGATCAGAAGTTTCAACGACAAAATAAGGAAAATTTTAGATTACAGTTAAACTAAATCAACTTTTCTTCAAAGTTTTCTTATACATTACGAAGAAATCTTTGATGAAAGTTGGAAATTTTATTAGAGAACGCAAAGTTGTTGTTGGCAATTTTGAGTTAGGGATGTAAGAAATTTTTCAATTTAATAAATACTTTAAAAGTTTAAGCTGGCCAAAAGCAGATCTGTGAAAAGTTCACCTCCCTGAAGTGAAGCTTTTGAAGCGACCCTGAAATAAACGTTAAAAATTATTCATGGCGTTCATTCTAAAGGTTGACATGACGGCATGGATATGGGTCGACATTGGGTAAAACACACAAAAGTTTCTAAGTAGATTTTCGGTCCTTGTCGTCGTCTTGCACGTTATGCCTTTTAAGAATCCCTTCAACTTCATTTTGTGTCTCGCTTTCATTCTCATTCGGTGTTTAAGCCTTCGTTCACCAACATCTAAGTTAAACATGACAAGGAAACATTTTCTTAATCTTTTTTTTTTCTAAAAACGTAGATTTTTAATCCTCCCGAATCAGGTTCTTAATTCTCTCGCCATTTAACATTAAAACGTTTTCCTTTTTTAACTAACACAATAAAAATTTGTTTCACGTTTTCTCTTTCTGTAGTTGTCAAGTCTTTGTCGTTTAATCCATGAAAATGAAAGAAGTCAAAGTAAATGGAGAAATTCGATGTAAGTATTTACGGCGAAAATTTCATTTGAATATGAATTTTCATAACACGAACGAAAAGAGGCGAAAAAAGGAACCGGAAAAGTTTCTCTTCATTTAATTTCGTTTGCTGTTTCCGCCTGGGCCACTCATATTTTGATTAAATTTGTGTTAGAGTTGATGACAGACACTGCAGGGATGTGAATGTAAATTTGATTTCAATGATTTATCATCACGAAAGGAATAAAAAGTTGACATCTTTATTAGAAAACTTCACTCAAAAAGAGATTCAAAATTTAGATAAGAATACTTCTAGATGTATATATTTATATAAAAATTACATTTCACATTATTTGATAGCGTTGAAAACATAAAAAACGTACTTCGTCTACACCTACACCATCTTTCATATTCTCGCGTTTCTGACACAGGTGTTGTTGTTCTCTACATGTGCTTCAAGTTATGATTCTTTTACGATAAAACTTTTAACATTTTCACACTGTCTGCTCGTAACACATTTTTATTTTAGCACGAAATTAGTAGAGTGAAGTTTAAAAGTTACTTACAACTTTCAAGATGGATAATTATTCTGTACATGTTACATGTTTACAATGGCAAGACTACAAATTTAAAGAATGAAAAATCGATCGTAACAAATTAATTTCTTCTATAAACAGTTCGCTTTCAGAATTACAACAATCCAAACAAATANCTTAAGGGTAATGCCCGTTAATGCAGCTCAAATGCAATAAATAAATAAAATAAAAATAAATAAAATGTTTACAATGGCAAGACTACAAATTTAAAGAATGAAAAATCGATCGTAACAAATTAATTTCTTCTATAAACAGTTCGCTTTCAGAATTACAACAATCCAAACAAATATCTTTGAGAGGATTTTTTAAGCTGATGATCCAACAAGTAATAGATTGCAAAATCAGAAGAAGAATAATGTAAAAAAAAAGCAAAAAGCAAAAGCCCAAAAGTCTTGAAAAAGAAAAGTTCATAAACAAACATTATGACTGTAATGCCTATGGGCAGAGTCTCCAAAACTTGTATCTCGTCTTTATTCTTCTACTTTTGCTTGCTGTAACAGAAGCTCTTTCAACGCTTCTTCAATTTTATGTTTTGTATCCATAAAGTATGGTCCCCAAATTCAAACAAAAGTATTGTTATCGAGAGAGATGTGCGGGCAATGAAAATGTTCCCATGTTTCTCTTCAAGACTTCAATAAATAATAACAATAATAACAAGAACAGCTGAAAGCACATTTGAGATAGGAGTGTAGAGTTATGGATGGCAGAGGAAAAGAACAGTAAAAAAAATGTTTCTCGCAAAGAAGGGAAACAAAAAAAATAATTCGTTGAATAAGAAAACCAGAACAGGAAGAGAAGGAAAAAAATAAGATAAATATGTAGTCTTGATGCATTATGAGCTTGAATATATATTGATGTAATTATATCGACTGTTTCATATCAACGAGATGGATTTGAATTGAGTTATGAAAACTACAATCGACATTTATTCTGAACGAATGTTGTATTTGATGTATGTTGATAAAGTGCCATTTGCTTAGACAAAGCTTCATTGTGATGGGAGGTTTCAACTCGAGACTGAAGAGCCTTTACAACAGTGGTGTTTGGAATCTTTTATTCATCACAACATTTATTCAAATTCTTACAAAGTTTGATTACAATTTTAAGCCCTGTTACTGTGAAAATATTTCCACTACGTTGAACTAAACCACAAGCTGTCACAAACGCTTTAAATTGAAAACCATCAACTTTACGCTTTTCGAAAACTTTGTCAAGAAAGTTTGATTTTGACATGAAAATTAATACGAAATAAGATTTCTTTAAGTGCTTTCTCTGGTATTCTAGTGATGTCGATAAATTTCCTTCTTTACATACATGCTCTCTTCACAGCCATAAAAATCCTTCATTACATTTCCCCTCTCCAACAGCAAGTATCGTTTTCTTTAAATTAGAAATTTTGCATTGTACTTACAACAAAAAGCTATAAAACATATCGAAGAAGGGGGCGTACGTAAATTATGTAGCTGTACATGAAATCATCTCGTTTCGACGATTGAACATTTCAATGTTAGTTGAGAGTTGCGAGTGGATCGTAAAATGAACAAAATCATGAGCAATTTAAAACGTTGCTGTGAATCTTTTTTTACTCGTCGTTGTCGTTCGATTGAACTGCTGCACGATGGAGCATCGAAAGCAAATCGAGAATGAATAAATTTACAGCACACTTCTTTCCACAATCTTCCTTCCTTTCTGTCATTTTTTAGAAAAAACAGCAAAAAAGCTATCGTGGATGTTGAGCAGAAAAACACATAAATGTACAAGAATCGTGAGCGATTGTACAAGCTACCATTTACTCGAATCGAACAAATATTTTGCGCAGCTTTTTCTATAAATTCAATTTTTTTATTTGATACGCTTAGTGACAAATCTTCACTTGGTAAAGATTTCACGTTGAGAAATGATGGTGGAAGGATTTTGGTTGCTTTTGGGGTGAAATAAAACGGAGAAGAAGGCAAGGGGGCTTTGTTGATATTTGTTTTGGTATTGATGTCGATTTACGTAATTGCGGAGAAGATATTTTCAGTGAAAATTTATGATGATTTAGACACGAAAGGAATTGAAGTCGTCTTTAACAAACAACGTGCTTTCAATCCTTCGAGATGTTTATTAGCAAACATCCGCTTTGCTCAAATAAAAGTCAGCTTTTAGATAGATTGAAATGAAAGCATAGCTGGGAGCTGTTAAAGAAGTTTGTATTTTGATCAAACATGATAAATATCGAGTTTTTAATTCTGAAGAGACGTTAATCCATTGAGATCGACAGAAATTCAAAAGATAACTAAAATCATGCAAAGCGTAAGTCACATTCACGCTTTTTTCCATTTGAAATCGAATTTCAACAGATTCAATTGATTTCAAAGACGGAAAAATTTTTCATTTCAACTCCGACGACATTGGCAAGAAGGAAGTTGGAAATATTATTTCTCTCGTTTTTCTTTTTTGATCTTTTTGATGTCTTTCCGGCATCAGGATATTTTAATGTCGTTTGGAGTCTAACTGAAACGGCAAACGGCAGCAAGGATGGAAGTTCCATCATCTCGCGTGACATATGAAATGATTTAGTTGATTTATGATGATTCTGTTTGCCTTTTCTTGCTCGTGACAGCGGCACCAGTTCAAGTTAAACGGACGATTTGTATTTATATTTCTTTTTTTTTTTCTTTTACCAATTTAACTTTACTGACATCAGTGCTGAATGGGGAAAAAAGAAAAATGAGAACCTTTTTAAGCGATTAGACTGCGTCGAGTTGAAGCTCAAATATTTACCGAGAAAATTAAAGAGTGGCGCCACAGCTTATAAAGATTTCAAGCAAATTATGATGAGCGTTGGAATAACAAAAATAAGAAATAAAAGAAAACCTTCAAGCCTAAGCGTTAATCGTAGACTTTGTTGACAATTCGTAGGGAAATAAATTGATTACTTAGAAAAGGATAAAAAGATTGGAATATTTGTTATTTATTTTTATAATTCCACCGAATGCTGATGTCAGGTTGTTTTTGTTTGTGAAAGGCGAATGCTTTCTTTTTTTTTCTTTCTTTTGCTTAACATTGGAAGTTAATAAAAGTATGGGAAATGACTATGAGGGGAGTTCCGATAATACTTGGAAAACATACACAAAGCTGTGATAACATTTCTTGGGTATCTTTTTTCTTCACTATAGAATAACAAATGGAAACCCCAAAAAAAGAAGGAATAAATCATTTGAACTTCACCGATATCGTCTTAAGAAAAAAATCTTTTCATAACAACACGATAAGTTTCCAAATTCATCGATACAAAGAGAGGGAAATACTTTTAATTTCCAAACTTTTTGTTTCTTCAGTCTTGTTAAATCGTCTTATGTTTAATGACATTTAAACACAAAGTTCTAAACGTTTAATGTCAGTTGAATTCACAAAGTGTTTCAAAAGCTTTCTTCTGCTTTTGTTGTATTATAAATACAATTTCACTCTGATATTCCCAAAAAGATGTTATAAAAGTTTTAAGGGAATCAGAAATGTGAGAAATGCCATAAAAGCTTTTCGAGTAAACAAGCAACAAAATATCAGCAACTCGTTCTGTTCTATTTTTTTTTGTTTCCAAAAAAGATTCTTCCGGTATCATCATAAATAACTGAATTTGTTGCTTTTTATCATTGCTTGCTCCTTCTGCAAAGTTTGAAGTTTTATATAACAACATTCAACTTTTTTTTGCTTCTTTTGTTGTTGTTATCATGTTTATGAAAATGTAAATAATAGATTTTTACGGAAACGCTTACACAAAGATAAAGCTCGTTGTTTTCACTTCAGTTGTTATCAGCTTTATGAAAAATATATGCAATTCATTTGAGTTTATATTTTATGTTTTTTTATGAGAAAAGTTTTTGTTTTTGCTTCAGATCGGTTTCAATTGTCTAACAGATAATTGCTTAGACGAATTATATTTCATTTACATTTCGTCTGAGTCACTCATTGAACGTGTTGTGAAAGCAACCTAACAAATTAGAAGTTAGCAAACATGCTGTGGAAATATTATTATTGTGAGGCAAGTAATCGATAATGATTGATAAAGTTCCCAACTTTACAGCAATGAATTTTCAATCAATCTTCCGATTCAGTAATCCTGTAAACTTTTCTTCCATTCATTGCCAATTTCAGGTAATGGAAAGAAAGAATAAGCAAATTTCAAACTTGTCTGGCATTCATTTTCTTGTTCACAAGTTTTTCGATTAAGTTTTATTCTTCTTCAGCAATTATGTTGGACTAAAGCAAACATTTAAGTGTTTGATATTCTAGATTATAAAAAATACTGCTTCACTTAACCGAGAAAATGTTTAACATTTGTTCGTTCGTCTACAATGTAGATATTTGCTTGACACTACGAAATACGAGTAATATCCATCAAATGAACTTCATTTCAACCCCAATTGTGCTATTTTAATCATTACATATATCTCTTGAATGTGATTTCACCTCTTTCCATTTATCCGTATTTGTTTAGTGTTGAAGAAACTTCATTATCACTGTTGAAACTCATTCAGATTCCCTCTTCACTCTTCTGTATTCTTCACTATTGTTTTTCATTCCTTCACTCGCGTCTATGCACGGCGTGAACTCGTATCCTTAAAAGCTTCACGTAATTGAAACTTAATATTCTCACTGCTGGTGAAATGGGAAACTTTGCGATGTTACGAGCAAATTATTTTGTTGGGTAACACATTTTCATGTAATTTAATTTCCACCTCTTTGCAATCAAAATTACTCTGCTCGTTATTGTGATGGCAAATAACTTTTAGATTTCCCTTTTCACACTGTTTTAACACAATTTTAATTCTTTTTATTTTCTTGAAATGAAGAATGTTTTTTAATTATAGATTCCAGAAAAGAATTTTCCTTTTCAGACTTAATGAGAAAAATATTTGACACTAACTTCGAGGAATTTCTTTTTTTTTTACTGATAAATTTATTTCATTTTCCCTCTTAAAATATTTACTGAAGATAATAAGGACGCAGATTTTCTACATCCAAATGGGTCGAAGCTTGACGGAGAACTGATGAAAATTTCAAACAAGCGAGAAAATTCACCAGACAAGAGAGAAAACTTGTGAAAACTTTTACTTTACACACGCAGCATCCCACGAAGTGTGAAGCAATTCTTATGCGATTTCAACAAGTTTCATTTCTTCATGGTGAGTTTGCGCAATAAAAAATAAACGTTTAGCTGTTTTGAGATAATAAAAAGCTCACCAAACTCGCGTGCTAGCATCAACAAGACGAAATAAAAAAACAAACTTTGCTCAATGTAAGAAGAAAGAAACATTTATAATTTTTGTTTCAAACAAATTCAGAGAAGTTTTAGTGGAAGAAGACGTAGCTATTAAGTTTAGAACAAGAAAACTTTTCTTCTTCCCCCACCAAACTTCTCATTTAACCATAGGGCAAACAAACGCTGTAAAGAAAAACAAAACAAAGCAAAAAAAAACTTTCTCGCTAATCAAACTCTTGTTTATTACATCAAGGAGTTATGTCGAATTCTTTTTCTGTTTGTCTTTAACGACAAAATTGACTAGAATCTTAAATGAAGAATTTAAATGGAGACAACAGTTTTATGAAATCAACTAAAACGTGTTGACAATGTCGTAACGCTAATCTACAACATGTCTTAGCGATGTGATGTGTACGAAAGACTTTTGATTGATTCAATTTTCATTCTCTTATCGCTTTTAAAGCAAAAAGAAAAAGATCCAACAACGGATTCGATGCGGAACTGACGTGAAAGAAAGCAAAACGCGTACGAAGACATGGTGTATAATATCATTGTTTATAGACGCATTTACTTTGACAGTTGATGGTGATTGATAACATCACAAGCTCGAGAATAAGAAGTCATGAGAACAAAATTCGATTGAGCTTTCGCGAAAGGTTTGGATCGAAAGGATTATTCTTTTATGTACAAGGGATTAAATCTAAATTGAAGTTAAACATACATGTTAAGACCCGAATAGAATAAGCTTTGTTGACTAAGCATCTCAATCAATTCAAGAGAACTCAGAACATTCTTACAACTAAATTTGTTTAAGCTGAAGAAAGTTTGACTGGAAGTTTAATGAACCATTTGATGTTGATCCGATAGACCAGCAACTAATTAACTTTTGAAAGCTTTTCGGATTAAAATATCAACTAATTAATTTTTCCAAGAAATTCCATCATTACCAAGATTGGTACATTAATAAACAAGAAGAAGGAAATTTTCTGGAAGAAAACATTTTCCTTCTTTTTTATGATTTAATCTATAAGATGAAATTATTGCCTTCGTCAGCTTTCAAATAAATCTCATATTGTGGTTTGAGTCGGTAATAAAGAACTCAACCATGTTCGTGAGAATATTTCACATACACATGAAATTGAATTTCATGAACTTTGACGTTTTGATAATGCAATACAAAATATTTTTGCTTCTAAAAATGGAATGAGATTAAAAGTTCAGAGTTTGGACGATGATTTGCAAATATTTTGACAAAAAATGATTACTGAATTAAATTTTAATATTAACAAACACAATCTTCATTCTCATTTTCGAATAAACATTTGAACTGAGAAGTTTAATAAATTTAACTCAATTAAAAAAAGAAGTTTAAAAATGGATAATCCAGAACTTTTCACCAAATCAAATCTTTTAACAAAGAATGAATCGGAAAAACTTGTAAAAATATTTTGCAATATGTTTGCAGATAAACTGAGAGATGGAAGTGTTTTAATTGATGTGGGATGTGGTGATGGAGGGACACTTGTGCATGTTATAAGTTTATTTGCTATAAAATTTAAAGAAGTTGTTGGAGTAGATATTTCCGACAACATGATAAAGTATGCGAGAAATACTTATGGTAATGAAGTGATGAAATTCCATCAACTTGATGTCATTGAAATTGGATCTCTTTCAAATGATATGCTGTTTCAAAGAACTGGAATTAAGTACCAATCTGCTGATATTGTGACATCGTTTATTTGCCTTCAATGGATCGAGGATTTAAAGTAATTTATGTAACTTATAAAGCATTATTTCTTTACTTTTATTTTTCAATACAGAAAAGCTTTCGAAAATATGCGGAAACTCATAAAGCCTGATGGATTTCTTGTAGTAAATCTAGTGAAAGATTGCACATCAATGTCAAAAAGTTACGAAGAAGTTTCGCAGAGAGAGAAATATCGTCAATTCATAAATGGTGTAAAAATCCCGATTTTTCCTCTGAAAAACATCGATGACCCATGCAAGGTTTTAAACGAAATGTTAACTGAGATAAACTTTGCAGTTAAAATGACAAAATTTGATAAAGTCTTTATTGATCATAAAAATCCTTCTGCTTACTTTGGTAATGTTCATTTAAATTATTTTAATTCCGATCAGTTTTTAAATGGTTTTATCATTACAGATTTAGTAAAAAGTGCTTATACCTTATCGCCAACGATGCCTGAAGAATTGCAAAATGAATTTTATGACGATTTCTTTGAGCGCATCGAGCCTTTTGTTGATCAATCTGATGGAGGGTACATTATTTGTTATGAATGTTTACACTTGATTGCTGTTAAAAGTAATTGAAAACTTGCTAATAAAAAACGTGTAGCAACTTGAGTAATCTAATTAAGTGGCACTTCAAAAGTTTTCCTTTCATAATTAGACATCTGATAATGAATTGAGATTCATTACTATTCAACAACTCATAATTACTAATTTCAGGTTCTAATAATAAGCTCGATGTTGAATCTATAGACCAGCAACTAATTAATTTTCAAAGCTTTTCAGATTAAAATATCAAGTAATTAAATTTTCCAAAAAACTTCTTTCATTACAAGGTTGCTAAGTTGAACAAATTGAGTGTGAAGGGAAATATTTTTCTCATTTTTATGAATCAATCTGTAAGATGAAATGATTGCCTACGTCAGCCTTCAAACATATCTGAAATTGTTGCTCGAGCTATAAAAGTCGGTGAAAAAAAAAGAAAACTCATAATAACATAGATGTGATAAATAATGAGCGAATTAATGTTATGTGCCCTGATTTGATGAACGATGCTATAAAGACGTAAAAACATCTCAAGCAATTTCGTTATCTCATCCGCAAATTGAATTCATAATTCTGCTCCTTATCTTTTCTGCTTTCATCGTCTTTTTTCACTATGATTCAGGGATTGGCTTTGTTCATGGTTCTAATTAATTGAAGCTTGTTCCACATAAATTTCTCAGCGTTCTCTGGAAATGAAATTAATCTCAAAATTCAAAACATTCTCCATTCCCTGTCATAAACATTTCTCGTTCTTTCTTACACTGACTAGTGTGATACTTCGCAGAAATTATCTTGCTAGAGATATATAATTCTTTTTATTAGATTCACTCTAATTATTGCCTTATCTTTCTTGCAGCGAGTGTCTTTTTAATTGCTTTCCAAGTTGAATGCTTAACTTTTTCTCACTTTCTATCCCCCTCCTGTCAAGTTGAACGTTTTATATCGTCTGGTTTTGTTATTGTCTTTAAAGTGCTTTATTTTCTCTCACGTTATAAGGATCATGCAAAAAGAAATGGAACGAGAGAATAACTCAAGTTAAGGGATTGAAGTCCCGATTCCGTAATGGTAGAAAGCTTTTGTTTGTTGCCTTGCCATAAATAAATTTACCAAAGTTTCAGGCAACCAAGACGACAGAAGGTGATTAGTGACAATTAAAACGGAAGAAAGACTTTTCCAAAGCAATTTATATTTTATGGCTTTCAGTGTTCTAAATTATGGCAAAGACGATACGGTGAATGGGAAAAGAGGATCTGAAGTTCTAATTAATCAACTATGACAACTGCACAATCTTTGTTCAGTCATTTCATTTGACATTTCATTTGATTATAATTTGGTGTGATGTCGTAAAGGTCTTGAATTATTACAAAATCCTATCAAGAAGACGTCACCACCATCATCAAAGATTTCAAATCGATTAACTTTGTTTTATTACAAAGCTTTCGAAATTATAATTGAGTTCCTTTGAGGCTGTTGTAAACATGACAATCGTAATCGAAACTGCTTGAGTTGACTTAGTAGCTTCGTCATAAAAAATTCATTTCGACATGTTTCACGTTGATAGTATTAAGATAGGATTTTATGACTGTTGTGTTGTGTTGAGTAAGAAGAAGGAAAAGTACTTAGAAAGGTATTATAGAAGAAGGTTGACTAGATAAGTTTCTATTATGTGGAATGTTCATGTATCCCACTGAAAATTATTTTTCTTAATTTTTTTCACTTCTGCCTCAAGTTGTTATCGTCATTTATTTCTTCTTGTCTCCTCTAATCTCCTATGAACAAGCGTCAAAACCATTTCCCCGCTGTGGAAAGATATAAAAAAAATACATTCGAGTATTTCAACGCAAGCAAAACAACATAAATCTAAAAGCTTCTTCCTTAGAACAATAGCCTTTGAAAGTATTAATGAGCACTAAGCTGAACTTTGCTTATCAATAATTGCATAATAAATCACAAACAAACATCGGAAGAATGAATAAGTAAAGGACGAAATGGATCGATTGGTTCAACCCCTTAATTTTACAATACCATCCAATAATTTCAGCTTCACGTTTAGGTTCGTGATTTTAGAGCTTCGATGGAAAAAAAACCTTTTTAATGTCTGTGAATAATGTATGACTGTAACAGCGGATAAAATTTCACCCTACAGCAAGTCAAACAAAAAAGAAAAATTCGTTTCTAAATATTAAATTCCCCAAAGTGTTTTGCTTGACGAAGCAGGAATTCAGACCATCATCATACTGCTGCTGAAGAGAATTTTTTACAAAGAGAAAAAAAAGATATCCAAATGTAATTAATTTCAATGAAGATATCTCACTCCAGAACTTGCTTTTTATGCAAAAAAAGATAAAAAGATTTTCTTTTCATCGTCAAATTATCTATTCAAGAGAATGAGATTTAAAAAATTAGAGTGATAAGCTGAAAACCCAAAAAAACCGGTCAAAACCATCACTTAGCACTTCTGTTGCATTGCAAAAAGTGATGCGTAACGGGTCTCGTTGAAGGAAGATTACTTGCAAAAACGAACATTTACTATTTGATGTCTTGTTAAAACGAAGGATAAATGCTATAACCAGCAAACATTAGAACTGTCAAGCATTCAATCATGCAGAAATTGAAATGAAAAGCTTGAATAGTCATTGCTCCTTTTTGTTGAGAGAATTTGAGAGAATCATCTTTTAAGTACGGTTGAATTAATGGAACAATGAAAGGAAGGACAAGTTTGCCTTTATTTTTCAGTCAACATAATTCATTAATTCCATTGAAAGCTTTCAACCGACAAACGAAAGTCTTCATTGTGTTCAATTTTCAAGACGGGACTCTCAAGATTTAAAGTTTTCAACTCATGTAAAATTATTTTATTTGATCTGTAGATGTGAAGCACCACAAGAAGTTCAAAAATATTTTCTGTCTGTTAAATTTGGGTTCAACATTTCCATTACATCGAAAGTGAACAACGATTTTGAAGGAAAATTCTTTCTTGAATTCACATATTTTTTACAAAGAAATTTTTGAATACAAAGCTCTCGATTAGCTGCAAACAAAAAACATATCCGGTGATGAACAAACAAAACTTACTGACAGTAACATGGAAAAAAAAAGACGATTTAGGGATCTGATTATACTGAAAGAGTTTCCTTCCTTTTTTTCATATATTTTGTTAATGTTACTTCTTTTTTCTTTTCCTTGGACTTTGATTCAACAAATCTCTATGAACATGAGAAAGGGATGAAAAGAAAACTTTTATAGCTTAGCATCTGATTGTTCATCATGCTAACGGTTTCGTTTATTCCACAATATTTGTCGTGTTTCTATGCAGAAAGGTTTCTTGAATCATCTGGAGAGAAAGAAAAGGAAGGAAAGATCAATGATCACTGAACTAAGGTTTGGTGTTTCTATTCAACTTCAGGGCATCTTCAGGGAAGCCTCTCATAAACTATTCATACGTGACCCAAAAAAGCCCAAGCCAAAAAAATAATCAAAGTTTTAATACTTTCACCGTTGGTTGGTAGGAAAAATTCATGAAGCGAGATCCGAAAAACTTTTCCTAATTGAAGCATTTATGATATTCAATTTCATTTCATGGCATTAAATCTTTCTTAATGTTTGTGGGTGGTGATGGTCTGAACGATTGTTCATTGTGTTAGAACTCCCTCAAATAATATTTTCTTCACAAACTTTCTAGCTAGCAAACAAAAGAAAAATTGAAAATATTAAAGTGAAATTTTCAACACACTTTGGTGCAGTTTTTTAAAAGCATTTAAGCTGCAAAATATATCCGGAGAAAGATGTAACCTTTAAAGAACCATAAAACCCGATGAGAAAAATCGTTAAAGTTCCTTCCTTCCTTCCATTGTTTGCCATTGCATTGTAATAATTCATGTGAAGATGAGAAAAGTTTCCAAGATAGGGAAAAAGTTAGTGGTCTGTAAAAATGACGTCAAATGTTAAAGAAAAATAGTCTTGGAGTAGACAGCGACAGAAATGTATAAACTTACCACATCAACCGAAAGATATTTATGACAGATAAATAAAATGTTAATATCTATGACGATGCTTTCATCACACAAGTTTGATTTCAATGATAACATGTATGAGAAATTGCTTGAGAAATTGTTAGATTGACATATGGACGTGTTGCATGTATTGTCAATACATTTATTTTATATTTCCACTTATCAACTTGAAACCAATTCGCACGCATTTAATTTCCATCGAACAACGACAACAATGTAGCACGCAATCTGTAAATGTTTTCGACATCTGCTAGAATAAAGCCACAAAGATTTTGCATTATCTAAATGAGGCATAAGAAGAAAAGAAGATAAAATAAGAAAACGAAAAGTCAAATGGAAAATGATATGGAAAGTGAAGGAAAAGTCATCCATTGATGTTAAAGCATAAATCATCAAGCGATCTTTTTTATTTATTAAGTACCAAAGAAATTTATGTATGAGAAAGCATCAATAATTCATGTGGGCAGTTTGCGATTCGATTCTTTCAATATGAGTTCAGATATACGAGCTTTTTAGTGAACACAAGGTCGTTAAGTTGGCGATTAATTCATGAATGTCAAATTCAATGCTTATAGAGAAGTTCATTGTAACTCATCTGCTATGAAGTGCAGTTTAAATTGTGATTCAAAGAATGTCGTAGCTTGTCATGTTGTCATGAAAAGAAAGGCGTAAGCATTTAGTCAAGTTATGCATGGGCGAACAATTTAAATGAAGAAATATCAACAGCAGAAGATTTTCCGACGAGAATTAACTCGAGGAAACAAAATATTATTTTCTTTACATTAATTTTCCTTTTTATTCTCGAAAAGTTGATAAATATAAATGAAGTCTCTTGGTTTCTCCTACGTAAACGTTGTTGAAGTAGAAGGAGTTCTTACTTAGATACAACATGAAAAATAATTGGAATACGAATTAGCTTAAGTGATTTTCAAATTAAATTGTTTCCTCAACTTGAAAGTAAGAAGACAAGATTCATGAGATTTTTGCTGAGAAGGAGGCGCAGACGAAATGAAAAATGAATAAAAGACGATGCCAAAACCAAAACAACATCCTTTAGTGGGTGATGCGATATATCACCTCTGAAGCTCTCCATGTTCCCTGAATTTGTATTATGTTAGAAAAAGGAAGAAGAGATTGAAGAATAAATAAGAGAACAAGCAATCGACATCTGCTTGTAATGTTTGATGTAAAACATCCGCTCTCCGACACATTTCTCTGAATAGAAAATTAAGCCATAAATTAACTCTTCAAATTTCAAATCTTCGCTTAGTTAAAAGCTGACTCAATTTATTTAAACTTTTAAATGAGTCAACTGAGGCCATTAGCTGTAGAATTTCTTTTTTCTTTTTAAATACAACATCGGAGACTAAATGGAGTCGCGATATTTGCAGAGACATCCGAAAATTAAATTAAAGTCATTTTATTATTAATCGTGAATTTTTAATTAACGCTTGTCATATTCATACAGACATGAATGAATGAATAAAATCTTAAAACATGTAACAATGCGCCACAAGTAAAAAGAATAAAATAAAAGAATAAATTATGCAACCAATGTGTATGTTTCAAGCTGAAATCAGTTCATGTAAGCAAGACATGATAAAAAAATGTTTTCTCCTTCGCAAAATAAATTTTTCTTCTTTTGTCTTACACTTTTCAGCAAGATCGCAACCTTGAAGACTTATTTACTAGTCTGTAGTTTGTTCTGTCCGTGCGAAAATTATTAACGACGACAGTTTAATGTTATCAACAAAAGGTTTATGAAACTCTTAATAAATTTCCATCCGACTTTATAAACATAAATCGTTGAAAATTTAATTGTCCCAGCTTGTCCCTGTTTGACACATTTATCAAGTGTCAAATTAATGCAGGGCAATCAAAAATTTTATGCATGCAATTTTCTCTTTTTTTTATGTGTCACGATTTCAATCTCAGCTTGTTTCCATATTTCAGCGATCAATGTAAATTACACTCATTCGTCGTTTCGATTTACAAAGTACATACGTTAATTTATTTAATAATTGTTGAAATGTAACGTGCAACAAGAAGTTCAACAAACTTACATTTGCTTAAAGTACTTGGGCCAATTTCATAAGACCTGACCTTGAAAGATTAAACACAAATTATTGCAGTGCAGAGAGAAATTTCTACTTTAAGCTTTATAATTTACATGATATAACCGTTGGCAAATAAATTAACAACAATTGAGTACCTAGTTAATTATCTTTAATCGGCCTGATGTAGGTCTAGATTTGAGTCTCTCTTTGAAATGATTAAATTCACATTTCACAGCCATTTAGCGTCGAAACAAGATAATGAACAAGCTTGGATTTCCTTTTATCATGACAACTCAACGTTTACTCTCAAACATTCAAAATAATTTGTTCATGAAAAACAGCACATTGCATTAGCTTAATGAAGTTTTAAACAATGAGCTTGTAAGTCGAGGAAAATTGTTTTTCCTAAATTTCCATTATTCTTTTTATTTTTTGTCATTACTGAGAATTCATTCATCTTTAACATTGAAACTGAAATCTTTTCATCTCTCTTGAGCTCTTCTCAGGAAAGAACGAAAAAGAAGCTTTTATTGCGATAAAAAATGAATGACTTTGAGTCTCAAAGATAATTAATATTTAATAAGGCAAACAAGTTCACTTGAGAAATTTATCTATCGGTAGAAACATCGAAAAGTTTTTCATTTCTTCATGAATTGAGTTTGTAACAAAGTCTCAATTACTCAGCTTTCAATCAACCGCATAACTTTTTTTCGCTTGCATAATTATCCTTTAATTAAATCTTATAATTGCCATCAGTCTGTCAGTCAAGGGAAACTGAAGCAAGCAACCAAAAGCAGAACGAAACGCGTTTTAAAAACAATAAATAAATAAAAGGCTATGATAACAGAAATTTTACATTAAAATTACTAAAATGAGCGTTCCTTTGCCGCTTGAATGCCTAACTTGAAGAATCCCTCATCTTGGCAATGAAACAACTCGAAAACATTAAATTAATTTGCTTTTAAAGCACAACCGGTCTGGAAGACTGAGTCACTGTTGTTTCGATGATTTTCCTATTTCTCTTCTTTTTCAACAAGCAAAGACAGAGATGGCAGAAGGGTCAGTTGATGAATGTAATCGGCTGTGTAAATTAAATTATCGATTACACGGACGAAATCAGAAAACTTATTCCTCCCTCATGCGTCCCTAAACAAATATTTAACTTCGTTTGCCTTTTTTTTCTGCCTTCTCTCCCTTTTCGTGTGCTTTTCGTTATCTTCTGGAAATCAGATCAATTTCGCTTTCGGGATGCATATGCTTATGACGTGTGTAAAAAGATTTTATATTAAGAAATGTTTTCATTCTAAAACCTTGTTACGAAATGAATAAAATTATCCGTTCGTTCCTTTACATTTATTTTCCTTCCACACAATAAAAGATACTTCAAGAGATTTCGACCTCCCTCTTGAGCTTAATAATTGTTTCGGTTGATTCACACACCAAGACCCTTCGCGAAGTTGGCCTACATCACGTCAAGACATAAGTGATAAAGAGAAATTTGTTGCGAAAAACTTTTTTTCCATTATTGTTGTATACACACATCGTTCAATTGAATTGTTCAAGCAAAAGCAGAAACAATAATACAAGACATCAACTGATTGGAAGCTGATACGGATACCACGTACAAGTAGAGTAAACCGGCCTCAAGAAAGGTATAAAAAGGAACAGCATCAGTTGTGATACATTCAGATTGCGTTGAGTTACATAACCGTGCAAAAGTGCCTTAACAATCATTCTCGTTGATCAAACTTCGTTTGCGATTATTTATTTATTACAATAAAAATGTTCCGAGTGAGTGTTTTACGTATCAATGATCTGTGATAAAAGATTCATAAGACAAAAAGTTTAGGAGAGAAATGAATGATTTATTATAATAATCTTCAAATATTTAAAAACATTCTAATAAAAAAACAGAAAAAGTTTGGATTAAAACCTTTCGAAAAAAAAAGCTTTAAAAAATTCTTGAATTGAATTTGAAATTGAATCGGATTTAAAAACAACATTCTCAGTAATTCAAATCCTAATTTCGTATTCATGACAGACACCAAGCCCGTACATATTTTGATTTAAAATCATTCAAATCCCTCCTCCATAGTGTCATGAGAATATCAAAAGCATCATAAGATTTAAGATTGAAATTTCTTTCTTTTAAATGAATAATATTTAAACATAAATTTCTTCAGTTTGTGTGTCTTTTGACTGTCGTCGCTGTCTGCAACGCTGGTATCGCCAATTACAATGGTGCTGCTGTCATTGCCCCCACAATTACCAGCGAACAACAAAATGTTTTGAGATCGTATGGAAATTTACAACAAGTCTCGTACAACTCAAAAACTATCGACACACCATACTCATCTGTCTCAAAGTCTGATGTTCGTGTAAGCAACCCAGGAATTGCCATCACACGTGCCCAACCAGTCGCTTATGGTACAACAAAACACTCAATGTTAATTAATTTTGATTAATTACTAACAAATTAATTTCCACAGTCGCCCCAGCTGCTTATCATGCAACAGCCTACCAAGCCGCTCCAGTCGTTCGTGGTAAATTATCTCAAACATTTTAAAATTCTACACATTTCTCGCTCTCTAATTTATAATGAAATAACTTTAGCTCAACCTTTGGCGTATGCTGCTCGTACCTATCAAGCACCAGCTGCTTATCAAATCGGTAGGAAGCTGTGTGAAATTCCAAATAATTTTCAATAAGCCTTTATCCCTCCCAAAACCATTTAACCCTTTAAATATCCTTTTCAACATTAAATCTCTAAGCAAAAGTTTTAATTGAATTAAACATGTATAACTAACTTTTCACAGCTCAACCTTTGGCATATCATGCACCAGCTGCTCAAGGTTAGAATTTCATTTAATTTCAATGATGTAAATTCTCTTGTTTTAATTATTGATTTTCTGCTCTTTTTTTGTGTTTGTTTCAGTTGTTGCCGCAGCTCCTGCCGCAAAATTGTTGGGCGTCGCATACTCTCCAGCTACTGCGGTCAGCCACATGAGTTATTCCGCACCTTTGATCTCATATGGTAAAATTGAAAAGCTTAACTGCTGCTACGAAATTAAATTTTTAAATGTTTCCTTTCATTTCTTGTTCAAACTCATTTTAGCCTGGTAAACATCGTCGACATTGTGAAGGTAGAAAATAAAACGGGAAGGAAGACAACAAAAGAAGAAAATTATGCTTCGTTGAGTAGGAAAAGCCTCATCGAATAAAAACTCATCACAACTCTTTAGAGAAACAAAAAAAGTTAAATAACATTTTGATCACTTTATCATCTTCTTTCTCTGCTATTTTATATTTCATATTTTATAATTTTTTTCGGCTTGTAACTTATAAAATTTCCAGAACAATAAATATAATTTTAACGAAAGAAGAACTTTTAACTTTTCCTTTTCCCCCATCCAATTCCGTTAATTTTATTCCCTTCAAGTACGAACATCTACGAAATGAAGTCATGAAAAATTAATACGAAGCATATTTAATGTTGTTTCAAAAAACTCTTTCTCTTGTGGGGGTTTGGTGTTAAATATTTGTTTGAAATTTGAATTGAGCCTAATGAAGCTTTCTTGTTCAGCTTCGTCTTACTCGCATCAACATTATTTCATGTGTTCATTTACACAATATTCGATAGATCGTTTCTAAATATTTGCTTATTTAATTCACTCAGCTCGACGACAAATTCCAACATCGTGTGCTTGACAATCATGATGATTGTTATGTGATTAAAGGAATTTAAAGTTATGCAGAAGGGTTGGTGTTGTAGAAATGGAATGAGTTAGTAATTTACATAAACATGATTCCATGATTGCTTGATATCTGATATTAAAACATACATAATTAAAGTATGGAAATCAGAGCTTTGAAATAGTTGGAATTTTCTACTAATTGAAGTAATTTTGAACGCTTCTAAACTTCAATCAATTAACAAATTAACTGAAAGAAATTTATATCAAAAATGAAAAGAAAATTTTTCAATTTCTTCAAATTCAATCTTTATTTTGATTTTTCTCTTGTTCAAGACGACGAAAACGAGAAAGGGAAGCCAAGGAGCATAATCTAAATTTTATTTGTTCAACACTCTTCACGAGTCTTAAGAGAATAATTCGAATTGAGTTCAGCGAGCGAGACTCAAGCGCATCAATTGACGTTTCAAATATGGAATCAGGAAAGAAAGAAGAAAACTTTAAGTGGAGAAAAGGAAAATAATATTTTCTAGGTAGGATTTAAGGATCATAAAGGTTTAGTTTTTTCATTTTATGCTGTGGAAAAATATTTTCATCTTCAATATGTGATAAAGATTTTCTCTGAAAAAATTTCTTCACTTCACTTTTAAGCTTCGATGAGCTTAAGCTTTTTTCTTTTTCTTTCTGTTGCAAATCAAACACAAACAAACGTATTGAGTTACATGCTCGAGAGAATTTACTTTAACAAAAGAACTCTATCAAAAGCAACTTTGTTCGTGCCTTTGTCGAACATTGGAAGGTGTAGCTAAGAGATTATTTTAATATCTATTAAAGAAATGATAAAGAAAAGGGACTTCATCAAATTGAATTTCATCGAAAAGGTGTGATGAAAAGAGAAATAGATTTAAAGTGCCTTTATCAACGAGATAATTTGATTACTTTTTAATGGAATTTAATCTTCATTCTCGAAATTCACCAATGTGGGCAGATGTCGACTTTTAAGAAGATTTACGTCTTGATTTACGTAAAACGTGTGACGCTCAAGGCTTATTATCTCACATAAAATATCGTTAAATTATTATTTCCTCGGATTTCCTATCATCATTGAAATCTTTTCAAAAGTAATTAGCATAAAAACATACCTGGAAAACAACTTCCACCCATTCGCTCTCACGTGGCATAATTTTTTTCTTTACTTTTCAAAACTCGTAGGCTTAGCTTTGATTTTTCACTTTTACTTTCTTTTCAGCCATGAAAAAGTTTTTGTCGGTTTTCTTTTTAAACTTCCAATCCAACATCCTTTTTGATATTTCCGATAGAAAAGAATTTTTTTCAGAGAAAATTTAAAAATGAACGAAACCTTTTAAGAAATTCAACTTTTTTGCCTTCATTACCACTTTGGCTGGTCTGTTACCGTGTGGGATAACAGCTCGTTGAATAAGAAGGTTGAAAGGAAGTTTTTCAAAAGGTTTCATCAGATATTGATAGCTTTATAATTGAAATGGACGTTTGAGGGTCGTTTGTGATGTGATGCGATTAAAATTGAAGATAAGATGCTCTATTAATATTTCGAAATCATTCACAAACGAACCCCAAACATCAAATTGACAGATTTCTTTTTATTTTCCCATTTTCCTAAATTGAAAATCAAAGAAAGATAACAGAAAGGTATTTTACCATTTCGATTAGAAATGAGAAGATATCTTTCGTCTACTGTTGTTTCTAAATAATGTCAAAAGAGTTTAATGATCACAAGATTAAAGGTGAATAAACTGAAAAAAGTTTTCGACCCTTTTGACATTTATTTTGGAGCAACAAAACATCGATGATGATAATTAATTCAATTCACATATTGGAGGTGAAAATACTTTCCCCGAGAATAGCAAAGCGAAGTTATTCAATTGAATCGCAAACGACATCAGAATGAAGGAATTAAATTATTCATGATTGTGCACCGTATAGTCACCACAGAGTCAATAAAGGAATCTTACGACCATTATCATCTCTTCGATATCAAATTTATGATCATCTTCTGGAATCCATTAACAAGAAAAAAATGGGGGACGACAATAGATTTCTTCCATTCCCTTCTCAGCATTGAATTGAAACATTTTATGACGGCAAAATTCCAAGTTGTTGAAGACAAAACTTGGCAACACACGATTTTGCTTCTTTTTTGTTATTTGCAGATACTGGAGATGTGTAGTCGATTCCATTCAATTGAACCTGTTTGAAAATAAGAAAGTTTTTTAATGTTTAATGTTACAGTGAAATCTCTTTGAAAATTATCATCGACAATGCTTGAAACTTTCATGTTTTAGAGAGACATTACTGAAATTTAATATCTCACCTTAAATATAAAATTTTTAGCATGTGGTGGGCCATTTTCATGGACAAGCGTGTAGTTTGGTGCTCCCCATTTTCTCTTCGATGCAAGTTCACCAAGAAGTGATACGGGATGCTTTTGTTCAAGACTCGCTAATGGTATTGGAGCGTTGGGACCTCCACGTTGGCCTGGTTTCTTTCCTCTGTTCATGTTCATTTGTTTTTGCTTCAAAACCTTGTTCGAAAATGTTAACATATTTATAAATAATGAAATAAAATCGTCAGTAAATAAAATCACCTCTTCATTCGCCTCCAATCCTCGTTTATCAAGCTTAAGTTCAAGCAGCAACGGTGTCAAACTTCCATTCTTTTCTTTTCCTAAACCTTCGCCTGGTGTCCAACCCATTTTCTTCAACAAATGCATTCCCATTCCAGAATTAACTGGTTGCGTGTCAATAAGTTGATTTTTTCTAGCCCATGCTTGATTACCAGTTGCAAGTTCTTTGGCACTAAGTACACGAACATTCGTGCTGCCTAAGAATTGACCTGGCGTAAATTTTGATTGAGCCCATTGAGACATCTAAACGTAATTGAAAGATGAAGAAAATAAATGCTTCGTCATTGATATAAATAAGGATTATTGTGACTTACATTTTGTTGTGTCTCGAAAAGAACTTGATTCGCTTGATGATCCGAAGGATTTTCTTGTAGCTTTCTCATTGCATTTAATCGTTGAGATATTACTTCGGACACGTCGATGGGTGGCTATAAAAGAATATTAAATGAACATTATGCGAAGAATTAAATAAAATTGCTTACTAAAGGTGGTGGCGCTAACTCCGGAATGATAGCGACGGACTTTGAAAGATAATGATCGTCACTCTTCCAATCGTAAGGCTTTGTGAGTGCTGGATCCAGTGGTGGTGGGGGGGGAGCTTCAATTGCTGGTGTTGGTTTAGGTCTCGCAAGTTCTGGAAGTTGTTCTTGAATTTGTTTTTGTAGAGTTATAATTGGTTTTGAGATCGTCGCGACAGTCGTCACTGTTGATGTTGTATTTGACGTTGTGACAGGCACCCAAGTGTTTTCAACTTTCTGATGTTGTTTTCCAGATGATACTGGGAATTGTGACATGATTGCTTTAATTTCACTCGCTTGTTTCGGTGCTATTGGAACAGAATTCTGTAACATAAAAAGAATTAGCACAAATTCAATTTGTGAATTATTTTTCATGTTTACTTTTATATTCATTACGATTGGACCGCGATCTTTCACTTCAAAAGGATGATGAAATGCTCGTGGTTTTCCATCCCCGTCATTATCGCTATCAGAAAAACTTGACAATTCACCGAAATTTTCAGCTTTTGATAATCTCTTGCAATAATTTGTTAACTCTTCAATTGATTGTCCACCATGTCTTATCTTTGTTATCAGTTTTTCTTTGGCATTTTCACTGATGCTACGAGGTAAACTTCCACTTTTCAACATTGAAATTGCATTCTTTCTTGCAATTTCCAGAAGTTTTTTCTTATCGATTGGAGAATGATTTCGAGACCTGGAACGTGATCGTGAACGTGGTCGGTGATATCTGGAACTTTAATAAACATTAAATCTAAATTTTTAAATATTTTTTATATGCAAACTTACTGCCTGTTGTCGTCGCGACTTCGTCCTCTTCTGTATTTGTCACGATCCCATTCTCTTATATGGCTGTTTCGATAAGAGTCTTCCTTTTCCCAACGAGAGCTTGTATGATACTCCAACATTTTTCTGTATGTTTCTTCATCGGATAGCGAAATATCAGAAACATTTCCACTCGATTTTTTCTCGCGACTTTTCCTATTTTTATCCCTTTCACGGTCTTTACTTTTTCGACTTCTTTCCTTATCTTTTTCTTTGTTTTTTGAAGGTAAAGAAGTGTTTGGTTTAACAACTTCAGATTTAAACTTTGAATCTTTAATGATAATTGAAAGTTTTCGACTTTCTGTTGGTTCTTTCTTCACAGATTTCTCCTTTTTCTCTTTCTTAATTTGATCTTTCAACTTGTCCTCTTCATCCTTAGGCTCTTCTTTAACTTTTTTAGATTTTTTTGACTTTTTATGTTTCTTTTTTGATGTTTCTTCATCGGAGTCATCGTGTTTACGCTTCTTCTTCTTTTTACTTTTTTTCTCTACATCTGCATTGTTACTTAAAATATCTGGAATACTTACATTAGCTCCAAAAACACCGAACAGTTCTTCAAGAAGCTGATCGCTGGTTCTACAAATATCAATCAACAAAAATAACTAAAATGTCAGAGTTCGTTAGGAAAAAGGTAAAGTTTTTACTTGGATGGTTCAATATCCTTTTTATCAAGAGTTTCATCGTTTTCTGCAAATAAATTAGACTCCAATAACTTCACTATATCATCCTTCTCTTCCTCTCGTTCAGGTGTAACTTTTTCTTGTTTAATTTTAATATTTAACGCTGTTTCTCCCATTATATATGTGAAAATATAAAAATTATTTTCACAAATCTCAAATTTCAGATTTGTAAACAATGAGAAGCGAAAAGGGAAGCGATGAAACAAATTTTGATGTTAGTTTTGAACCGCTACATTGTGTTATTGAACCGTTACGTCTACACTGTAAAAAATAATTCAAATTTAATCACACTGATAAGAACATAACGGAATGTATACATTTCCATATTTATAATTGTAATTAAGCTATTGAGTAATTAAAAAAAGTAATCAGTACTAATGGATACATAATAAAATTGATGTAAAAATTGTTGAGAGTGTTTATGACATAAGATTTATGTATAACGTGCTTCACGTTTCTCAGTAGCTCGTCTTCGTTCAACATTGTTGAATCGCGCTCTATCATCAAAGGCGATTATTTCAGCACTAGTGTCTTATTTTTAAACTTTTATTCGGTGACAACAATTAAATATATTTGAGATACATGTTGTTATAATGAAAATCTGAAAATATTTTCTGTGATTTGTGAAGCAGTAAAAGTTTTAATAATATTTTAAGGTAAATTCTTCAATCTTCAAAATGATCAATTACGAATTCAGTGTTTGTTTTTTTGTTTGTGGAAAACCGGTTCTCTTAGTGGCTTTCTCTCTCTCATTAAAATGATTTTGCTATAGCAAAATTCCGACAATATTTAAATCAATCTGTCAAGTCATCTGTGAAAGGGACTAACAACTCAACTATAATACTGGTCATTAGGATTGAATAATTCATAACGGTATCAATTATTGTGAATCGATATTTACATTAGAGAGCAGGCAAGCTACAAAGTTTATTTGTTACTTCGCGTTTCAAATGTAACTATGAATGACTTTTATTTTCACTTTGTTTTCTGTTGTTAAGCTAGGTCATGGTATAAAAGTCAAAGACTTTTCACAAAAAAACACGATTGAGTACTTTTTATTTTTAGTGATTTAATGACACGATGAAAAAAAATTTCCGTGGTGTTTAGAGGCAAGTCGTTTTGATATTTTTGTGTATTCCTGTTTAAAATGAAGACAGACCCTCTAACACTCTTAAATCGTCGTATGTGAAAAAAAAACCCAAAGCATCTAATTGGATATACACAACAATAGCAGTCTACTATGTTGGCAGATGTCTGCAATGTTTGGTCGTATTTTACAAGTACATACGATTGAATTCAACTGTAAGATTTCGTAAATGTGCAATGACTTTTTTAACTTAACAAAAACATGACAATTGTCGGTACATTTTAATGGAACTTCCAAAACTTTAAATAGAGGGTTAATAATAAGAATAAGAAGTCGAGGTTAAATACAACTCACAATTATGTGCCGTCATAACTTTTGTTCCACATGCATCAACTTATCTTTCTTATATGCTCTATTTTTCTTGCCTTCATTTGTCGGGACAATCATTCAAGCGATATGATAGAGAATATGTAACAATGTTGATAATGATTTCATTTTTGATATCAATTTGACGTTACATTGTTATGGTAAATGCTTGAGAGAATAGTAACAAAATATCGACACTTCGCTTTAAAACAAAAATAAGCAAACGATAGATTCATTTAATCATCAAATTATAATACAAACAGTTAAAGTTTTTCTTAAAATCAATAGGAAACAATGGACTTTGATTTAGTTCTTGAAGAAATTGGAGAACTTGGGAAATTTCAGTTGACGAATTATATATTAATATGCCTGCCAGTACTTTATGGAGCTGCTAACTCTTTGTCATATGTTTTCACGGCTCGTGCCCCTAATTACAGGTTCGTTTGAATTTAATTTAATGTTCCAATTTACGGTAAAATTACTTTAAATAGAATTTTTATTGAATTTTTTCTTGATTTTGTTTCAGATGTTTTGTGGATGAATGTGACTCAGTGACTAATCCCAGATATGACGAAGATTGGGTCAAGGACGTAGTGCCTGGAACTATATCAGAAAGTTATCAACACTTTATACCGGAGAATTGTTTCAAGTACAATTTTGTGAATTATTCAATAAACATTAATAACGAATCCTGCCCAGCACATTGGTTTGATCATGAAAAAGTAAAATGCGATAAATGGGTTTTCGATATGAGTGAACGAACAATCGTCAACGATGTAAATCAATAACTAACATTTAAAGTTTTTATATGGTTAAAAAAGCTTTTAATATTTTATGTGTTCCCAGTGGAAATTAACATGTGTCGAGAATCAATGGAAGCTTGCACTTGTTGGAACAATGCACTTTGCTGGAATCATGGCGGGGTCAGGAATATTCGGATTTCTTGCTGATTTATTTGGCAGAAAACTTATTTTTGTTGTTGCCACAATGTTTATGTCGTTAACTGGAATTGGACAAGCAGTGTCGACGAGCTACGTCATGTTTCTAACATTTGCTTTCTTAAATGCTGTTGGAACTTCCGGCGTTTATCCTTTGGCTTTCGTGCTTGGACTTGAAATGGTCGGAAAAAAGAAACGTGAAATGTCAGGAGTCATTCTGAATTACTTTTATTCGATTGGTGAAGCACTTGTAGGAGTCATTGCATGGATGGATGGAGATTGGGTGAATTTACAGTATTGGGTATCGGCACCCCCGCTAATATTCCTGGCATATTATTGGATCATTCCTGAATCCATACGATGGCTTCTTGCAAAGAATTGCAATGACGAAGCTTTGAAAATTATTAAACGTGCTGCAAAAGACAACGGAGTTGAACTTTCACAGAACATTCTTGCAAAGTTTGAAGAAGAACAAAACCAAAAGCAAGAAGAAGAAAACAAATATAACATGAAAGTTCAGCAAAACTCGGAAGTGACGCTTGTGCAACCAAAACCAGCAACATATCGTGAGCTCTTAAAATCACGGACATTAATTACACGTTGCTTGATATTATTCTTCATATGGTATGCTAAACTAAACATGAATACAAATTCGTGTAAACTACTGAAAACTTTACTTTATAGGGGGACAAATGCATTCGTTTTCTACGGACTTTCATTGAACTCTATAAATTTGAGCGGCAATATTTACCTTAATTTCATACTTGGATGTTTGATTGAAATTCCTGGCAACACAATCGCTTGGGTAAGGAAAATATTCTTAATCATATTTATTAATTACAATTCCAATTTTCTTCTTAGGTAATCATTAATAAGTTTGGTAGAAAATTATCCTTGGCTTGTTCTTTGCTTATTTGTGGAATTACATGCATTAGTGGTGGATTCATACCTGAAAAAGTTTTTTGGATTCAAATTTTATTATTTTTGGTCGGAAAAATGGCAATCACATCAGCTTTTACCGTTGTTTATGTTTATTCAGGTAATTAAAGTTGAAATTCCTTCGATTAAATTGCCTTTGAATTATTTTTCTGTTTTTCGCAGCTGAAATGTTACCAACGCTGATAAGAAGCGGGGGAGTTGGAACATTTTCAACATTTTCTCGATTTGGAGCACTCCTTGCACCTTTTGTCCCCTTGTTGAAGAACCTCTACAATTTTCTTCCCTTATTAGTTTTTGGTACATTTGCATTAACATCTGGAATGTTATCAACACTTTTACCCGAAACACTCGGCGAAAAACTTCCCGACACTATTGAAGATGCGGAGAATATTGGAAGACATTCAACAAAAGACCAACAAACTCACTTGTAATTAATTATTTTAAGTTTATGACACATTTTTCTGGGTAAAGTTAACTTTAAGTACAAATTCGGATGTAAATAAGTATTACAATATCTAATTGTCATTTTAAATAAAATTGATTGTTTGATCTGCTTTAATTTTCTAAAAACTATCCACAAAATCTTTAGAATTCAGTCCTGTCATTCAAAAACTTTTCTTTTTGTAAAAAAATATATTTTGGTACCTACATATTTTTATATTTAGGTCAGAATAATTACTTCGAAAGAGCAATAAACTCATTAAATTATTAAAAATATTAAAAAAGATTTTCTCACAATCAGAGTTAATTTTAATCTTTTTTTCTCTTATCACAATGTCGTTATTCATCCGAAAATAAACTTCAATTATAAAAGTGTCATAACATAACTAACTGTTCAAAGATAAGAATTTTTTGTTCTTTTATGGCATATCAAGATGTGTTTATCTACATAAGCTTTCTAACATTTAATGACAGTTTAAGTTTAATCAGATATGAGTGAAAAGAATTTAATATTTACGGAAATATTTAAAGAGTTGAGAACAAACGCATTTCCTTAAACAGCATCACAAAGAATATGTATTAAAGAAAAAGAAAAGCAACATGCGACTATGAACATTTACACGCTGAAAAACACGTTTCGATTTTTAAAATATCATCGTCCCGAATATTTTTTGCAGTGTAGGTTTAGATTGACGTTAGAACGAGACTTTGGGATGTAGAAAATTTTCACGAACATATTTTCTCGCTCCGATCAATTTATCGCCGAAAGTCAACGAAGCAAGAATGATTTGTGATTTTTTCATTATTAAACAATAAAGCTACTTGAAAAGTACAAAGTGATGAATTAAATTTATTTCATCTGTGATAAATTAACCAGATATTAGTAAGTGAAAATTCTTGACCTTTCCAAGAAGTGTGGGAAAATGATGGAAAATATATTTTCGACCAAATCTTCTTTTCGGTTATTTTGAAATAATTCCTATGTGGTGAATGAAAAATGATCATGAATCATAAGCACCTTCAAGTATGCTAAATAGCGATCAAATCAAAAATGCAAATCAGTTGAATTTTAACTGAAAAATGTAAGAAAATTTTGCTGACATTGCGAAAAAGCGATTATTCATAAATGTGAATATCTTAAACAGAAAATTATCGAATATTGTCATCATAACTCGACTGTTAATATTTTCAATAAGTTCGCGTGTACGAAGTGATTAAAGATCATATAGTGATATGGATTTGCAAAAAACGGTTTATGTGGCTAAATTGTGAACAGTTTTGACCTTCAATTTCATATCTCTAAAGTTTTTATCTAATCAATTCCTTCTTGTTTTGTTTTTTAATTGCTTAGATTGACGGGTGAAATCTTTTTTTTATATTCTCCTTCCACATTGTCTCAAGAGTGGGTTTTCTCATGTCTCTTTGAATTAAAGTACAAACATTGATAAGATAAAAAGCTTAAACAGTAATCGACAGTATATGTGTCGTCGATTATTAATTTAATTGACTGATGATATTGCATAAGTGTTTGTTTGATTTATTTATTTACTTATGATGCCATTGCACTCAATGAAAATTTGAGAATTATGATTATCAAGACCACCAGACAAAACAAATTTAACCACGTTGGTGTTGTCTTATCATCTCCAAATATTTCGCCAAGAAAAAAATGCATTTTCATACAACAACTGCATTGTTTCTTTACATTCTTTGCAGTTTCTTTATTCGCATTAAATAAGTTAAGAGGTTTCGTCGTGCTGTTGATTTTACAAGCATTTCGAGTAAATTTAAAATCATCAAGAAAAGCTATAATTATTTTTATTGTTATAAATTGCAATTAACAACTCATACTGAGAACAGAAGCTCAGAAGTTTGTTTTACTTAATTTTCTAGCATTATGGATTTCGATCTTATACTTGAAGAAATCGGGGAGTTTGGAAAATTTCAGCTGACAAATTATTTGCTTATCTGCTTACCGGTGCTCTATGGCGCGGCTAATTCATTGTCATACGTTTTTACTGCCAGAGCACCCAATTACAGGTTTGCATAAATGTTCAACTAAATATTAGTAATAGAATAACATTAGATAGTAAAAAAAAGTTGATATTGACGACAACTGATAACAAATTTTGATTTATGTAATAATAAATTCAACAGATGTTTCGTTCCATCATGCGATTCCGTAGAGAATCCACAATTCAAAGAAGACTGGGTCAAAGATGTCTTACCAGGAGACGTTTCACAAAGTTCAGGCTTATTTGTAGCAGAAAATTGTTACAAATATCCTTTGAAAGACGATTGGATGGGAAGCAATAATGAAACATGTTCAGCGGATTGGTTTGTAATTGATTCTAATAACCGCGAGAAGTGTGATCTTTGGGTGTTTAATGAAGACGAAAGAACAATTGTGAATGACGTAAGCTCGCATTTTAATTAATTGAATATCAAAAAGGAAAGAATTTTATGATATTTCAGTGGAAATTAACATGTTTAGAGAATGAATGGAAGCTTGCACTTGTTGGAACAATGCACTTTGCTGGAATCATGGCGGGGTCAGGAATATTCGGATTTCTTGCTGATCGATATGGGAGAAAGAACCTTTTCATCATCGCCATTCTCTTCATGTCATTAACTGGTGTTGGACAAGCAGTGTCGACGGGCTACGTCATGTTTTTAATATTTGCTTTCTTAAATGCTGTTGGAACTTCCGGCGTTTATCCTTTGGCTTTTGTAATCGGCGTTGAAATGGTTGGAAGAAGGAAACGTGAAATGTCAGGAGTTGTTCTGAATTATTTTTATTCAGTTGGCGAAGCACTCGTTGGGGTCATTGCATGGCTTGATGGAGATTGGGTGAATTTACAGTATTGGGTATCGGCACCACCCATTTTATTTGTTGCATATTATTGGATCATTCCTGAATCCATTCGTTGGCTTTTGGCTAAGAAACGTAACAGAAAAGCTTTTAAGATTATAACAAAAGCAGCAAAGAACAATGGTGTGAAACTTTCCGAAGGAATTCTTTCAAAGTTCAACCAAGAGCTTGATGAAGATGATGAACATAATGAGATGAAATCAGTAAGTTCCGGTATGAGTGACAGACACAATAAAAAGGTCACTTACAAGGATTTGTTGAAATCAAAGATTTTATTAATACGTTCCTTGATTCTGCTTTTTATTTGGTAAGATTCTGTCATAAATTTTGATTGATTAGCATGATGATGACAAAGTTTTAAACGTAATTAACAGGGGGACAAATGCATTCGTTTTCTATGGACTTTCGTTGAACTCAGTTAACCTCAGTGGGAACATTTACTTGAATTTCATCCTTGGCTGTCTAATCGAAATTCCTGGCAACACCGTCGCTTGGGTAACATCAGAAAATCTCATTAAATGGTCACGTAAAGATTAAATATCTTTATTTTAGATTATTATGAATAAACTGGGCAGGCAAATATCAATGTCATCTATGCTGCTTTTGTGTGGCATAACTTGTATTGCTGGTGCTTTTGTGCCCGAGAGAATCTTTTGGATTCAAATCATTCTATTCTTAGTTGGAAAATTGGCAATAACCGCGTCATTTTCAATCTGTTACGTCTATTCAGGTAAATGAACGTAATTATGTCATTATAAATAGTAAATTATTAATAATTCTCCCTCCAGCTGAAATGTTGCCTACGTTAATACGAAGTGGAGGTGTTGGTGTTTTTTCAACATTCTCCAGGTTTGGTGCTTTACTGGCGCCGTTCGTTCCCCTTCTTGAGAATATTTTCTCATTTTTACCACTCTTGTTGTTTGGACTTGTTGGATTTGTTGCCGGAATTTTATCACTTACACTTCCAGAGACCCTCGGAATTACTCTGCCTGATACAATCGAAGAAGCAGAGAGCATTGGCAGGAAACCAACAAACAATAATGATGACGATAATTAGGATTTTATTCGATGTAGGAAATTAACATTTCATAACAATTTTTAAGGAAATTTTCTAAATATTGAGAACGAGAAATCCAAAGTTTTAAAAATTAACAAATATTAAACTAAGTTACTAATTTCATTCGATAGTATTTTTTCTTGTATTTTAGTTTTAGTAAATTAACGTTTATAGACAGAAATTAATAAAAAGTTTACAAATTTTCTAACATTAAATGATTTCTTTATCTCATCTCTCAAATTTGGGGGCATAAACAATAAATTAATTTTCTATCATCTGTTAATTCTTACAATGATTCAGCCTTTCAGATTCTACGACGTTAAATTAAAATTCTCAATTTCATGAAAATGTGTAAAATGATAAAGAAAAACAAAAAAAGAATTTTGTCACTCAGTTTGTTATCAAAAGGAATAAAGGAATTAAATGAAACGTTATAAAGTGTCATCATCGGAATTAAATTGTTGCCTTCTTGATCCTTTGCTGTTTCATTTATTTACATATTATTTTCTCAGATTATTTCAATGTTACGATAACATTTAATAAACTGACTTGTTTGAGAAAAGTAATAAAATTAAATTTCAGATGCATCAACCATGAAGTGTTAAGTCAGAGAAATAAGTTTATAAAGCATGATCTGCTGCAATATTAAATTAAGCAGCTAATACCTTTGAATGTAGTAAAAAATTAAATGAACTACATTAACAGAAACCACAAAGAAAAGATTGAACAAGAAAAGTTGGATAAGAGAGACGTGACACGATTAGAAAAAAGTTTAATCACATTTCCGTCATTTACAGTGAAATCATCAAGTCAAAGCTTAAGCATTAAATAATTTCGCTGACTCATTCTGGAGTAAGCCTTTTAAAAATGAATTTGTAGTAAACAAAATTGATTAAAATTTCTTCTTATTGTTGTCAACAGGTGTAAAGTTATATTCTAAATGTCTAATCGACGATAATCCATCAAGGAATCTTTCCAAGTCAAATAGTCAAATTTTTTTTGTGGAAATTAAACATTTGCTATGTCATAATAATTTTGTCATATTCGAGTGGGTGTTTTTTCACTTTTCTCGATGTTGTTGACACTATTAACTGATAATGTTATGCTCGTTCCCCCTAATTTCTTATTGCAATGTTCAACAGCTTGTTAATCAGTTGGTTTTATTTCATTAATGGCGTTTTTTATCTTCCCACATACTGTAGTCGGCATTAAAAGTTTTACAATAATCCTCCACATAATACATCAAAGTGATTTTCAACAATAAGAACATAGCCATAATTTTAATCACCCAATTAATCGTGTTAAGCAATAATATCAATTGATTAAGCTTTTTATTTTTTTAGTGAAAATTGGCGCCTTTTTTCGTCATTAAATTTATTTTTTCCTTAAATTGATGAACATTATTCAAACCGATTTTTCTTCTTGAAACTTTCAAAGCTTTTTTATTATTTCTCATATCTACGTCAACATTTTTCTATGACGTTTGGTCAAAAGAATTTGTGCTCTGAATAATGAAAATTGTCGTTTCAATTCATAAAATCAAATAATCTATTTTTGTACTGTTTATGATGAAAATAAATTCTAAGAATTCATTCCCAAAAGTTCTGCAAAACGAGTTGAAGATGAAAATTCCCATTTTTCTTTTTATTATTAGATATTACGTCATCTCTCCCTGTTTCTAACGTCCCTTGTTACGATAATTCCCAGACCATAATTTCGTTTACTTTTGATACACAAGGGAAAATCGGAGTAAGAAGTTTCTAACAGTCAACAATTTCATTTAACGCTGACATACAAATTTAATAAGGAAACTTGTAATACGTCAAACAAAAGGTCAAACAAAGACAGAATGGATTCTCAAGAGTCAAAAGTAACATCTTAAATGTATGACCTAATCTTTGATCTTTAATATTTTTCACACACAATACGCATAAAGGAATATCTTAAGTAAAGTGTGAACTTTACTATTCACATTTTTAATGATATTTTCCTCATCTTTTGATTGATAGAAAAATAAGAAAAAGTTGATAGATTTTGATAGATTGTTAATAGATTCAAATCAATTTATTGCAGAATTATTTATCATGAATAAAACATTTAAAATTGCATCAACACTGAATAAATTTGAGTAGAAATCCGATAGTCAAACGAAATATTAATTCATTTTTCACTACTTCTAATTGATGTTGAAAAACAATCATTAAACAATCTATTTAGATACTCTGATTTCACGAAAATAGTAAACTAATAGATAATGAAGAACTTGAATTTTTTTCAACAAAATTTATTAGTTTATCATCACACATTGTGCGGAGTTGATTTGAGCTTTTTTACCGTTTATTATCAGTTACCATGTAAAAAAAGACACTGTCGTTGGCGTGGTGTTTGAAACGTCACTTAAGTGACTAAACCGCGAGCATGGTTTTAGATCCAATGATGTCAAATGTCTTAACAAAATGCATAAATTGATGCTTTGGAGATAAATGTTGAATAGATCATAAGATTTTTTTCAACATGCTCAAAGATTTTATAATTGTCTTTTATTTATATAATTAAACGTTTTAAGAAGAAACACGTGAATTAATAAATTTCTTCAATTAAAAAAGTTTAATGGCGTTTTAAAGACACTATGGTAACGGATTTAACATAAAAGCACCAGTAATTAGGTGCATTATCGTCATTTATCTGATGTTTTTAATACTCAATGCTCCAGAAAATGACTTTCATACTTTTTTCTTTAATTCAAATTATCTCGATAGATGATTTTTGAAAAAAGTTTCTTTTGTGCACATAATTTGAAGTTTCTATCAAATATGGAAAGCTATCAAATTCAAAACGCCACAATTATTTAGTTTTTGCAATTCAATAAACTGTTTGAAACTGGAATTTGTATCATTATATTATGGAAAATAAAATAAATATCAGTTTGTCGAGAGTACTGGAAAAAGTTAACATAAGAAGAGAACAGAAAACCCATTTTTCATTTATTATTCACCCTAATTCATTTTATAAGAGAACAAACATTTTTTCAAGAGGATATTTCAAAGAAGATATCATTTTTATTATTTTCCATAGGAAAATATGTTTTACTTTGACACTTAACCCTTTCCGTTCAAAGTTCTTAAATAGATCAAATCATTTTTTCTGTAAGTAAATATTTTCCCACTCATTTTACTCTTTCAAAAAGTTTATTTTAAAATCTTTGTTGAATATCCTAAAACAAGGAAAAACCTTCAGTGGCCTTCGTTAACTGAAAACCGAGCTTTGACTCATTACTTTCAATGTTTGTATTTCACATTTGTTTAGAGATACTTAGACACACAAACATTATGTTTTTCTATCTTTTTATGTTTGATTCACCTCATTAGATATTAGACAGATTTTTGATTTCATTTCTTATACTTAAATACGTATATCAAATGATATAAAATAATATTTAATACTTTATGAAAACGAAAGAAAACTCTTTCAACCGAATATTCAACATCGAAAAATGTGACGAAATGAAAAAGTTTATGTTCGTGTGATTCTGCGTGGTAAATTCATCAACTTCGTTTCTGTTACTATATAAAAGAAGATCCTCCAATTTCACCAAGCATCATTACAGTTTGTGTCTTTGTGATCACCTAACGGATTAAACATTACTTCAGTAGCGCGGCCTAAGGAATTAAAATATTAAAAAAGTTAAAAAAATTTAAACAGGAATTGACGGAAGTGAATGTTTACAATAAGGATTTGAAGTGACGAAAATCTGACTTTCTTCCGTTGCTTATTTTTTATCGGTGAAATTTTAAAGGCCACAGAGGAAATTCTCGCGATACACAATATTGTTTACTGTTCATCTTTCGAGGATTAAAAAAAGGGATTTATTGGAAATATTTGAATACAAGTAAGTATTGAAGTCTTTAAAGGATTGAACTGCTTTTATTGGTTTGATCCGAAACTCAAAAGACAATAAATCATCATTAACCTTTCATCAAAAGCCGACGATTTCCAACTTTCTTCAATGTCAGTGATAACAAAATTACAAAGTGAATGAATCTGATATCGAACTTTTAATCTCATAACTGAACTGAGGCTATCGATGTGATTTACAATCACAACAAACTCATTAAACTCAAACCTTTTATTTATGCCCTGCCAATGATTCCAAATAGATTGCAAAGCCTTTAATGAACTAAGCAACTGAGTGTAAAAATGAATCACTTTCATGTTGAAAATTAGAACAATTATTGGATCATAATTAGCGTTTAAAAAGTTTCCTTTTTTGTGTAAAAATAAATTTAATTACATACATGGAGTGTCGGACAAAATGAAGAAATTAGTGATAATTATGAATCGTAAATTGTTTGTTATTAATTCTTCGAACTCTTAATAAAAGCTTGAAATTTATTTTACATCAATAAAATTCAGTTAATTAAATCGAGGAAATTGTTGAAACAAATTAATTTTGGACATAAATATTTTATTGATAAACTCTTCAAGCTGAAGAAAACAAATTTTTGATTTGATTCTTATGAAAAACCAATTTTTTGCCTTTTTTTAGAATTTTCCTGCAAAGAAAAACTTTTGAATTATTAAAAAACATTTGTTTATTGGATTTTTCCTTCACCTTAAAGATTTTCTCTTCAAAATCCTTTTCATATGTTCAGTAATATGTTCACATTTCATAGCTTTTAGTTACCATTCTCGTCAATAATTTAAATTTTAAATCCTTGCAAAAAATATGACATAGCAAATCTCATTGTGTGACGAAAAGGAAGCGTTGGATGTCATGAATCTCGTTTGTCACGCAATTTTTAACATCAAATCTTTATTTTTTCTTTCTCTCTTTCTTATGGGATTTAATTATTATTTACTCACAAGATTGGCATTGCAATTTGATTTAATGTTGTAGGATTTTGGTTAAAAATAAATTTCGATAAAAAATTGAAGAAATGACGTGAAAAAGTCAAAAGTCCGATGCAACAATTTTTCCGTGTATTCAATTATTAAACAAGCGTCAATAAATTTGAAATCAATTGACAATCCATCATTTGGTGGATATTAAATACCATTGATTAATATGTTGAACTGCAAAATATCCAATTTTAAAACCAAATTAACCTGAAGCATATTTATTTAATACAATTTGTTGATTTCACATTCCACAATAGATTCAATAAAAAGATGCAAGATCAAACTGTTCTCATAACCATTTGCTTGGCATTGCTTGTCATCACTCAAAGTTCTTCAACGCCTTTGCCTCTCAATAGTGCAAACTCGCCACCACTTTGTGAACCTGGCATTGTAGAGGAAATGCCACCACATATTAAAAAGGTGTGTCTTGCCCTCGAAAACTCCAACCAACTAAGCTCAGCCCTTAATCAGTATATCAGAAACGAAGCAACTGGTAACCACAACCACTTCATATGAATATTTATCAAACATATTGACGGAATTATTTTATTATTCACAGCTTTAATGATGCGAGGGGAAGATCTAGCAAATCCTGGTGGTATAGCAGGCAAACGAACCGACGTTGACCACGTTTTCCTCAGATTTGGAAGACGTTAAAAATGAAAAGAAAAGAGACTTGACTTCTATCCACCAAACCCAGAACTATGTTAACGGAATGAAACTTTTTAATATGCCAAAAAACTAAAATAAATTAATTAATTTTTAAGTAAAGCATTCCATTGACTGCTTAACATATTTTCATCATTGATAGACATAAACATGATATCCCCGAATATTATTTATTAAATGGAAAATGAAGTATTTTGACCTCTGATAGTGAATCAATGCTTCGGATATCATGAACGCATGCACCCATTAGTGCAAGTGAAACATGATAAACGTGAATCATCACGTAATTATTTCTATCAAAATTAGTTGGAAAATATCATAAGTTTTTCGATGTGTTTATTAACTTTAGTTCACCACAAGCGTATCGTGAATAAAAATGAAATGTAATATGTGGAATTAGAAAATTAAAATTAATTTTTTCAGTTAATTTATCTACTTATCAACACACACACAAATTTTATTCCATAATCATTGACTCAAGGAAGGTGAAATAATCTTTTAAATGAAATTATTAAATGTTTTACTTTTAACTCTACATATTGTGCCAAAATTGCAACCAAATAAAAATTTGTGGTTTAATAAGTAACGAAAAGATGAGAGAAAAAGAAAAACTATTCATGATATCAGCTTCTGATTTTATTGTTGATGTTTTACTTATACTACAGAAAACTCATTATGAGATGATGAGAACTGTCAAATAAAAATTTATTCATGAATCTACAATCATCACTTGTATAAATATTACTGGAAACAAAAAAAGAAGAAACCAGTCAAGAAAGTAAACTTATGAAAGATAAATAAAAAACATTGCATTGAGATTAAAGAAGGCAGTTGAAGGAAAAGTTTGGAGTTTTCTTTTTGCAGGAAGTTTTTTTTTTCTTAAACTATTCATTGATATCTAGGATGAAGAAAGTTAATGGCTTAATTAACTCAAACATCACAATATCAATAAACTTTTGGCTTATTTAAACCCACCGCTGAGATTTTAATCAATCAAGTACATAAGACGTGAAGATCAGATATTTTCCAGTTCAGTGACCCTTAAAGAAATCCCCGAGGCGATTGATTCGAACGACAGAAATAATTAGTAAGTTAAGAACTTTCCTTGTAACCTGAGCAATTTGTCAAGCTGAAGTTTAGTTGGTAAATATTCATCGCAAATTACCGCATAAAAGTTTGTGGAAAGCTCATCACATTTCATATCACGTCGTTATTCACATCCGGTATTAAGTTTCAATAACATTAAGGGAGAATGAAAACTTTGTAAGGTTTTCGGTAAACATTTGCATTGTTCAGGGCGCCAGTGAGCGTGAAATGATTTCTGAGATTTGGTTGTATCTGCTGTTGGTTTTGTTTCATTCATAGACAAATCGACATAACAAATTGCCGCTCAAGAAACGATATTGCTCCATCTTCTCTCCAACCAGCTGTTTACCTTTGTTTTCTCTCAATTACTCTTTATATCATTTTCTGTTGCTGTTGGCTGGTTGACGTGTTCATAAAAATTCTTCTGCTCTCAGTTTTCGCCCGATTGTTGAATGAAACGGAATTATTCAACACCGACGCTTTGAACGTGTTTAAAACTTGAAATTCCATTCGAAATAAAGAGCATTGAAATCTTTTTAAAACTAGAATAAATAAATAAAACACCGTGAAGTCCAAAAAGAACTCGAAACTGCGTAAAAACCTTGTTTAGACGATTTTCAGGTTTTTTTATTTTTGAATCCGCAAATGTGATAACAAAGAGAAAAAACCAATTCTTAAAAAAATTGTCACCTTAAACGTTTACAAATATCGAAGATATTTTTTCTCCAATTGTTACCTCAAAGCAAAAGTGTTTACAGTTATCGTAATTTACATTTAAAAAAAGAAATAAAAAGGTTCATATAACATTCAACAACAGCAAATGTGTTTATTAAATATGATGGGCGTGATAATTGCCGTTAAAGAACTTTGAAACTAATTTTTGAAAAAGAGACTTAAAATATCATTGAAAATGGTGTTTAATTAAGATGTGAAGATGAATCTTGTTTGATGATAAGATAGGTACTTGAAAAGAGAAATTTAATCAGCGGACGTTAATAAACAGTAGGAAAAAGAACGAGTCATAGAAACACGATCATTACAGTTTTCAATAACGCGTGGTTTAATTTCTCTAAGCCACTTTTTTACTCATAAAACTGGCGCTAGGCTATAAAGATTTGAAACGATTAAAGAAAGATTTAATTCTTTCACGTGAAAAGACAATCGAAGGCCCTCACTATTAGTCTGAGTGATGATGAATCATCTTCGCAACTGTCTGCGAACCAAATTTCCTATAAAAATCTTTTTGTTATTCAAACAAAGATATTTCATTCAATTTTTCCACTTCTCACTTAATCAAGCGATGAGAATGAGAATTTTATAGAGAAAATGAATTATTAATTATACGAGTTGGAAGCTTTAAAAGTCTGTGCACGAGCGTGGTAACGTTAGAATTACCTTCATTGTCTCAAAAGACTTCAAATTCATTTAAATCATTCACCTTTGATTGCTATGGCGCGCGATCGCAACAGCATGTACAAGTTTCTCGTGAGTTGTTTTCATTTCGATGCTTTACCCAGACGACGAACTGGAACTGCAAATTGCAAGTTGTTAAAACATTAATCAAATATTAGGAATTATTTGTGATTTATTGTCGAAATTTTGAGACCGGCACGTATTCAAATTCGGCATTACAATTGTTGAAAGATCATATTGACTTTATTTGATAATGATCATAGTCACAGATACCTTTCTCCTGTCGACAGTTTAACTTATAATCATATATTCGTGTTTAATTACCAAATTAAATGGAAAACTAGGAAAGTCTTCATTAAACATCATATTCAGTGAACATTTAATCCGAAATCAAATGGAACCAACAGACAAATCATCATTAAGATATGTTTATTTTATTATTTCAGTTTTACGCAGAAACAATTCGTTTAATTACCAAGTTGAAGTAAAAATCAATTAATTGAATGTTGAAAAGTGAAACTATTTAGTTTGTGCCGCTTTAAAATCATAGGAGACCGACCTGGTTCGAATCGAAAAAAGAGATCAAATTGTGACTAGTGAAGAGAGAAGTGAGAAGTGCGAGCTTTTTTAGTTAATGAACATTTTTGCAGATTCTTATTTTGGTTGCAACTACAAATATCTACTTAATTTTTATTTAACGGAAATAAAAGTGAAAGTTATAGTCTGATCTCGCTACTACATTATGTGATAAAGCATTCGAGAAAATAATAAAAAAACCTTTCTTATTTAATTTAAAAACTTAGTGACTTGATGGAGTAAGTTGAAACAACGCGGTGCGTTCGCAATGGGGAAATGACGAAAAAAATTAACCGGTCACAATAGTTGTTTATCACACATAAATTAAGAGTTTTTGGATTTCACTCCAGCTTTGTCTCGTCTCACCTCTCGATGGGAGTGAATTGTTATGACATAAGCTATGACGAAATTGTGGTGAAGATGAAGCAATATTTAAAACGAAACTTTATCTACATCTGTCTGGCAACTGCCTGTCTGTCACTGGTAAGATTTATTTTTCTATGTTTATAATGAAGTTTATATTATAAATTTCTGAGTGTGGGTGTACATATGAAATAAAAATGCGACGTCATTCAGTGATCATCCCTCAAAGCTTTTAACTTACTGAAAAATTAAAAAAACACTTTTGGCCTTTTAATCTTCAACCGTAAACTTCAATGCTTCACAGAACTTCAAGTTTAAGAATCAAGCTTAATTACATAACATTTGAGATTTAATCACATAGATGCGAGGGCAATTTACGAATTTCTTAACATTCTGAACGATGCGAATCGAGGAAATTGTGTTCATAAAAACTGATACTTCCCCGAAAGAAGCGTTAACACCGAAATTTCTCTTCCACTAAGCGCTTATAAATCATACGCAATTAAATTCATTATTCAGCAGCGATGTTGTTTGCCATCAATTCATGTAGGTATTTTTTTAGAGGTCAAGAAATGAAGAGAAAGAAGAAGAATCGCGAGTAATTTAATAATTTCTTTTCACAATTAATTTCGGTTGTTGAGAATTTTAACTCAAACTAATTTCAATTACTCGTCTTTCGTCTCTGAACAATATTTTAAATGCTTTGAAACTTCATGGAAAAAGGAAAAGAAAATTTAGATCATTGAAGTTAATTAGAGTTAAAGAAAATTTATAATAATTTTTTGATATCTAATGAAATTTGATCTTTAATCAATTGATATCTTCAATAATTATAATTTCTTTTTTGATCTATTTCAAAATTACAATTGAATGTGTTATTTATTAAATAATAATGATCGTGATCCTATCAAAGCTTATAATTATCTGCTATTTAAGATTCATATGTTTTTTATTAATTGCTTTGAAATCGAAATTCAAACAGCAATTTAATCGGTTAAGAGCGAATCTTATTGAAAGCATAAATAGCGAGAAAATTTCTGAATGTCAGAAGAAGATTTTGAATGAAGAGAAGATTAAAAGATCATTGATTCCGAATCTACCCAAATTGATGAAGAATTTCAAGTTTAAATCGCCTACATACTAAGAGGCCATGCCATGCCGCGTGGTTAGCAAAATAACATCAAACTGTAAATTCCCATCACGCTTCATGACGTCATTTTTCTCTTTCTTTTGAGCGAATACTTACTTGCTTACTTACAAAGACCTTCATTGCCATCTGATGAAAATAACTTATGACAACATCTCCACGCGGAGATGGAATGGAGATGGAATAAAATAAAATAAAATAAAATAAACAGAGAAATAGAAATTGAAATTGGCGTGAGTCGTGAGGTGCGGTGAAGTTGGTTTACATCAATGAATCATCGCGAACAATTGAGCGCCTCGAATTAAATGCTACCGACATGAAATGTTCGCAATTAACTGAAGAAAGCTTTTCAATATTTAATAATTATTATGTTTTTCAGCTTACCTACTTGATTGCTTTTTCATGTGAGCTTTCAAGTATAATCGACACGAGACGAACAACGACAGACTTCGTCTCGATATTTTTATGCACAATTTATTTTGTGCTTTTCTTGTCAGCGACGATTTTAATTAATGGACTTGCTACTCGTATGGCAATGGGACTGCTTGTATGGTCGCTTATTGTTGCTGTTTTAACAATACCAGAGCTGTGGCTCATCATGGTTCAATTTTGGGTGAGAATAATTAATTGAACTGTCCAATTAAAAATATTTCAATTTCTTTAATTCCAGAGCATGGATTCAGATCATTTCATGATTGAAGTGGTTTTTTACATCACACGATTAATTTTAAACTGCACTATTATTATACATGTTGTGCCTTTAGCACTTAAATGGCGTAAAGAAAAGAAGATTCTTAAACAATTGGAATCACTAGCGTCACGACTCCAACTCACAGCCACTCCAGTGTCCAATTATGGTAACTTTAGTAATACAATATCAAGATCAACAAAAGACATTGAAATTGAATCGACGAGGCATGAGAATGGAATCGAGAAGGTTATGAATGGAACAGACAATCCAGGATATCTTCAAAGTTATCCTTATTTGCATTATGGATCGCATAATGAATTCGATGCTTCAATCTTTGGATTAAATCCATCGCAATACATTGGACCACCGCCAGCCACGAATATTGGTAAGAAGAGAAACTTGACAATTATTATTAAATGTCGAAAATGCAGTTAATAACAAGAAAAAGTCAGATCATTGGCTTCTTTTAAAGTTGTGAAAGCTTTTAATATTATTATTGAACATTATTAAGTAAAGGAAATTTCACGGTTTAATTAAATGGAACCAGGAAATATTTTTTTTATTTTTCTCAATTAGCAATCATTAATTTACGATCTCTTGTTGTGTAATTTTATTTTTAGCTAAACGTACCCAGTCATTGCTTGACTTAAGATTCATTCAAACAACCACAACCAAAATAGTTCAAAAGTCAAAAGACAAAAGCGACAGTGTATCGCTCAACAGTTACGACATGCGAATGCATAATAATTTAAACAAAGATTTGAGGAAGATGAAGGGTTCTAAGGAACAAATTTATCATACTATGGAACCGCCTTTTAAGAAGTCACTTGGCAGGAATTGCGTGTCGTTAGAAAATTTGGGTGTTTTCGTTACCGAAGATGCTTTCTCAGGAAACTTTCCCGGTTACCCCGTGCAACAAATGTATCCAGCATACTTTTACTACAATAATCCTTATCATCACCAGTCACATTACATGGGATATCCCAACAATTATCTTGGAAACCAAAACAGTGCTTACTTTAATAATAGCAGTAGCTTAGGAAACAGTAAACAATCAATCGATGATTTCCGTAAATATCGCGATGTAGCTTTGTAAAATTTCTTTTGTTTTATGTTTTAACATTTTAGTACCAAAACTTTTATTCTCATATTTGTATGTTGTTAATTAATACTGAATTAGTCAATTTGAAAGCTTCCATTTATTGTATTAAAAGATTAAAACGAAACTTTACGATATTTATTTTTAAGTTAAATACAATTTGTAACATTTACTTTCAAGTAATGAAAATTAGGAACGAAATTTATTGTCAATGTCACTCAAGGATGACTTGTCACTAAAAAAATTTTTGTTTTAAATATGAAGAAAATTTCATTTCATTCAAGTTGAGGTTGTGGTCAGGGGTTGAAAACTTGCAAGAAACTTTCAAATTTAAGCTCAGAAATTGCAAACAAATGTCACACTGAAATATTCCTGAAAAGTTTTAACTTAAATAAAACTAAATTTGATTCATTTTGCAATCTTCACATTGTTTGTTTTTATTTAAAAGTTCATAAACATCGAAAAAAAAATGATTTTTCTCATCTTTCTTATGTGATGTGTCACCATCGATCAAAAAGTTCATCAATTCAAATAGATATTTAAGAAGAGAAATTACAATATGTTCACAAAAGTACTGGGCATCTCATCATCAATATTATATCGAGCATGTCTCAGTTATTATGTTTCAAATCACATCAACATACATAGAATCAAATCTTCCTTTTCTTTCCTTTTATCCAAGAAAGAAAAAACAAAAATAAAACAAATGTTTTAAAAAAAAGAAGAAGATAAAGAAAGTCAAATCATATTATTGATAGATAAAAAGAAAAAAAAACATTGTCATAAATTCAGCATGGTTAGTTGTTGTGCAGATTGAAATAAAAAAGAAAACGAAAAGAGAAAAAAAAGTTGATCTGCGTTTGAAGAGAAAGAAGTTTAAAGGATTCATTGATTCCATGGTTCACGTTCATTATCAGCAGCACGTTCATTACGACTTGGCTCCCAAATAACGCTCAAAGATTTGAAAGGATCGTAAGCTGGTATAACTTGCGTATTAGCAACAGCAGCAGAATGATTTTGATGAGTTTGTTGTGGTTGTGCGTTTGTCGGTTGTTGATATTTCTGTTCAAAACCAGGTGGAACTGCTAACGGTGGAGATGGCGATGACCAATTTGATGATGGCGATGTTGGACTGTCATTGCGACGATAAGCTGGTGACCACAAGTTGTTGCTACTTGTAGCTGCCGTTGCATTCAACCATTCAGCATGTTGTCGTTCCTTCATCTTTAGCATGTACCGATATTGTTCCTCCATGAATTGATTTTGCTGTTGTTGTTGCTGATGTTGCTGATATTGATGATGTTGCTGCATATTGACACTTCCATCATTATTATAATTCATAAAATTCATCAATTTTGACTGTTGTATTCCATAATTATTGTTATTAGCTTGTGGTTGTGAAAAGTAACTTGAATTAGAGATAAAAGGTGATGGCTTAGCAAGTTGACTGTAATGATTAATTCCAGCTGAAAGTGGCTCCCAAGATGGTGTCGATGACGGTGACTTCTTTGTTCCAATCGGTCCATACTGTGATCCCTCGTCTTGATCCATCATAATGTAACGATCACGGTTGAAACTATTCCGAATCAAATCATGATCTTGATGTTTGTGACCATTCACCATTCCATTCATTGCACCAACAAAATTATTCGCAGTTGTCGTCGTTTTGCTTGTGGCATTGTCAATTGGCGGCTTCGCAACAACGTCGCTGTAACTTGTAGAACTCCAAATTGCGCTTGTTGGTGGTTGTTGATTCCAATTATTGTTACCAGCTCCACCATATGAATTTTGATGGCCATTAGACAACTTGCGATCATTCCCAAATGTCGACGACATATTCTGCCGATAAAGGAACTGTTTGTTGTTGTTGTCCTTCGATGATCCACGCTTGCTATTATTATTGTTGTTATTGTTGATGTTATTGATACCATTTTGATGAATACAATTGTTTTGCGTCGCATTTTGCTGCTGCTGCGTGTTTAACAAATTCTTCTTGTCACGACCAGATGTTTTTCCATATTTTCTCTGTTGTTGTGGCTGCTGAGTCTCATTCTGGAACAGAAAAATGTGAAAATAGTTATAAAAGGAATAAAAACTTAATGAAACATTTCATCGGAAAAGAATTTTTGTCGTTTAGAGCGACTGCTAACAAAGACTTGACTTTTACCAAACTTCACAACATTTTATTAGTTTATTTCGGGGGGTTTTAGTTAAATTATTTTATGTCGAGACGACCATGGACATGGCATTTAAAGATTTTTATTGCAGTGACTAGGGACTTTGAAATATCTTAATTTAAAAATTAGTAAAGAAGTAGGAAGAAATTATCCACAAAAATAAATAAATTTCTACCTTATCCACATGACGTAAGGTTGAATTTCGCTTGTACTTGTATTCAATTTTCTCGCTGAGTATTTTTTTATTGTTTCATGCAATTTAAGTTTAATAACTTTTTTTAATTCTTTCTTAAATTTCACTATTAAGACCCCTTGACAATTCAAAACATGATAAATATAAAAATATTATAAATTTCCTCATCAAACACAAAAGTCGAGCGAATGTCATGATGAAAGTCATTTCCAAAACAAAAAAGAATTAAAATAACTCATTACACTCAATGTGCATTCATTAAATGTTTTGACATGCATTTATGGTCGTTAAAATTTTAAATTTATAGTCAAATTTATTCACACACCTCTCACAAAGTTAAGTAAATAAAGAATATAAAAATTTCTCACCTTCGCAATACAATTTGCATCATTTCCAACAGTATCAGCAATGATTTCATTGATGTTGTTACCATGATGATGATTTTGTTGTTGATTTCCTTCAGATGAACTTGCATTAGATGTCGGTGAATGGCTTTTAAGATCACCGTTATTTATCTTAGCATTTGATGGCGTTACATTGTTGTTGGATGTTTGAACTTTATTGATTTTCACTTCCTTAGCCGTCTGTTGATTTTTATTTTGATTTTGATTTGTATTAAGTGGCTTAACAACTGCTTTAGGTGTTTGACTACAATTCTTCTGATCTTTCAATGCTTCACTGACATTTAATTGAACTTTTGACTTCTTTCCACTGTTACTATTATTATTTTTACTTTTATTTAACGGCGGTGATTCATGTTGAATAACTTTTGATGATGACACTTCACAATTTTCTTTTGACGATGACGATGACGACAAAGAATCATCTTCAGATACGATAGAAACTTTCTTACTTTCTTTCGGATTGTTATCTTGATGATTCTTTGTTTTATTAATATCATGACGTACAGGACGTGGTGATGTTTTAGTTGCTTGTGGTTGTTGCTGTTGCTGTTCATTATTCGATGATGGTGTGACTTTTGCTGTTGACATGAACTTTTTCCTTAACTCACTCCATTCTTTATTGAGATTAAAACGACCATTCAAAAAAGTTTCACTACTCACATCATTTTTCTTCGTCATCGTGAGTCGCTTTCTGATATTATTAAGCGACGATGACGTTTGATGATTGTTGAGATTGTTTAAACGTTCTTGATTTGTTGTTGATGCGAAACATGTTGTCGTCGTTCCATCAATAGCTGAATTAGCTTCGAGACCAATTTGTCGGAGATCAAGTGGCGGTTGTATTGGGCCTTTTTCTCTCGTAATAATTCTCATATGTTCTTTGAGAATTCGATCAGAATCGATTGCTGATGCGAGCACAACAAGTATAAGTGCCACCCAAAGCACCATTAGAGCGTTTCTTTTAAAATCAGGCTCCCAATGGGGTCGTTGGATGTTTTTACTACACATTTCAAGTGCTGAACTTGCAACCGTTCCAATCAATGTGAAGTTTACACTTGTACCAATGCTCGTATCGAAATTTAACGTTCTCACGACTCTTGACAATGTAAAGTCGGGTGAGAATGCAATTTCAATCTTCTTCGATTCATTTGGCATCAATTGAAAAGGCTCACAGTTGAGAACTTTGAAGCCATACCCAAGACATAAATCATTTTCTACTCGCATTCCGCTTATAACTAACGGCACTTCACCATAGTTTTTTGCTGTAAATGTTCGTTTACTTGATATCAGCATATTAGCACCAGCCGATGATTTCTTCTCACATAATTTTAAGTGCTTTTCACTAATCTCAAATTGTAATGGCGTCGCATTTCCTGGCTTTCGATTACCAAACTTAAATTGTGGTACAACAGCACGTGCTGATAGCCAAACAGCTTCAACAACTGTCAAATTATTACGCATGTAAAGAAGCGTCGAGTAAGTACCAGGCGTTGTTGCAAATAAATCTATGCCAACCTTCAGATACGATCGTGGCATGACTTCATCCATAAAGACTTCTTTGTTGATGCTTGAATTGAATGAAAAAGGACTTTCGTGACTTAGAAGACAATTTGGACAGTCTCTTAATGCTTCTGGCAACACAGTCACTTTATCACCATGTTGTGAAACATTGTGAAGTACAAAATGAATATACAACAATTGATTTGATGGATTGTAGATTTCAATAAATCTCGTCTCCAATTTGTTGATTTGAACAAAAGGAAATTCAACATTTCCACTTATCAGACGTGGCCAAACAAAATTAATTGATGCGTTGAATTCATAGCGGCGTATTTGTGATGTTGTTAGACGAAATTGCATTTGCTTTAAACTCTGCTTAACTTCCATGAAACTGTTTAGTTGATTTTTCATTCTTTCATTGTCCCATAAACTGTAGGCAGTGAAATTTGTTAACGTTCTCATCCAAGCTTCACCATGTGGACGTGACAAAGCATCGAAACTTGTGTAACATGTTGAACGCTTCTTACACAGCACATCCTTTGGATTAAAGAACAATTTACCGACATCTGTGTCAATATTTGGCAGAATCTCTGGCAGTTCATTCGGTCCTTTAACAGCAAACTCATAAGAGATTCCATCCATATCAACAGCGATCCCTTCAACATACATCTTTTTCATAAAAGTCGAGTATGCTTGAACATTCAGTGAACAAATTTTGCCCTAGAAAGAATCAAAATCAAATCATTCATTAAAACGTAAAATTGTTATCAACAAAATTCATTTTTTGATTTGTGAAAAATAAAACCAAATTGCTTCGTGTGTGACAAAAAATCAAAACATTTGAGTGAAACATGAGATAAGAAAAAAGTGCGACTTGGAATTTTCTTTCAAGAAAGCTTTAAACATTTTACATAAATTTATTTATTGTTTAGTTTCCTTTCACAGTTCACACACTTTTTAAGTTCACACATTTTTCGGTTTCATATCTCGTGTTGATAAGAGTTGAACCACTTATGGTCATTTCATGTATTTTTTTCCTTCTTATCAAACAAGCAAGAATAATCGACAACAATAACAAAAAACGAATTTCGTGCTTAATTAAATATTAAAATTTTTTAACACACGAGAACAAACAAGAAACGAAAATGAAACTCACCGGAAAACAATCGTCGAAAATCATTTTACTTTTGAGCTCGAGACGACCCATGGCCGTTGAGAATTTAACAGGTGTGATGATGTCTTCGAATTGTGTCTTTACCCAAAAGTTTCCAGTAAATGATCCAACGACTGATGACTTCACAGATATCGCAAACACAATCCATTCACCAGGCTTCACAGGATTGCAAAACACGAGATCGTCTAATGACATTTTACTACAGCCTCGTTGTAAGCTTGTGATTTGTGCAGGTCCATTTCCATTTGTTATGTCAGCTCGCCAGTCTTTGATGTCAATTGGAATGGGATTTTCATTGACAAATGCTATTAAAAGTTCCGAGTTCTTTGACACAGGCAAGAGAGCACCAAAGTTCAACGCTTTCTCATCAATTTGCGAGCGTTCGCGTGCGAAATCAACTGGCACAATTCGACGAAGTAAGCCCGTATAAGACGTGATTGGAATGTCGTAATACGTCATATTTGTAACAATACGAAAACTCTCTTCGAGTGTTGTTTGATTGAAAAAAATCTGAAGAATGCTTAAGGGCTGAATGTCAAGTAACTTGGCAAAGCTTCCCGGCTGAAGAACAAACGGTTTGAAGCCCGTCAGTTTAAAATAGCGGCTGGAACTTTCAGGTACGGTAAGATTCGTTATCGCCAATGGAACATTGTATTTGTTTTTCACTAAAATCGATCTCGACGTCTCGTAAGTTTTCTTATCACTCCTTAGAAACATTAAGTCGTATGGTTTGAAACCTAAATTTCCGTCAATAACTTGTCCGAAGAAAGGAATCTTGTACGTTATCTCATTGACTTCATCATCGATCGTTTGATCGGCGGTTAAGAAAATGTGACCACTTACAACGTTCGGTAAGTTCGAACACTTTGACCAATCGATTTCGACAGTGAAATGATCTGTGAAATTTCGTCGACTAAACTGAACAACATCAACGTTGACACATTGTGAACTTTTGACGCTTTCGTAGACACTTTCAACGCCCCAATTCTTGATACTGATTGATGTGGATCCTGAATTTAACAGATTGTAAACGTATTTTCTTACGCCGTCATTAACTCCCACCGTTCCGAAATCAAGAAGTGGAACCTGTGAATAAATTCCTGTCTCATTTGTAATCTCAATTTCGATTGGAACGACAAGCATCTTCTCATCCATTTGTGATGTACCTGCTATTTTTATTCTCACATATGCTGTATGATTTCCAGCACGATAGCCATGGAAACGAACACGAATAATTGGCTTTGATGTGTAAGGTGGAATTTCCCATAACTTATAGTCGCCTTCCTGACCACTTGATGAGACATTCGGCAGTTCCAACTGAAAGTCACCACCGCTGCTATAAATCTCTGATATTTGCAAAGCAAAATCATGCGGATTATAAAGTTGAATCTCAGGAGAAACTGTTGCATTCAGTGGTAATTTTATTCCAATGATTGGTCGCAACTTATACTGACATTCGACTCCAATGCCCCGTACTTGATAATTTATAGCGCCAAATGACGTGTGAATTATGAACGACGAATTTGTTTCGCCTAATTGTCGGGGTAAGAAAACAACTTTAAAAGTTGTGTTCGATTCAGGTGGTATCACTTTATCCTCGAAGAATGAACTGTAGAAGTCTGATGAACTCCCCGTTATACTTCCCAGATAAACTTTCTTATGTTTGTGTTTGTTAAACAATATAACCACCTGATTATGTGGATCACCAATAGATCTGCAATAAGAACAAAAAAAAATAAATAAACTTAAATTATGATTATAAATTATCGGGAGCAAAAAAAGTTATCATCAATGTATGTATGTCGAAGTCGCAAATCGAGTATGTCATCAAAAATATTTTTGAGATATTTTTTTTGAACGAACATTTTATGTTGTTGTTGTTATCAACGAAAAAAAAACACACTGAATGACAGAAGATGATGACGATTTCAAAGGCTAAAGATATATTTAAAAGATGTTTTGCTTTCAATCATTCTATTGCGTTTAATTTGCATCTCCCACGTTGCATGTGGCATGTAAAGTGTACACAGTTGGTCCAATATTTTGATCCAGATGTATCTTAACAACACGCACACATTCAAACTGTGATGGCACACGAGAGGAAAAATGTATAGAAATAAAATTACCTTTGAAGAAAATCTAAGGTTTTTGGTTGAAATTGAAGTGATGTTAGAGCATCTTGTGAATTTATCGATTCTGTCGCTAAATTCTCCAGTTTTTCTGCATACGAATCGTGTGAAAATTCATCGCGGCCCGATTTTGCAAAAGATATAATTTCGAGGAGGATGAAAACAGTTATTAGCATTTTTAACATCATTTGATTGAATATTATCACGTTCTTCTAATTTACAAGTACTGTCTTTGCGTTAGATTAACATTCTTTGAGTTTTTCCTTATTGTTTCTGACTGGAAATGCACTCTTTTCTCGATTCGTATATTTTTTCTTGACTCTTATGATTTTTATTAGCTTTTTTATTTTAAAACGAAAAGCTTAGTTACACAATGTCGCTTTGACCAGAAATTTATATTTTTGAAATCGAAATGACAGTTGATTTAAAAAACAACCGAAATTTTATTAATTTACCAAACGTAAACTTGTTATTATTGCACAAATAGGTCCCGTGTACAAGTTTAAATTGAAATATTTTTAAGAATTATCGATATAAACGCTTTAAAATTAATTTTCGAATATTACTTCCCAACTTGTTGCGATCAAAATTTCGCTTCTCGAATTTTTAAGTTTGTGTAAAAAATTGAATTTTAAAACTTTACATAGAAACATAAGAAATGAATTAAATTTATATCCATTTATGTTTTATAACTGTATTTAAAGTATTTTTTCAGAATATTCAGAATGAGACACTTTTAAAAAAGTGTGAAAATTGAAAGTGAATTTAATAAACTTTTAACAGTATTTTATTTGAAATTTCTTCGCTTCTTTGGTTTGCTTCCAATATGGATAATTTTCATTTCCAACTTTTCATCCCCTCAAACTTATCTCTAGCTAGCCGGTCAAAAATGAAGTTTATTGTAATTCTCGCATTTGTTTCATTATTAATGTGCTCTGCTAATGCAGAAGAGAAGAAGGAAACACTTGTGCTCTTAGATAATTTAGCAACACGTGAAACTCATTCGATTTTCTTCAAAAATTTGCAAGGTAAGTGAAGCTTTTTAAAAAAGGCCACCTCATCCATATTATAAAATTTTCATGTTTTATTAGATCGCGATTTCAAATTAACTTTCAAACTTGCTGATGATGCTGGATTAGTTCTTTCAAAATATGGCGAATATCTTTATCAAAACTTGATAGTTTTTGCACCATCTGTAGAAGAATTTGGAGGATCAATTTCAGTTGAATCTATTACTGAATTTATTGATAATGGTGGTAATGTATTAGTCGCTGGATCATCAACATCTGGAGATGCTATTCGTGAGCTTGCATCAGAATGTGGATTTGAAATTGACGAAGAAAATGCTGCGGTTATCGACCACTTAAACTTTGATGCACTTCTTGATAAAGGCGATCACACAACCATTGTTGCCTCACCTAAAAATCTAATTGATTCTGAGATTATTGTTGGAGGAAAGAATATCAAACCTCTATTATATCGTGGAACTGGAATAATTGCTGACAGAGAAAATCCTCTCATTCTTCCCCTACTCACAGCTGATTCAACCGCTTACAGCTACGTTCCTGATTCACCAATCAAAGAATATCCTCATGCCGTTGGAAAAGGAACAATTCTTATTGCTGCACTTCAAGCTCGTAATAATGCAAGAATTGTTTTCTCTGGTTCACTTTACTTCTTCTCTGATGAGGCAATCATGAGTATTGTGAAGAAAGTTAATGACAACACTGTTCATGATCAATCTGGCAACATCAATGTTATCAACTCAATTAGTCGATGGGTGTTTGGAGAAAATGGACAGATTAGAGTCGCATCAGTTAAACATCACAAAGAAGGTGAAAAAGAACCACCAGCGAGTTACACAATCCTAGAACCAGTCGTTTATACCATTGAGATTGAACAACTTATTGATGGAAAATGGAAACCTTTTGTTGCAAATGATGTTCAACTTGAGTTTGTTCGGATTGATCCATTTGTGCGAGTTACTTTGAAATCTATTGGAGGAGGAAAATATCAGGCGAAGTTTAAAATTCCTGATGTTTATGGGGTTTATCAATTTAAAGTTGATTATGACAGAGTTGGTTTAAATCATCTCTACAGCACAACTCAAGTTTCTGTTCGACCTCTTACACATACTCAATATGAACGTTTCATTCCAAGCGCTTATCCGTACTATGCAAGCGCATTCTCAATGATGTTTGGCGTATTCGTCTTTTCATTTGTCTTCTTATATTTCAAAGATAAGCCTGAGAAAGCAGAAGTTGAGAAGAAGACTAACTAAAAAGCTTCTTTTTATCTTATCAGAAGCTTTTGATACTTTAGCAGTGCAGTGTTCAAATTTTTTCTTGAATAAAAAACATCTAATCAAAAATGAATATTTTTGTTTTGATTATTAAACATTTGATTAAACATTCACGAAGCTTATGTTCCAGTATAAAATGTTAAAAAGCCAGTTTAAAATCTTCTTAGTATTTTTATTTATTCGATTATCTCAAATAAGTAAATATAGCTGATACAGTGGAATCTCTTCATTGTTTCTCAGATTATATTTCAAATCGGTATTCTGGTTGTAGTGGTTGTCGTGGTAGTAGTGGTAGTGGTAGTTGAGTCAGTAGACGATGTAGTTGAGGGAGTGGTGCTAGATGTCGTAGATGGGGTTGTAGAAGACATCGTTGTTGAAGGCGTAGTGCTAGATGTCGTAGTAGACGGAGTGGTAGTCGACATCGTTGTCGAGGGAGTCGTGCTAGATGTCGTAGTGGAGCTAGACGATGTACTCTCAGTTGTTCTACAGTCAGGATCACGTGGTCGGCATTGAGGTGCTTCTGTAGTCACCTGAAATTAATCATTTTATGTTAAAAATTAAACCTATTTGGATTAGAAATCACTTACTCTTGTGGCGCATTCGCAATCTCTTTCTCTTCTTTCATTTTCACGATCTGAGTCTCTTTCCCTGCTGCCTCTTCTTTCTTTACTGTGCGGCTTGCGTTCTTTGCTACCACGACGACACCCTCCCCTTCCCCGTCTTCCTGAACATGACCTTGCTTCATCTCTTTCTCTTTGCCTTTCCCTTTCTCGTCTTTCACAGAACTCTTGGCACGGTTCGTAGTCTTCTTCCGATTCTCCACTTCCTGATCCTGATCTTGACCTATTGCAACCTCTTGAACGATTACGTCCTTTACATTTATGTTTCTTACATTCAATCGTTGCTAAAATGCAAACGATTAGAAAAAGAATCAAAAATTTTGTTCTCATCTTCTTTCTTCAATCTTTTCCAATGAAAGAACTCTGACAGAATAAGACAAAAATTTGTTTTTTCATCGTATATAAGAGGGTTATCAATGGGATGAAGCATATATGATGTGCTAAGATTTTAGCTAAGTTTTCTATGTGTGTTTGTAATCATCAACAAGAAATTCACAATCGCCAAAAAACAAGCGAAGACAGATTCTTCAAATCAAGTGTCGTCTGCCACCAAACGTGAAGAAAAAAAATTCTCACAATATTTGTTTTGTGTCAACAAATTATTCATTAACCATTCAGTGTTTGAAATTAATGTCACAACATTTCAAACTTCTATGCTAGCAACAAAAATTCTAAATGAATTGTGAAATCAAATATTTATTTCCATTTTAATATCCTACGGCATAAATGACTGGAAAAAGTGGAAAATTGAACGGTTTATCAATCATATTTTTGAATTCTTCAAAGAATGAAAATATTGATACATGATCTATTAATAATTCACTTTACATTCCTAAGAATAGTACAAAAAACCCCATAAAGATTTGAATTGCAAATATAAACTATATCTATGAATGGATGTAAAACGATTATCCGATGAATAATTGATCAACATAATTGTAAAGTATGAAAAGTGCAAAATTCTCAACCCATGATTTTCCAACGATTTTTCCAAATAATTTCATAAATTATTTATAAAAATTTGAATTCAAATAAAATAGAATGGAAATTTTTGAAATTGGTTTGTCTTAAAGATGAACTCGGAGTTATCAAATTCGCATTGAAGGATGTGTATATTTAGAGAGTTTTTAAATAAAAATCATGAGATTAATTTAATAAATGATACTCTCTCGGATTTTTTAATCATTTTGCAATTACTCGTTCTGTGGTGAAGACGTAAGTTTGCTGAAAATTAAATTGCTTTAATTTTGTTTCAAGTCTTTTTGATTTTAAAAGTGATCGTTTCGTAACAAGACTTGTGATTTGGGACTTAAATTTAATTCATATGATCAGAAGTTTTGACAATTTGTGATAAATGAGTAATTTGGATGATAATGAATCAAAGAATTCTTTTTAAAATGAAGTGAAAAATATTGAAAGAAAGTTATTGAGATAAATAGTGGAAGGTGAAAGTAATGAATTTCTCAAGAAAGCTCGTTCTAAAAAACCCTAGAAATGGAGCTAATAAATTATCTCAGCTCTTCTTTCTATGGACTATTCCAACAATGTTTCGAGTGAGTTAAGTTATAGTGCAAAGTAATCAAATTAGTTCAAATATTCATCATTTCTACTGATATCTCTTCACAAAACTTCTAGGGATGTTTCCATAGTTTGAATGAAGAAAATTTATGGGAATGCTTAAAGAAAGATCGCTCACAAGAATTAGGCGATAAACTGGAAATGTAAGTTGAAAACCCAAATGAAGTAGAAATCATTTTTAATCACATTAAATTACGTCAATTGCCTCTAAAATGTTTCATTTAAGTCGTGCAAAAAATTACCTAATTAATTCTGGGAGGGATCATTGTATGAAGCATTTAGGCAGAGATGAAAAGAAGGTCAACATCATTGGGTTATCACAAGTCACACGTCTAAAAATATTTTAATCATCTACAGAGGAATTATAAAATAAATTAATGCAAAAATTCCTTCCTGTCTGATTGCTCCGAATGACGATTTGACAGTAAAATGAAAGCTTTCATGCTTGATTAAACTCTTTCATTAAAATCAAATAATAATTAAAGATCAATTAAAAATTTATTATTCTTTTTATCAGTTATGATTTTGATATCTTCAATTTCAAAATTTGATTATTTGAACCTTAAAATGGAAATTTACCACGGAGGAATCAATTCAAAATTTTAAATGTCTTACATCTAATTTCAACAATCAATGAGTTGAAATTTGTAACACTCCAAAATTCGCAACCGATAATTTCAATTCTATATTTAGCTTTAATTCATAGCGAGACATTTTGCAATCTTCGTTTGAATTTACTTTTTTCTTCTTTATCGCGAGTAGAACATTTAAACGACATGATGTCTGTCGTCGCCGAAAAGAATTTACACTAAATGTTTTGGTATAAAGTCCACGCGTGGCACTTTAATCTTATCAAAATTGGCGTGAGACTCTGTAAATTATCACAAAATTCATTTTTAATTGATTAGAAATTTAAATTCCAGTGGAACTTTGATAAGCCGTTACTTCGATAAGCCGATATACTTCGATAAACCGATATTTTTTTGTCCCCCTTGAATCAAATTTATATCGAAAAATACTTCGATAAACCGATGCACCTTGAGCCATCGGCTTATCAAAGTTTCACTCTTTTTCAATTCGTTCTTTATTTCATTATTTACGTGATTTTATTTACATAATAGAAGATAATTAATTTTTAGGCAATGGCAGCATGAACTGACGGAATCTCGCAACAAAAAAAAAGAACCGCGATTAAGAAATGCAATTTTAAGAACTTTCTGGAAGAACTGCATCGCTGATGGATTTCTTGTTTTATTTTTTACTATCTTGAAATCTATTTTGCCAGTGTTCTTAGCACAGTTGCTTGTTCAGTTTCAATCATCATCAAATAGTGACAGCAGAATAAAATCATTTGATTTTAAAGCAAATCAATCAGCAGTAGTTGATGAAAATTTCATTTTAAACTTTCTTTGGTGAGTCAAATAAAGAATGCGTAGGTGTAAAAAAAATCTCATACATACCTAATTAAATAAATTCAAAGGAACGATCCCTTCTGGCTGTCAACGATTATAATTCTTCTCACATTTCTCTCATGCATTGTCAACCATCACATGGAGCTAAGACAAAGAATGGTGGGAGCTCAAATGCGCATAGCTTGTTCTGCAGCAATTTGTCGTAAGACATTAAGAATGTCAAAACGAGCTTCGTCACAAACTTCCGCTGGTTATATTGTAAACCTTTTGTCAAATGATGTTGGTAGATTAGATTATGGATTCGTTTTTGTTCATTTTATTTGGATATTGCCGTTCCAAGGTAGATTCTTGTCTTACAGAATATCAATTACATTTTTAATTGATTTTACATTTATAGCTGCTCTGATTTGCTATTTAATATGGCGCAAAGTCAAATATGCTGCTATTGTAGGCGTTGTTGGACTTTTGTTGCAAACAGTTCCAATACAAACGGGATTATCAAAAGTGTCATCAATATTAAGGTGAATAATTACAGAAAATTCCTTTCTTCTGCGAAATAAATTTAACTAAATTCACAGAATGAGAATTGCAAAGCGAACTGATCACCGCGTGTCAATAATGAATGAGTTGATACAAGGAATTCAAGTTATTAAAATGTACGCTTGGGAGACGCCATTCTTTAATGTTGTTAAGCTTGCACGTAAAAAGGAGATTGATCAGATTCAATGGGCTTCTTACATTCGAGGAATTTATTTGTCAATTCATTATTTATGGCGATTTACACTTTTCATTGCCATCATCGCTTGCATTTTCCAGGAATATCTTGTAACAGCTGATTTAGTCTTTTCAATGGCAACATTTTTCAATGTTCTTCAATTAACTGCAGCAATTTATTATCCCTTGGCAGTTTCTTTAGGTGCTGAAGCTTTGGTAAGTTCAGAACTTTTATCTCATTCTTCTTTCATAACGCAATGCTTGACAGGTTTCAATTCAACGAATACAAGAATTTTTAATGCTTGAAGAGAAAGATCCATCAACGCCCGGCATGCATCAGAGTGAAATGGAAATTATGGAGCCTGAAACAAATGTAATTGAAGTGATTGACGTGGATGCATCATGGACAAGCGAATATAAAAGCAAAACATTATCTGATTTAAACATAAAGATTCGAAATGGGCAACTTTGTGCTATTGTGGGATCAGTTGGTAGTGGAAAAAGTTCGATTCTTCAACTTTTACTTGGGGAATTGTCAATTAACACTGGAAATGTTTTTATAAAAGGTGATATTTCTTATGCTTCGCAGGATTCGTGGCTGTTCTCAGACACAGTTCGAAATAACATTTTGTTCGGTTTACCATACGATAAGACTCGATATCAAGAGACTATAAAGCATTGTGCATTAATAACAGACTTACAACAATTACCACATGGTGATAAAACTTTTGTCGGAGAACGTGGCAGTGCATTGTCAGGCGGGCAAAGAGCTCGAGTTTGTCTTGCACGTGCAGTTTATAAAAATTCTTCAATTTACCTTCTCGACGATCCACTAAGTGCAGTAGATTCTCATGTTGGAAAGCATTTATTTGATGAATGTATTGGACCCAACGGTTATCTTGCAAAGCAACAAGCGACTCGTATTTTAGTGACACATCAAGTTCATCTTCTTCAAGGATCCGATTGGATTGTCGTGATGGAACAAGGAAGTATTTTAAGACAAGGCACATACAACGATGTAATGGATGTAAACTTAATTCAATTCACATCTCCTAGTCAAAGTGATGATGACTTGAATGACGATGATTTACAAAAAAACGTTGGAGATGAAGAAGAAAATATTGCAAAACTTGAACCGAAAAAGTCATTTTCACGCATCTCAACTACCAGCAGCATTACAGACATCAGTGATATTAATGAAGAAAATGAATTCATAAATGAAGAGATGAATCAAATGAATATTCCCTTCTACAAAGTATTTTGGTTGTACTTCAGAGCTGGTGCAAATGTTCCGTTTCTTTTAGGAATTTTGTTGTTTTTGATTTTTTCACAATTCGTCACGTCTGCTTCTGATTATTTTATAACATATTGGACAAGTCATGAATCTCTCTGTACAACGAACGAAGGGTTGTACATTTATGGAATTTTAATTCTTGCTGTCGTTATTGTGACGCTTTCACGTGGATTTATTTTCTTTGCTGTTTGTATGCGAGCATCAAAGAAGCTTCACGATAAAAGTTTTTCAAAACTCTTACACAGCCCCATGACATTTTTTGACACAAATCCATCTGGAAGGATTTTAAATAGATTCTCTAAAGACATGGGTGCAGTTGACGAACTTTTACCAAAAGCAATCGTTGAGGCAACTCAGAATTTATTGGTGATGTTGGGAATATTGATTCTCATTGCTATTACAACATCAGGTCAATGGTTTCTAATAGCATTAGGAGGTGCAATCATTTTTTATGGATTGATTCTCAAACTTTACTTACGAACTGCTCAAGATTTGAAGAGATTGGAAGGAAGCAGTAAGTTGATAAGAATTTCTATTGGCATTAAATCATTTAAATTATTACCTGCTACAGCTAAAACGCCAGTATTTAGTCACATAACGTCAACATTAAAAGGAATTTCAACTGTACGAGCTTTCAAAGCTGGTCAAAGACTGACAATTGAATTTGATGATCTCCAAGATGTTCATTCGGGTGTTTGGCAGATATTGATGAGTGTCAATGCAGGTTCGATAATCATTCAATGATCCACTCTTGATGCTTTTAATTTCTTTGATATTGCAGCATTTGGGCTTTGGTTGGATATCGTTTCATGTGGTTTCGTTGCTTGTATCTGCTTCAGTTTCATTGGATTGAATGAAAAAACAGCAACAAGTTCTTCAAATGTTGGTTTAGCGATATCACAAGCACTTATACTCACAGGAATGGTCCAATATGGATTGAGACAAGCGATGGAATCATTTCAACTATTCTCCGACACAGAACGTGTCTTGCAATACACGAAATTAGAAGAAGAACCAAATATTTTAAGAAAACCTCCAAGAGAATGGCCGATGAATGGTAAACATTAATTGACGATGGAATTAAAACTTATTCAATCATTTTTTGTTTAATCTTCGTCAAGGTTTAATTGAATTCAAGAACGTTTCGCTTTACTACGACAACAAAATGTCACCTGCTTTGAAAAACTTAAACATGACCATCAGGCCTGGAATGAAAATTGGCATCGTTGGAAGGTTTGTATTAACTTGAAATTTAGTTTCTCATTCAAAATGCTTCCTTTATTCTTCAGAACAGGAGCTGGGAAAAGTTCAATAATCAATGCATTGTTCCGTTTGTCTTATATCGATGGAACAATTTCGATTGATAACATCGACACAAGCGAAATAAATTTAGAGAGTTTAAGATCGAAAATCTCAATAATTCCACAAGATCCCGTGTTGTTTACTGCAACGATTCGTTATAATTTAGATCCGTTTAATGTCTTTCAAGACGATCAGATTTGGAAGGCGTTGGAGGTGGTTGAGATGAAAACTGTTATTAATGGTCTTCAAAACATGGTGACTGAAGGTGGGAATAATTTCAGTGTCGGTCAACGGCAACTAATATGCTTAGCTCGAAGTTGCCTTAGAAAAAATAAAATTCTGCTGCTTGATGAGGCGACAGCAAACATTGATCAAGTTACAGACGCTTTGATACAGAAAACCATTCGAGAAAATTTCTCAGATTGCACAGTTTTAACGATCGCTCATCGTTTACATACCATTATGGATTCTGATATGGTTCTGGTGATGGATAATGGATATGCAAAGGAATATGGCGTTCCATATAAACTGCTCCAACAACCTTCAGGATACTTTCGAAGTTTAATTAATAATTTCGATCCAATGGAAAGATCCAATTTGATAGAAGTTGCGAAACTAAAATATGACGAAATTTTAAAACAAAAATCTCATTCTGAGAATATTTGGAAGTCAAAGAATGGAACAAAAAAGAATTTCGAACTAAGGGTTGGAATTGAGATTTAAAATTAAAAATCCAATTGACAAGTACAAATTCTTTATTCAATCATATTTTAAGATATTAAGTATAATTTAATTCATTTTGAGCGAGATATTTAATTCATTTAACTCGTTTCGCTATCTTTGAATTCCATCAATTTCAAAGTGACAAAATTATTGATATTAGTTGGATCGTTTTTAACTTTATATTTCGATTTCACTCTTTCGCAGAAGAAAGGACGTTCATTTGAATGAAAGTTCATCAAATGATATCGAATTTCTTTAAGTTCTTCACATCCGTAAACGCAGAATGCACATTGGAAACGAAATATTTGATGACAAGTCTCCAAGTGTTGAAAAATATTCTGTGAATCGACATCTTCATGACATTTTTTACATCGATTCTTCCAACTCTTCCAATCTGGATGTTTTTCGATAAGATGTGTGATGAAGGCAGACTTATTAAAAGATTTATTCTTGCATGCTGTAATACAAAAATAAATATCAAAATAAAATACAAAATTAAATCTGAATTGTTGAACTTACAAGCACAAATTATTGGTGGAACGTGCTCCGCTAAATTAAGTCTGATGTTATTGATTTCATCATTAATATCATTTTCTCCACTTCCTATACATTCTAAAACCATTAATTGCTTGGTGTTTGCATTCAATTCATGAAAAACTTCATAATGCCAAAGCACATGTTGTTTTGATATGGCGCGAAAGAAACACTTTGAGCAAGAAAACTTGGATGTCGAATGTTTACTCTCGATGTGGATCACTAACTTCTTCGGTAGAAATGTTTTAAAACTACAATAGGCGCAACTTCCAAAATTGCCAATGTCAGAATTATGTGAAATTTTATGTTCTGAAAGATGATTTGTGAACGTTTTTGGGTTATTTGTAGTTAAACTACACGACGATCCCATACATTTATACAAATGGAACAAATAGGAATGCTTCAACATGTGTGTAATGGCTTCATTTGTTTTTGAGTCTTGCATGTTCAGCCAAGGCCGAAGTTTTGTAGTCGATTCTATTTCACTTGTTGTTGTAGGTGGATGAGTTTCTTCAGCAGTTTTTTCTGCTGTTTCAGACATTTCTGGTGGTTTCTCTGCTGCTTCGGATACTTCTGGTGGTTTCTCACTCAGTTTTTGTACATTTGATGGTTTCTCAGTCACTTTCGGTACATCTGATGGTTTCTCACTTAATTTCGGTACTTCTGATGGTTTCTCACTTAATTTCGGTACTTCTGATGGTTTCTCACTCAATTTTGGGACATTTGCGACTACCGTTGAAGGTTTTTTCTCAGCAGCATCTACTTTGAAAAGTTTTAATTTATTCAACTCTCCATTCTTTGCTTCACCAACTTTCCACTGACTTTTATTTTGATCGATTTCAGTTATTTCAGTTAACATCCCTTCATTATGGCAATTTTTTATATGGAAATATTCTTCAAGCAGAGGATTAATATTTGAAACACTTTTCTTACATGTCTCACAAAATCCGCTCCATTTGACAAGAAAATGTTTTGATTGAATATGATACTTGAATATTTCTTCATCAAAACTTTCAAAATTGCAATTGTGATCTCGTCTTTGTTTACATTTGAAGAGTTTTCCTCCTCGGCAGTTGGTGATTGAAATGTTTTCAACAATTATTTCCAAATTCTGAATGAATTTTGAAATGTGACTAACTAAACAAGGCTTTGAGTCTGTAGTCGCATCAATTTCCTCCATCATATCAGTTGAAGGTTCTTTTTTGATTTCATCTAATGGTATTAAAGTTTGCTGTGCATTGTAATCAATTTTCTTGAATGATCCATCACTTTGAATTTTGACCGTAGTTTGAACGAGTTCATAATCTAATCTCTCGATCAAAACGCAGCATTCCTTTAATTCATACTTAACTTTGACGTTCTCATTTTTATCACTGCCAAAAGATCTCCCATGACGTAATTTTGATGAGGTTGCTTTGACAGCTTCTCCGATAAACGAAGACGATAAAGATCGATTTAACAACTCCAACTCGTTGTAACCGGCTTTTCCTTTGTCCAATAAGGTTTTAAATTTCAAAAAGAATACTTGACCCAATATTCTTTCAAAGGATTTTAAAATCTCTTCAGGATTCGGTTCACCGTTTTTTGACAATTCATTAACAGCTGCGTTCAATTGTGCTATCTTCCTATTGCCAATAAAATCATAGGGCGAGTTCCGTTTTACGCCATTCTTCTTTTTGTTGTTAAGATCTTTCAAGTTTTCAATCATTTTCTTTGACAATAATGCTTCATTTTCGTCTTTTTTCTTCACAATTTCTACAAGTAAAGGTTCGTCTTCCTCTTCCAATATCGAATCTGGTTTTTCGATACATTTCTTTGAATTTTTCTTCGATAAATTAGTTTTTGTTTTTTGGCTTTTTTTTCGTACTTTGTTAACTTTTTTTCTTCTATTTAAACGTATTCTAAGTGTTGGGTTGTTAGATTTCTTTTTTTTCTGGATATTTTTTGACTTATTAGATACTCCTTTAGGGGAAGAAGATTTATCTTTAACAGATTTCTTATTTTCAATATCTTCTTGTCCTGAAACTGTTTTTGGAGTTTCTGTTTTAATAACTTCTAGTAAATCATCATAAGGAGTTTCCTCATGTTTTGGTATTTGCTCTCTAGCTGAAGTATTTGTTGAATCGATGTTTTCGTGACTATTTTCACACTTTTCCTCTTTAATTTTCACATTGAGATGACACTGTGCAATAAAGGATAACACATTAAAATAAATAGAAGCTGTTTACTTTACCTTACTTACTTCCAATTCTTTTTGTTGTTTTTTCATGTCCTCTTTCAGTTTAGAAATTTTTTCTTCCAAAGTTTGTATACGACTGAGTGATAAGCTGGAAGTATATAAAATATCTTTTAGTAAGGCTCTTGTGATCAAAATATAAACTGTTTATTCAGCTTTTGCAAATTTTTAGCGGCAATTCAGATGTATTTAGATAGAACTTTATATCTTTTCTATTGAAACTTACGACATATCTGAGCTGATCACTAATAACATTTTCTTCCATGTCTCTTCATATTGTGTGTCTTTGCATCTTTTTACCATATCCTCGATAAAGGGAATATGAGTTTTGAGATGTTGTTTATCTTTAGAAACGTCCTTGATCTTTAAATTTGTTTTATCCATTTCTTTTCAAGTACTTCATTCTTAAAAAATTGTAAACAAATAGAAGAAAGTGTTTAAATTCACTTAATAACTGGAAGATTAAAGATTTAAGAAGGTTATCTTAAACTAAGGAACAAAAATAAATATTTGAATTATCTTGAAATATCTTTAATGATATAAAAAATGAAATTGAAGTTGTGATATAAATTTTAATTGTGAGTTTGATGCCCACTTTGATGCTTTTGAATGTTTTTAAATGTTTTATAACGAATAAAAATAAAAACATTGAAAACATTCTCAACCGTAAAAGGTTTCTAATATGAAAATCACCGTTAAAATACCTATGTTCATTCCACCTGTTATGTACAATAAGAAATATTATTTTATTACTATTTTATAAAATTAAATTATTAANACAATAATTTCACTTTACTTACGACTTATCACTTTAACATTCTAAACTAAATAAACTCTCCTTTTCACTTAGGTATACGTTCTAAATATTGAAAATTCTTGAATGTTTTATCGTACTAGAATGTCGTCCCAATACGTGACATTTGAACAATGTAAACATTTTACGATCGCCTATTGTGATGGTCAAGATGGTTTTTGTGATTACTTTATGATATAATTTAATAAATATTAACTTTTATTGGATGTAACTTAGCAAGCGTGCATTTCAATAAATTGTTGTTTAGTTTCAACGGAGGGGTAACACAGTGGAATCTTGATAGTACGATCTATCGATACAAGGAGATCCCTTGCATATCGTACTATAAAGAGCCCACTGTATAGTTGAAAAGCAACATTTAAGAACCCCATAATAGATTCATTGTCGATCTCAACATGATCCTTGCTGAGTTCACATCGTTTTCAAATTTACTTTTCAATTTGTGAATGTGAACTCTTATTTGTTGTAAATTCAAAACTATTAATAAGTTTTCCTTTTCTTTATTTGATTAGTATGTGCATTCAAATGCTTCAACATTCATAACTATAAAAAGCACATAGAGAGATGTCACACAAGAAATGTTCCGAGTAGAGATTGTACAAAATGTTCGCAATCTGTAATGTCTTCGACAACTATTCGACATCTCAGGAAATGTTTCAATTATGGTGAGAAACAATGTGGTTGGTGTCGCTATGGAGCACCTACAACGGGTGCAATAAAATCACACATAGCCAATCATCATCCCAGTAAAACCGCTTACTTTTATGATCGAATGGTTCCACTGAGTTCGCCTGGCATTAAATTCGTAGGAACTTTAGAAGAGGTGAGAAGATTTGCATAGTTTAACATGAATGAAAATCAAACTTTCTCTTGTTACAATTTGACAGACTCTGGGAATGCCCGATGATAAACTCACGCTGAGACAATTTCTGACACCAACCCACAGACACTTTTTAGCAGTAGCTGGTGCCAATGAAGAAAGTCTAAGAAACGAAATTGGATTAAAAATGTTTCTGACTGCAAGCGGCGAGCAACTTGATGAGTAAACAAGACCATGGAAATATTTTGATAAGAAATAAATAATAAAAAGAAGAAAATAAATTGCAAATTTGATTGATTGAGTAAAAGTTTTATCAACCTTTTTATTTTCCTTATCGTAAATAANCATAGTGAAGATGTTTTATTAAATAATATGTGGCAAAATTACATGAAGTGCTTAAAAAAGAGTTGAAATTCTTAGTTCTCATCTAATATTTTATGAAATTTGTTTGTTGAATATTTTTTCAAAATTTTTAATAACTAAGAAATTTAAAAAGAGTTACAATGTCAGAGACAAACACAAAAAATTTCCTTCGTCAGCGTCATTTACCGTTCGTTAAACACATGCTAGATAAAGTGAAAGACACTCAATTCGAAGGAAAATGGAAAAAACTTTATGAAGTTATAACTTCCGATGAGACGTAAGTATTGCTAAATGGTTTTCCCCCCTTTTGTTTATATTTAATGTTTAATATTTTCTCATCACTTTATAAATTTCAACAGACTTTCTTTAAAACAAATCAAAGATATCGATTACACTATCAAAGTTGTTCGAGAAAAAGTCAGTGGAGCTAAAATCCCTCAATTACCTCACCAGAATTCTAAAATCAATCACGAAACTAGAAAAATAATTCTTAAAAACTCTACAACCTCATCTCAACATGAATCTATGGATATTTCGTCTGGATTGTGGGATAATTATAAGTCAAAAGAAAGTGATACCGACAATAACAAGTCAATAATTCCAACAATAACTTGCTCGGAAAAGAAGTACAATAGTAACATCGACTATTTGAAAGAGAAATATAAGATAAAGGATTGTTTTGTGCCGCTTAAAAGATGTGTCCTCCAAAATAAGATGAGAGAAGTTAAACTTCCAACACCACACACTAATCAAGCATCCTCATTTTCATTTAATTCACAAGTGACAATTAAGAGTGAACCTGAATTGGATATTCCATATGAAGAACCAAAAGAATTCAATGCGACTCCTGTGGTTGAAGAGTTTGAAACTGAAATGGAAACTCCTAAATTTAATGAAATTGTGGAATATCAACAAAAAAAGCCGAGACCATCTGAAACAAATGTCGTTCACAAACGAACAGTCATTCACATGCATTACACTGTAATCGATTCAGTTCTTAGTTATTGTTGTAACTTATGTGTGCTTCAAACCAAGGAATTTTGTTTTTTTGAGAAACATCTCTACAGCCAACATAAAAACTATCGTTGGTTTGGAAAATGTCGTGCATGTCAAAAGAATATCAAAGAGAATGCAAGCTCATTAATGGATGAATTAAATCATATGGTGGTTGATCATATACTTTGTGAAGATTTTATCATCACCAACTTACCAGTCGGCATGAAACGTGCTGACAGTTACATGGCTTCATTTTCGAGTATTCGCATCGCTCCACAAAAGGAAGAAAAAAAGCAATTTCATAATTGTATGAACGCTATTCTTACTGCAGATATGACAATGAGGAAGCTTCGACCATGGATGCATTCAATGAATTTAACAAATAGAAAAGTTCATCGAGCTTGTATCACTATGTTGGAAAACTTTCAATTGAATGCTTTATTCAAATGCATGGCGACGAAATGTCTGTTTTGTACAAGCAGCAGTGATCTTTTTCGTGAACATTTAGAAATTCATAATAATTTACACCCAACAGATTCTGATAGTTTTTCTTTGTGTGCTTATTGTGAATATCAATCAGAATCAGCCATGGAACTTATTGAACATATCATGGATGAACATCAAAAGAGTCCAATGCAATGCTGTTTCTGCTTTTATCGTTCATTTGATTTACAAATGCGACTTCATCAATCAATGTATCATCCAACAAAAAATCCTTCAGTTATCTTAATTCACAACCCGAAACTTTCACTAAGACATTCTGATGACGAGTTGATTGAAGTCAAATTTAACAGCTCGATATTTGCTCCTGCAATGTCATGTTTTTGTAAGTATTTCATTTTATATACCTAATTCAATTTTTTCTATTTATTTAAATATTTTCAAAGACATTGAGAAAGTTTCATACCAAAGAATTTTTTATTAAAAAAAGTTTTCATGTCTCTTGTATTTATTCACAATAATTTCACTTTACTTACGACTTATCACTTTAACATTCTAAACTAAATAAACTCTCCTTTTCACTTAGGTATACGTTCTAAATATTGAAAATTCTTGAATGTTTTATCGTACTAGAATGTCGTCCCAATACGTGACATTTGAACAATGTAAACATTTTACGATCGCCTATTGTGATGGTCAAGATGGTTTTTGTGATTACTTTATGATATAATTTAATAAATATTAACTTTTATTGGATGTAACTTAGCAAGCGTGCATTTCAATAAATTGTTGTTTAGTTTCAACGGAGGGGTAAAACAGTGGAATCTTGATAGTACGATCTATCGATACAGGGAGATCCCTTGAATATCGTACTATAAAGAGCCCACTGTATAGTTGAAAAGCAACATTTGAACCCCATAATAGATTCATTGTCGATCTCAACATGATCCTTGCCGAGTTCACATCGTTTTCAAAATTACTTTTCAATTTGTGAATGTGAATTCTTATTTGTTGTAAATTCAAAACTATTAATAAGTTTTCCTTTTCTTTATTTGATCAGTATGTGCATTCAAATGCTTCAACATTCATAACTATAAAAAGCACATAGAGAGATGTCACACAAGAAATGTTCCGAGTAGAGATTGTACAAAATGTTCGCAATCTGTAATGTCTTCGACAACTATTCGACATCTCAGGAAATGTTTCAATTATGGTGAGAAACAATGTGGTTGGTGTCGCTATGGAGCACCTACAACGGGTGCAATAAAATCACACATAGCCAATCATCATCCCAGTAAAACCGCTTACTTTTATGATCGAATGGTTCCACTGAGTTCGCCTGGCATTAAATTCGTAGGAACTTTAGAAGAGGTGAGAAGATTTGCATAGTTTAACATGAATGAAAATCAAACTTTCTCTTGTTACAATTTGACAGACTCTGGGAATGCCCGATGATAAACTCACGCTGAGACAATTTCTGACACCAACCCACAGACACTTTTTAGCAGTAGCTGGTGCCAATGAAGAAAGTCTAAGAAACGAAATTGGATTAAAAATGTTTCTGACTGCAAGCGGCGAGCAACTTGATGAGTAAACAAGACCATGGAAATATTTTGATAAGAAATAAATAATAAAAAGAAGAAAATAAATTGCAAATTTGATTGATTGAGTAAAAGTTTTATCAACCTTTTTATTTTCCTTATCGTAAATGATGATCATGATAACCTTCTTCAAAATTGGATATAAAAGTATTGGAAAATATTTGCTAACTTTAGTTCTCGTTAAACATGTGCGGTGGTAAATTGTTGATAGTTCTGAGTTTAGTTACAGTTGTTCTGACGTCTAATCGTCGAAATAACTTGCGAATTACTCCAGCTCAAGGTATGTTTGAGCCGGACTTTTGTGAACTTTTTCCTGATATTGCATTCTTTGCACATGAAAATTGCAATCAATTTTGGTAAAATATTCAAGTTGAAATAATTTCATAGTTTAATAAATTTAATTGAAATGATAATCAGGGGATGCGATGAATTTAATGAACCATATGAAGACTTTTGTCCGGATGATCAACCAATTTTTGATGCACAAGGACAATTTTGTGGTAAAAATAATAAATTATTTTATCAATCATCATTATAAGCATTGAATGGATTTCAAGAATGCTTAATTGAACCAATCGAAAGAAAATTCTTTGGGATCGAATGAGATTTTATGAAACACACATCAATATTGTAGATTTTATTTTCTTTTTAATCACTCGGTGAAATAAAAATTCATCTTTCGAATTTTTAATTTAAGTCACATAAAATTATTTTAACAAATCACATTTTTCTTATCATTAAAATATCCAATAATCTTAATTAACGGAACATAAAAAGGTGTTGAAGGAGAAGCAGTTTGTTGGAGTGACGTAGATGATAATCCAGATTATCCAGACTATCCAGATAATGGAGACTCTGAATGCCCATTAAACACCAATGAAGTGATTTTTCTTCCTGGTGATCATTGTGATGAGTATTACATTTGTTTGAATGGTGTTCCAAATTTGGTCTTATGTCGAGATGGTCAACATTGGAACATTGAAATGGAATATTGTGATGATCCATCTAGAGCAGGATGTGATGTAAGAAACAAGAATATATTTTCAAGTAGCGATTGGATATAATTTGTCATCATTGAAAATATTTCAGGAAACTGCTATCGACGATTCACCAACCCTCCCTGACTGTCGCATTAGTTTTGTCGGCACACTTCCACATCCAACAAATTGTAATTGGTTTGTCTATTGCGATAATGGAAATCGATCAATTCAACAATGTCAACATTTATTCCACTACGATGTAGAGCAAGAACGATGTGTCTTCATTAACAATGCTCGATGTATAAAAGATGTTCAATAGAACTAATTTGTGTTCGTTAAAATACTTATATAATAAAAATTATCCGTTATCAAAAAATTTCATTAAACGTTTTTATTAAAAATGAATGGTTCCGGTTATTTACTTATCTGTAAGGTATTTAATCTTATTTATGAATTAAATGCTTATATTGAATCGTTCGGGTTTTGCTTCAAGTCAAGTCACCCGAGAAAGTCAATTCAAAAGTTTTTTTAGTCAAGTCAAGTAGATAAGTCGAGTAATTTAAAGACGCAAGTCGGTTAGTCAAGTCGCTGATTAAATGTCAGTGTCGCATTTTTTGCACACACTCGAAATCTGAAAAAAAATTCACTCCATACAACATTTCTCTCGATATAACATCCTTTCGATATCATTTTGGAAATACAAATTTCAAATGTTTTTATTGATTAATTTCAAATTTAATCATGAAACATTGGTGAATCTTTCATTTATACAATACAGTGAACCACACGTTATTGAAGCTTGTAATTACATTAAAACAACTTATAAATTAATATTTGTTCACTTCTATTTCTTGCGATATTCATTTGTAAGCATTGTAAACGATTTTGTTGAACCATTCAAAAATCGACATTTCCAGCCAACGAAATGACATTTGAAATTTGAAGCGATGACTTAGCTTGTTGATTTTGAACACCATCATCATTGCTGGTGTTAACAGACATTGGGTCTACAGCTATTGGTGGGATAAAATTATCTGATTGGGAAGTTGAATCTGTATTCACTGCTTGTGATGATTCAACAGCTTTCACCGATGAAGCGTCTATGATACGCCAATTATTTTCATTCTTCAAACACGGATCATTGGCTATCTTCACGAAAGGAACTCCAGACGAACTATTTTTAATTAACTTGATGCTCAAAGTATTTATAGAATTAGGAGCGGTCTATAGAGATACATTTCTTAATAAGCTAAACATTGTTTGTAATTAAAATTGATGTTTTCTTACCTTCACTTGATTCCAATTCGTTCCATCAGATAGTAGCATTCGTTCACAATAATACGAAGAACGGTTTGAATGACACGAAATAACATGATTCAAAATATCTTTAGAAAGATTAGTCCCATACCAGCAATAAACACATTGGTAAAGACCAATTCCTTGGCATTTAAGTAGATGTTGTTGAAATGACGCAGCTAACAAAACTCGACAACATTTCTTACATTTTGTTGCCATCTTGTCATTATGTGAAATCAGATGCCTCTCATATAAATCAAAGGTATAGAAACTAGCCGGACACACTTTAATAAAATAAAATAAAAAGAAAATAAACTTTCCATAAAATCTCCTTAAATTTTTCACTCACTTGAACACGTAAGCAGAGACACATATGTTGCAATGTTCTTCATAATCTCTGCAACTTCTTGAGATGCATCTCGAGAATAGCGTGGCTCACATTCTATAACTTTACGTTCTAATTTAAAATGATGCATTTTTTGATGATAATAAAGAACAGAAGATGAATTACATGCACGAAAGAAGCAGTAAGTGCATTGAAAACGATCCCAGCCATGATTAGCATTCAAATGTCTTATAAAATCGCTAATAATATTTCCACGATAGTTACAATAACTGCAAATCAACCAATTTTTTGAATCTTCCTTTTGTACCATCCAATGTTTAAGTAGATGATCACGAAAAATATTTTGATCGCAAGTATAAAATGTGCACGTAGTTCCCATACATTTGTAAAAGGCAGCAAGGCAATAAAAATTTTGTAACATTGCATCACAAAGTGCTTCGCTTTTGGAAACCTCGACTTGTCTTTTCATAAGCCATGGTCGTAGTTTTAATGAACTGATCGTATTCTGTGAACTTTTCATGGGAACTAATTTGTTGCCTTCAAAAACGTATTTAATAACAGTCTTCGGTGGCATTTTGAAAGAGATTGAAGAATTTTGTTTTGGTACAAGTGCAGCAGAAAACTCTTTTGATTCCTTATTGTTTTCAACAACTTTAATTGTTGCAGATGAATTCACGATTGGTATAAACTTTTCCACTGGTTTTTGAGACAATGAATCCCCAAGAAGAACTTTGATTTCCGAAACAGTATATGGAATTTGTGTTTTAATTTTTCTAGATTTCATATGCTCAATGTAATGTTTAAATTCATCTTTGTGCGAATTACTTCCTTCAATGATGTTTTTTTCACAAATACTGCAATACTTTGACCATTTCCAACTTGAATGAAGAAAATCGATGTGAGTAATAAATGCTTCTTGATTTGATGATTTAAACAAGCATAATTTGCAATAGTAATATGCATTCTCATTCTCTGTAAGCAGTGAAAACCATCGAGAATCGTCTTTCTTCTCTTCAACTTTCTGGTCGTTTTTCTCAGAAGTTGATGTTCCTTCTGACAATCTAGGCGTGATTATTGGTTTGAAGTTTAGAAGATTGTTCTGCTCACAAGAAATATTTTTACTATCCATAAAATTTACAAGATCAAGGAGTTTGACTTTCTTATGCGGTTCAGTAATCTTTTTCTCCTCAATATCTTCCCATTCGTCTTGTAATTCTGCTCGCTTAAATCGTGCCAATATGTTTGTTGCGCAAGTTTCCGTGATTTTACTTTTCTTCAGTATGTTTGGAGGATTAAAACTTTTTTTAACCAACTTTGATCTCTGTTCAATAAGGTCAGTCTTCAATAAATCTGCTAATAAACTTTTTTTAGATGTATTTGAAGCGTTTTCCGTATTTTGATGAGAACCAATGTTATTATTTGATTGCTGAGGTGTGCTTGAATTTTCAGTTGAATCAGATGGCGCTTGTGCTGTTTTCAAACTTGAAAATAGAAGTTCAATTGTTTCCGAAAATGGATAAACAGTTTGCACTTTGGTTGATTCTTCAGCTGAGTTAGTTGACGCTTGTGCCGCTTTCGAAATTTTATTTCCAGTTTCAACTGTTTTTGAAAATGGATAAACTGTTTGCACTTTGGTTGATTCCTCAGCTGAGTTAGATGGCGCTAGTGCTGTTTTCGAACTTTCATTTCCAGTTTCAACTGTTTTCGAACTTTTATTTCCAGCTTCAACTGATTTCGAAAATTCATTTCCAGTTTGTACTGTAGTTGATTTCTCTGAGTTAGATGGCGCATGTAACGCTTTCAAACTTTTGCTTGTAGCTTCAACTGTTTTTGAACTTTTCTTTCTAGCTTCAACCGTTTTTGAAAAGGGTTGCATAGTTTTAAGCGTGGTTGATATCTCAGCTTGAGGAGACTGTGTCTTCTGTATAGTTGAATTCGAATGGTTTTTCTTGACGTATTCCTTGAAGTCATTTGATGTCTTCTTCACTGTCGTTGATGTTTCCACTAGATCTGGATATGAGTCTTCTGTTATTGATTCTGAAACTCGATTTTTATTTTTAACTTGTGACATGTGCGATGCTTTTGAAATCTCAATCTGTTTTATTGGTCTCTTTTTTGTACAAATTTGCTTGGAGTTCTTTTGATCGAGTCCAAGCCTTTTCAAAATTACGTTCGACCGGCAATGTTTGTTCGAAGTTTCCACCTCTCGACTACGAAATTTAGAAGTTTCTAATTTCGTTTCTTTTATTTCTTTTCTATTCACTGATTCTGGTGAACTTATAGCCAATTCTTTCTTCAATCTTTCAAGCTTCAGGTAGTGACTCCAATCTTTTTTTAATTCAGAATGTCTTGCAAAAAACTCACGGTTTAACTTTACGGGCATTTCTTCCTGTTTCAAATCAATCTCTTCAATTTCGACAAAACATTTAACCATTCCAAACTCATCCTTCTGATCGCAAGTTTTCTTTTGTATCGTACAAGTTCTAGGACCACCTGAATGAGCTATCCCTTCGCCATCATAGAACTCCTTGATATCATTATGTAATCTGTCTAATTCATTATATTTTCTACCACACTTCTTAGCTTGCTTATTTGTGATTTTTGCTTGTTCATTTAGTTGAGTTGAAGCCGACGGCGGCACTTTTCTTTGTGTCACCAACGGAGATGCTTGAGTTTCAATTTTCTTTTTAATCAATTTGTTTGTAGATTTAATTTCTACTGGTTTATCTTTTGCATTCAACTCTTCTGATATTTTTTTCTTCTTTCTTTTGATAATTAAAGCAGTATCAGAAGAACTGGATGAATCTTCATCAATAATTGGTAGAGAACGTTTTGTACATTTTCTGTTTTCAGTTTTACTCTTAACCCTCACGGGAGATTGTTTTTCTGTTCTTTTATTATCTTCGCTTTTAACAAGCTCTGGAGAATTTCTTGATTTCGTTATCTCGCTTGAAGTTCCGGCAATGGGCGGACCACTATTATCACTATCTTTAACATGTTGTACTAACAAATTTTTCAACTGATTTAGACCATCAGTTCCCAATTTTTCTTGTAGACTTTTGATGATTTCGTCTGGTGTTTCAACTTTTTTAGAACAATTTGTAATAGTTTCGACATCGAGTTCTTTTGATACCACAGCCTTAACTGTTTCTTCTCCTTTTCTACGTTTTGAAGACTCGTGTGCAGCAGAACCTTTTTCAACCCCTGCACTTTTCTTAGAAGCGTCATAACCTTTGTCAGAAATATTACGTTTCAAGTCTTTGGATTTTCTATCTTCTGGAGTTGCAGGTCTTGATCGATTTTTAAATCGATGGCTTTCTTCAGATTTGGTCTGACTTGATGGCTCATACGTGCTTTTACGACGAGGTGGTGGCTTCTTTTTAATTTCATTAGACGTCATAGACTTTGGAATTTCATGTGAAACACGTTGCAATTCTTTGGAAGATTTGTTATTTTCTGAATCATTGAAAGATTTATGAGTTCCCAAATTATTGGCAGTGGCGTTATAATTCAATGCAAAACTGTCGCCAGAGTTTCTGCGAGTTTTGTTTGAGACAATTCTTTGTTCGGGAGAAGCAGGCCTTGATCGATTCTTAGATCGATGAAAATCTTCATATTTGTCGTATCTTGATGGTTCAAACATGCTTTTACGACGAGGTGGCGGCTTCTTTTTAATTTCACTAGACGTCATTGACTTTGGAATTTCATGTGAAACACGTTGCAATTCTTTGGAAGATTTATTATTTTCTGAATCATTAGAAGATTTATGAGTTCCAAAATTATTGGCAGTGGCTTTATAATTCAATGCAGAACTGTCACCAGAATTTCTGCGATTTTTGTTTGAGAGTATTCTATGTTCAGGAGAAGCAGGTCTTGATCGATGAATATCTCCATATTTGTCGTATTTTGATGGTTCAAACATGCTTTTACGGCGAGGTGGCGGTTTTCTTGCGACGTTATTGGACACTGGGGTTGGGTTTTCATTTGAAAAATGCTTCAATTCTAATTGTTCAGATGGTCTCTTGCTTTTGGAATCACTAAAAGGCTTGTAAATTCCAAAACATGTTCCACTGAAATTATCACATGCAAAATTATTATCGAAGTTTCCAGAACTTGCGTTTGAGAAGGTTTTTTGTTCGGGAGAAGCAGCTCTTGATCGATTATTAGATTGATAAAAATTTTCGTACCTGTCGCAATTTGTAGGTTCAAACATGCTTTTACGACGAGGTGGTGGCTTTCTTTTGACTTCATTCGGCATAACAGGGGATTGATTTTCATGCGAAAGATTCGGATGATGGCTGAAAATTGACTTAGCACGTGACTTTGATCGTGCATAACCCCAAACTTGTGCTTTTGAGCTAACCTCGTTTGCAACAAAATTTCTTGAATAATTTTCGTTACTTGATGGATCTTTTCTTGAGAACTGATGTGAGTTTGAATTAGATCTGAGATTATCTTGCTCTCTTTCAAAATCCTTTCGAGTTGTTGTAGATTCATAAGTTTTTCCGAATTTTGAACGCGATGCATCAGTCGCATGAGGTGAAAATCGATTTCTCGACGCAGAGCGTTTTTTCATATCTTCAACATATTGACGACGACCTTTACGAGATCTTCCTCTTGAACGATATGTTTCATGTCCAGAGTAATGATCATCATAGTCGTTCGATTTATACTGAATAGGTGAATGTCTTCCACTACTCCGTGGCCTATACGGTGAACGTTTTCTTTCATCATTGAAAATTGGCGAGTTACGACGGCTTGAATGATTCGATACCGAATATTTTGATGAAGAATGTGGTCTTAGATCTTCCGGTTTTGAACTGTACGTTTCTTTTAGACTTTCAAACTCCTGTAATGCATGACCTTTAGGAGGCAAACGAGAATATTTATGACCTTGATATCTCGAACCATCGTGTGCCATTTGTGACTGATTATTTGAATTATAAGATTCACTTGAAGGGAGATATTTGATGTAATTTGAAACTTCTGTACATTCTCTTCGGTTATTATCAAATTCGTTTCGATGAGATGATGAAGCATCTTGCAATCTACGAATTCTTGGATCTCGATTATGAAAGTTTGACGTCTCAAAACTTTGATTTTCTTGACGCTCTGAATAATTATTATGGTAAATTGTTCTTTCTACAACAACTCTTTCTTTAACCGCATAGCCACCAGAATCTTGTCGACCGTAATACCGTACAGGGCTCTTATTTTTGTATTGTTCTAATCTTTGATCAACTGTATGCGAAGAACTTGGTTGATGAATCTGTGTGAAATACTTCATAAGTCTGACTTTTCATAACTACATAAATACTTAATAACTCACCTCTAATTTCTTATTTGCAGTTTTACTCCGAAGTGTATTCTTTGCATTTAAAATGGCACTGTTCATGTTATTGATCTGATCCTTGCTTACTCTGAAAGAGTTAAAAATATTAATACGGTGGAGCTTCGATAAGCCGATGGCTCGAGGGGACAAAAAGATATCGGCTTATCGAAGTTTTAATGTATGGGATGATAGTTTATGTATGTTGTGGAATTTATGAATTAATCTTGATGTAATCAACAAATAAAATATTAATTACAGTGGAAGCTCTTGATACAACGATATTCTCGATAGTACGATATTTTTTGTTCCACTGCAAGTGGGGAAAGGGAAAAATCCCAAACCAAGTTAACTAAATTGAAGTGAAAAATGTCTCCCTTCAACCACCATTATATTAAGATTTCAATGCTTGAACAAATAAGAATGAAATATTTACACCCCCTTAGATTAGACAGGTAGTTTTTCAAACATCTATGAAGAAACTACTCATTTTATAAATTAAGGGCTCCTTGAATGAGCAGAGATTATGTAACAACGCGTTCGAACGTAAAGAGAATCAGAAACCGAGAATAAAGTGTTGAAGATAATACGGAGGAAAACCACTTGATTAGAGGCTTAAATATCAGAATAACTCATGAGAAGTACTGTTTAGAGATTTTAAAAGAGGGTTCTGAACAAAACTTTTAGGCTTCATTTCTTTTCTACTTACATTCTATCGGAATTTATGAATCTGAGCATTATATTCCATTTTTCAGCCTCTGCTTTGTCCAATTTGCTACACATGAACACCAAGAACCCGACATGTGGCTTCAGAAGCTGATTTTTGAAACGCAATAGTTCAAAGCGTTTATTATCCTCCATTTTCTTATTTCTCACTAACACTAACTTAAATAAAATTTCAAAGCATTCCGATTTTTAACTCGATTTATAACACTCTATCAAGTTTAAATGCTTACATTCTATATAATCCTAGATGATAACGTGTCAAAGTTTGCAGAAAACTCTTTTTTGTTTATTAATATCTTGAAATTCAATTAATATTTCAATATTTTACAAATTCGTCTTTCTTTGAAGTGATAGGAATCAAATACTTATGTAAGCTAAACAATTTTCAAACATAGATGTCGTTAAAGTAAAAGGAGATGGCGCCAAAAAAAACCTGGTACTACAATTATAGCATTCAAAAGAAATATAAGATAACGACGTTTTTATTATTCACTAGAAAATGTTTAATTATTCTTTAAAATTGTGAAATTTATTGTCTTAAACCTGTAAAACACAAGGTAAACATAAAAGTTTGTGTCGATTTGTTGAAAATTTGATTTAATCAAAACTAGCAATGTCATAGAATCCAAACGCAACGAAGCTTTTTTCAAAAATGAAAAATAGAGACAAAATATAAATAAGCCCATACGCACAAATACATTTTTCATCCAGTTCAAATACAATTCCACATAGTCATTTGTCTTATTGGATAATATATTTCCATCTGATGTGTCACAAAAAAATATTAAGTCTTGTAAATAAATAAATTATTAGTTGTAGAGTTTAATTGTAGTTAGTTGACTGAAATGGCCACAGAGACTAAACAGACGGTACTAATTATATTGTTATGTGTTTTGTGGTATATCTGCAGCTCAACTAACAATGTCATAGGTAAGAATTAAAATTGTTTAAATTTATTTTTCAAATGTTATTGAAAATTCGTCCTTTCTATTTTTAGGAAAAATGGTTCTTAGTGAACTTCCGTACCCAATGACAGTCACCATGGTTCAACTCTTATCGATAACATTTTATAGTGGACCATTCTTCAACTTATTCCATATACGAAAAAATGCAGACATGAATTGGAAATATTATTTCCAATTTATTATCCCTCTAGCTTTGGGAAAATTCTTAAGTAGTGTATCTAGTCACGTGTCTATATGGAAAGTGCCTGTTTCTTACGCCCACACAGGTGAGAGTTCACTGAATTAAATGTGTAACATATTTTTGAATCGTGAAAGTGAAGTTTTGCAATTGACCACTGTTAGATTTGAAAGTTTCGACCTTCAAATTTCTGCGTGTTTCTATGCCACTCAGGTGTTTCAACTTGTTTGAAAATTAAACAGAAAACAATTTCACAGAAATTACAATCAGCAATGTCTACGAAACATGTGTTTCTTTATTTAATTAATTTTTATCTTCTTTTCACTACAGTTAAAGCAACAATGCCACTTTTCACAGTTGTTCTCTCAAGAATAATAATGAAAGAAAAACAAACATTTTCCATCTACATCAGTTTGGTGCCCATAATTACTGGAGTGTTGATAGCTACGTTAACAGAAATAAGCTTTGATATGATAGGATTAGTGTCAGCTTTAATATCGACACTTGGATTCAGTTTACAAAATATATTTTCGAAGAAAGTATTAAAAGACACACAAATTCATCATTTGAGATTACTTCACGTCCTTGGTCGTTTAGCATTCTTTCTCTTCCTTCCTGTTTGGATTTTCTCAGACATGTTTAGTGTTCTGAAACATCCGTCAATTGTGAGTTGTCATTTAATGATTTAACAATCAACAAAAGTAACTAAAATGAAATATTTCAGATAAATCTTGATTATCGAGTTATTTCTTTGCTATTTTTTGATGGAGTGTTAAATTGGCTACAAAATATTCTTGCTTTCTCCGTACTTTCACTTGTGACACCCTTGACCTATGCGGTAGCAAGCGCATCAAAACGAATATTTGTCATCGGTATATCATTATTTATTCTTGGAAATCCTGTGACATGGATGAATATTTTAGGAATGGTCATGGCGTGTTGTGGTGTTCTTTGTTACAACAGAGTGAGTAGGATTATTTCGAAATTAGATTAAATTTCTAATGACTAATATTTTGACAGGCGAAATATTTTGCACGATTGCAAAAGGTGACTTTGCCAACATACGCCGACACGAAATATTCAGTACTGAAAAATGAAACTACGATTGCGAATGGAAAACCTTATCAGCAAAACGGTTTTCATCGGAATCTTCTGTTCAATCCATCGAATACTTCCACCGGAAGCAGCATGTTAGTGATGTAATCAAAGAATCATTTACTTAGATAGTCTCGATATTCAGGTCGATAAATTTATTGTTGCTTGTCGTTGATATTTCTCGAAAATGCGTGATAATTGGAAGTCGTATCATTGAAAACTTTGAGTCCATTAAATCACAGACAAATATTCTTAAAAAGATTTTAAGATTTATCGAAAGTAAGTTTGAAATTTTATTCCCGTTTAAGCAATTCAAACTTTTGAATCAAGTCTTAAATCCGACCCACCATTTTTTATCATTTTCTTGCCTTTTTTCAGAGGTTAATGAACCTTTTCACAATACCCAAAAACTGGCTTCAATCAAAGCAAAACGATGAATTTAATAATTTACGAACTTGTTAATTTGCAATGATTTTTGTCACATCCTAGGAAAATGTTTTATTTAAATTAAGTTAAATTTATGAAAGAAAATCGGGTGCAAAATTTATTTTTTTATTATCTTTTTTTTGACAGTTTTATGTACATAGAGCATAAATATTGTAAACATGTACAATTAAGACAGTATTTTATATGTTGCTAATTATTTAGAGAAAAGGAGATAATTACATAAAGGAATTTCATAGGAAAATTATTTTTTATTTGTTTAAATTTTTTCTTACTTCTATCCAATTCATATCGCCAATCTTTTGAAATCCAATTCGTTCAAATATTCTTCTCGATATTGGATTAACATCGTTGATGTAGACTGTTGGATGAAGATTCAAAGTCTCTGAGATTTTCAAAGAAACATATTTGGCAATGAGTTGTCCATATTTCTTGCCTCGAAATCTTTCAATTGTGGTAAGAAGCCCAACAGCAGAATGATCATTGATTAACGCAAAGCATAAAAGCTCATTACTTGTTTCATCGAAAAGACCGTAGCCACCGTTAACATTGATTAAAGATCTCACAAAAGGCTCTGAGTTTTCTTTTCTGAAGTTCCAAATATTGTTGCAGAAATGACTGTCAGCGTCCGATAAACGTTTCACGTAAGTTCCATTTGGAATTCTGAAAGTATCAACATTTATTCTAACATTATTCGAATTTCGAAGCATCATCTCACTCGATATTCAAATTCAAAGCATTTTCCTTCATCATCCAGTAATAACTTCCTTGTTCATCATCCAACAATTTCAAATTATTCTTCTTGATATGTTCAAATATCGGCAATGTCATTGCCCTGTGAACAGTCACAAACGAAACTTTATCCCAGTTAATTAATTTTGTTTTTTCCAGACATTCAGTTAACTCTTGTAAGCTGTCTTGAAGCGTGAATAACCAAACTTTGTGGTCACCTTCTTTTGTTATCCCAAATATTGTGCAATTTTCCATCAAACCTTCAGAATATTTGTAAAAGATAGGAAAATTATCAGCGGATGAACTTCTCAATCGTTGCGCTGTTAATATGAAATACAAATCTTTAATCAAGCGAGGTAAATGTCTTTCCAATTTATTGATGATGTATTGCAATTCCTCATCATTAAGTTCTTGCAGAACTTTCGACATTGTGTCACTTTTATTTATGTTGTTTTATGTTAATCTTCGCCACCCATAAAATATTAGAAACACTTCATCACCAATGAGATTTGATTGCATTGAATCAGTTTAGTTGTTAAGTATTTAATAGCTTACACTTATCAATTATCTTCTTATCATACAGACTGATAAGTTCATTCGAATGTCTGTTTAGCTGTTTTGGAATTTCAAGTAAAGTTTCACTTTTTTTAAGTTTCTATTTAACCAGCAATGCCTGAAATTTGTACAAAAGTTTAATAATAAATTAATAACTATTTCCATTTAATAAAAGTTGTAATAATTTATTTATTTTCTTATTTATTTATTTTATATATGTAGATACCCCATAAAGAGCTCAATGTTGAACTAAAGGGAAACTTTCAAGTCTATTTGAGTGTTAAAAAAAGAAAAGATTTGCTGGTTCTGATTAAATAAAATAAGATTACTGATCTGATTGTAAGCTCATGGAGGTAAAGTGATCTCCAATGAATTAATAAGACAAGGCTGAAGCGCTCTGCGTCTGTGAGTCGTCCAAGCTTTTTATTTGTTCTTGCAAAAAAAGCCTCCTGAAGTTTAAAGTTGAATGAAAAAGTTAACATCATGAAAGTCTCATTTTGAAAGAGTGATTACAAACCTTTGTGATTGAATTGTTGCAGCTATTTCTGCCACTCTTACAATACTTCTTGCACATTGAATTTCAGCTGAAATTCGACTACATTCAAGATCACCAAGCAGATAAACTTCTTCGGCGCATTTTTGTGCCTGCGATTAAACATATTAAATGATGATTTGTTCGCTGCTTAAAATTTAATAGAAGTTGATGATAGACTTACTTGCTTCTCTAACATCTCAGATGGCCAATTGTTTACATGAGTTATCAGGTCAGCACGAAAAAACTTTGCTAAACTTGGAGTCAAAGGATTCAATCTGTTTGAAATTTGTGTACCACACATGACACTTTGTAAGCTGTTCATGTTAGTAGTTGCATCAACTAGAAAGAAATTTAAGTTATGATATCAAAACTATTTAATTAAATCTTTTTTCTTACTTCTCTTGTGATCACTAGCACAATTAAGATCCATTTCAGGCGTCGGTGGTCCATCACCAATTAAATGATCGCTATTGTTCATCTCCAAACGATTCACTGAATTAATAGAATTTGTAACATTGTTTGTGCCACCACCATAAGATGGAGAATTTCTTAAACTATTAGAATTGGGATGAGCATTGCTCGCATCATGACCGGAACTATTATGAAGAAGTGAAGAATTAATTTCACTTGGAGACGTTGAACGATTAGAACGATGGTGATGGGAAGAAAGATATGATGAATAATTGTGAGCTGTTGGTGGTGATGAGGACGTTGTTGTAGCATTCTTATGAGCATTTAATAAAATACGATTTCCAGAGCTTATTGACGTCGTAGATGTATTCGATATTTGATGATGTAGCTGATGGTTGGTTGAGTTCACAGACGATTGTTTATGGTGACCGTTAGGTGACGATGCTATTGAATCTTCATGATTTATGTTGAGATTTGAACTATTTGCGTGCTGATTACTGGCAGTGGGAGAGCAATAACTCGGTTCCGAGTTTGGCGTTGAATCTGGACTTATATCCATTTCCGCATTTTCTACAATAAATATAATTAATCAAAACTATTGAAGATGAGTATGTTGAATGTTTACCATCATTACGTTTATGATGACCCAAAGATGAGCTTGTTGATGGTTGTACTCCATAGGAATCATGAGGCCATCGAGCACGAGAACTTCCTCGGGAATGTTTGCTACTACTATAACTTCTTCTTATATTTCCGCTATTGTATCGATCATCACGACTCTTCCTTTCTCGTTCTTTATCACGATATCCCCGCCCCGACGAATATTCTCTCGTCCTGTGAGGAGAAAGAATTTTGTTAATTAAAATATTCAATAATTTAAATTTTAATTGTTACATTTCATATTCAGCCCATTCTTCTGGCTTCTCCCATTGCGATGATTTGTCTCTTTCATTGTAATAATACTTCTTGCCACTTCCTTTGCTAATCATCTCTTTCCAGTCACCGAATCTTTTTTCTTTCTCGCATCCACGTCTATCACGCATCTTGTCATATAATCTATTATCAGAGTCTTTATGCTCATCCTCAGAACTTGACCGGTCTCGGGTTTTTGCTTTTTTACTATAATTTTTGTAGTCCATTTCCCTGTCACGGCCTCTTTTATCTACGAGAAGAATAGAAAGAGTTATGCATGTTTTAACATCATTACGAGCAATCTTGAACCTACCGGAATATTTTTCTTTTTTATATTCTCGCTCGCGATCTTTATTTCTGTAACTAGAACTTTGATGATATCGGTCTCTACCATCTTTTGGTGAGGCATCAGGTGATACTGAACGCTGTCCTACTCTTTTTGGCGATGGATCTCTGTCGCGATAATATCGATTACTCCCACTGTACTTGGAACTCTGTGAAAGTTTAGTTGAAAGAGTTGAAAGTACGAAATTATGAAAATTTATGAAAGTCTGACTTTCGACATATTTTTAATGTAATTATACAATTAGCATAACTTGTTATTGGCTTTAATTCTTTGCTTTAGAAAATTTACTCAGAATGGAGTAGAAAACATGCAAATGAAGAAACTAATTAATTTACCTGAAAATTACGGCTTTGGTTTTCATAGTAACTGCAATTACATTTGAAAGATATAATAATGATTAGATTTGATTTATATTAATTATAATCTGAAATAATGATCTTTTCAGAAAAAAAAACACAAATTAAAGATGAGATTAATTGGGAAATTAAAGTGAAATATTAAGTATATTTACCCATCACTCATTCTTGGCTTTCCTCTGTGCATTATCTTGTTGTTTAATTTTCTCTATTGTAGTTGAATTAATAAAAAAGAAAAGGTGAAGTTTTGCTTTCCTTCAATGCAAGATTTCAAGGCGTAAGAAAAATGTTTTTCTGACAAACAGTACTGAAATTCTCCATAGATGTCGCACTCGTCGATTTAAATTTTCCGTTTAATTTGTGCCGGAAGAATTGAAGTTAGGATTAAAGTTTTGTTCATAATAAATTAAATTGATAATAATTTATTAAAATTCTTTGAAAGATGTATAGTAAATTATAATCAATTTCTCTGGAGGCTGAGTATCATAAAGTTAAGATAAATATTCGTAAATTTTAAATTTGAAACAAAATTTCAAAATGTTTTTTGTATTTGGCGGCTTAGTGAATATCAGTGACAGTTCAAAGAAATATTTTTGATGAAACATTTACTTTAAAACATTATTTCTCTTAAACAATGATTCGTGATACGTCACAGATGTGGACATATCCTAATTTATCAAATAGTTTTTCCGATGCGATGTTTGATCCTGTTATGCAACAATTTGGTGCTAAATCGAAGTTTTCAACAATTTTCACTGCCAAATATTTTGCAATGAGTTCTCCGTAGTGTTTTCCTCTTGCATGTTCCACAGTATAAAGCATTGAAATAGCTGAGAAATGATTGATAATGCCAAATGATAAGATTTCATCAGTTGATTTGTCACAAATACCATAAGCACAATCAAGCAGAATTATTGTTTTGACAAAGTTCTCCGTAGTGTCACTGCTCCATTCCCACGTGCTTGCACAATATTTTGCATCATTTTCAGTTAATTTCTTTAAGTAAGTTCCATCAGGAATACTAAGAAGAATGACTTTGAATATAAAAATTCAATCAAAATCGAATTATTCTCACTTGAGATCGAATTGATTAACTTTTTCCTTTTCCAAATAGTAGAAGGAGCCTTCGACAGACAGTTTTAAATTGAATTTGTTTTGATTAATGTGTTCAATTATTCGTGAAGCTATTTTTTTATTAACCACGTCAAAAAAAATTTTATCCTTCCATCGAATGAGTGAAGTTTGTTCCAAGCATTCTTTCACTTCTCTTAAACTTTCTTCATAAGAGAAAATCCAAACTCTGTGATCATTCGCACCTGTTATTGCAAAAAATGTACAATTTTCTTTTTTCCCCTTTCGATGAGTGTAAAATGTTGGCAGAAAACTTTCTGATACGTGTTCAATATTCTTTACTAAATCTTTGTTCCTCTTCACTGTTAAAATATAATTTAACTCCATAAGAGTGTCAGGAAGTTTACTCTCAAGGTTTTCCATGATATATTGTAATTCTTCATCGTTTAATTCACGCAGTATGTCCATTTGAGACAAATTTTAACACGAAAATAAGAATAGAGTTTTCAACAAGTTTTCATATCATGCGTTTGATCACAGGGAAGAAGAAGATTGATAAGCTCCAAGTGCGTAATATTAATTATACACGTGCTTGAATAAATTATTTTCTTCTTATTTGATACAAATGCACACATAAGTTTTAAGTTCTTTTTAAAGTTGTCTTTATTATTTTACATTATTTCGCTTCTTCGACAACAACCCAAGTTATGTCACAAATGCGTTCATATCCCAATTTATTAAACAGTTTTTCTGATGCAATATTTGATGTTACAATGCAACAGTTTGGTATCAAACTGAAATCTTCCGCAATTTTTACTGCCAGATATTTTGCAATGAATTCTCCATATTTTTTGCCTCTCGCATGTTCAACAGTATAAAGCATTGAAATAGCCGAATAATGATTGATTGTGCCAAATGATAAGATTTCATCAGTTGATTTGTCACAAAGACCATAAGCACAATCAATCAGAATTATTGTTCTAACAAAATTTTCCGTAGTCTCACTGCTCCATTCCCATGTGCTTGTGCAAAATTTTACATCGGTTTCAGTTAATTTCTTCAAATAAGTTCCATCAGGAATACTAAGAAGATTGACCTTGAAATAAAAATTCAATCAAAATCGATTCATTCTCACCTGAGATCGAATTGATAAACTTTTTCCTTTTTCAAGTAATAGTAGGAGCCTTCGACAGACAGTTTCAGTTTATAATTATTTTTATTAATCTGTTCAATAACTAGTGAAGCTATTTTTCTGTCCACAATATCAAATAATATTTTATCTTTCCATCGAATAAGTGAAGTTTGTTCCAAACATTCTGTTACTTCGCTTAAGTTTTCTTCGAATGAAAAAATCCAAACGTTGTGATCACCAGCACCTGTTATTGCAAAAAATGTGCAGTTTTCTTTCAATCCTCTCCGATGAGTGTAGAAAGTTGGCAAGAAATTTTCTGATACATTTTCAATTTTCTTAACTAAATCTTTGTTTCTTTTCACTGTCAAAATGTAATTTAAATCCTTTAAAGTATCAGGAAGTTTACTTTTAAGTTCTTCCGTGATATATTGCAACTCTTCGTCGTTTAATTCGCGAAGTATGTCCATTTGAAACAATTTTCAAAACACAAATAAAACTATTTGCTATTTCACAAGCTTTCATATCATGCGTGTCGATTACAGGGAAGAAGAAAATATGATAAGCTCCAAATACATTTGTGTGTGTCTTATGTTTCCGCACGAACATATGAATCATAAAACATAAAAAGCACGAACATTTTTCTTTCTCTGGTAAACAAAATTCTCGCAATTTACCAAATGACATTAAATGTTTTACGATTTGATTTAAAAAAATATGATAAAAGTTAATTCTTATTCAAAGCTATCTGAGTGGAGAGTCATGACTTATTTACAACACTTATCGAAAGTAGCGTGTACTTAAGAATTTCAAGGCGTTATCTTTTATATAGAAGAAAAGAAAAAGAATGCATTACACTTTGTTTTATAAATTTTAAGTAGGTAGATAAGTAATATTTATGCATAAGCAAAATGAATTTGATGAAATAAGTTAGATGATCCAATTAAAACAATACCTTTAAAAATGTTGCATTTCATTAAAAATTATACAAATCAAGTTAATTCAAAGTAGCATTCATATTTTTTTTAATAAGTGCTAGATGTAACAGATGTAAATGTTCATTCATATGAAGACAATATCAATTTAAATGGATTTTTTAAAATATTTAAAAACGGCAAGATTTCCAACTTATTTTAGTGGTGAACAATTTTGAAGCTTTTCACCACGAAAAATTATGGTCAGAATGGAGCGAATTGAATTCGCCCTTTTCGCTTCTTCTATTAAAACGTGAAGGTACATGAATAAATATCTTTTTAGTTTTAATATTATTTAAACGCTTTCAATGAGAAAATATTAACTTTAAAAATATTATTCTAGGATGGCACCAACTGCTAAACCTGCAACCAAGCCAGCAGCAGCTGGTTCAAAGGATAAAAAATTGCCTGCAGTTCCCGAAAGTAAATTGAAGGATGCAAAACGTCGATTGACGACTCGTGGATCGCTTTTACTTCGTAAACGAATCATTCGCTCTAAAGTAGCATTGCGTAAACGTCAAAACTTAATCCGTGCTGAGCGTTACACCAGAACCTACTTGAAATTGCAACGAGATGTCATTGAAAAGGCACGCGAAGCAAAGAAATCTGGAAATATTTACATTCCAGAAAGACCGAAAATTGCTTTAGTGATTCGTATTCGAGGGTAAGACATGAATACTGTTGAATTTAAATATAACATTGATCACTTTTTGATGCTGCTATATGTTATAAATCAGATTGAAATTTAATTTAAAGTTTTAATCTAAACAAATTGTTCGAGGTTATGTGCTAATATTTTTCTCTCTTTTTTGCAGTATCAACAAAGTTGCCCCAAAAGTAAAGAAAGTTTTACAGCTCCTCCGTTTGCGTCAAATCAATAATGCTACATTTGTGAAGCTCAATAAGGCTACTCTCAATATGTTGCGTATTGCCCAACCGTATATTACCTACGGATATCCATCTCTGAAGACCATTCGTGATTTATTGTACAAACGAGGTTTCGTTAAGGTAGAAAAGCAAGAAATGTTAATCCTGAATGATAGTATAATGAAAATCTTCTTTGTTTTAGCACGGAGGACGTCGTATTCCCATCACCGACAACTTCGTAATTGAACGTAAATTGCGTCATGGCTACAACGTTCAATGCCTCGAAGATATGGTCTACCAATTGTACACCGTTGGTCGTGTCTTCAAACAGGTCAACAACTTCCTTTGGCCTTTCAAACTCAACACACCAACTGGAGGATGGCGCAAGAAGAACAACCACTTCGTCGATGGTGGTGACTTTGGAAATCGCGAGGATAAGATTAACGAGTTGCTTCAGCGAATGATCTAAGAAGGAATATTTGCAGCATAAACACTTTTTTTTATAAAGAAGCAACCATCTAAACATGATGTGTAGTAAGATCACATACACAATTATAAAAGAAAATAAAAAATATGAAAATTCAAAAGAAGAAAAGTTTTTATTACTGTCGCTCAAATATTTAAATTTATCATAATAAGAAAAAATATATAAAGTTAAATTTAGTTTGCTCTTCTTTTAATGGAGATTTTTCCGCTACTTAGTTGATGTAAGTAGATGCGAAATTTGCTGTTGTCGCTTGCACGCTTCACCATAATGACATCGTTGCCGACGATAGCAGAAATATTTGCTGAGAACTTTGAGACTTCAGTTCCTTCAACATAAACTGCTTGGCCACGATGAAACCAACGACGTTCATAAAGCAATTTGCCGTCTTCAATTCTGGTTTCCACGACATGATGAATGTCATTGTGATTGTTGGAATAGCCCATCATCATTGAGCTGTTGATTGAATTGTTATTCATCAGTGAATTTTGAGAATAACTTCGCATGTTGCTAGCAATCATGGACTTTCCACGCGATATAAGTTTGAGATCATAATCGATGTCCTTTTCATCCAACATCAAAACAAGTCCTGATCCAGGCCCACTTCCTGGCTTTCTTCTTTTCTCTGTAACCGGTACAGGGTCATTTGGTCGTCTTCGAAGCTTGCGCGTTATAGTTTGGCGTAGTTCACTTGATTCGATTATTTCCATACTTGTCCGTTCAGATTCAATCAATTTTTTCTTATCCTCAAAGTCAGCGAGAAGATTTTCCTTCAAATCTGATTTCTTCTCTTCATATTCTTTGACTGCTGCATTTTTCTCCAAAATGTAATCTTTTTCCACGCACTCAATCAGGTAATCTCGATAGTAGTTGTTAAGACGAAGACGGTCGTGGTATTGACGTTCTAATTGCTTGTGTCGACGAATTAACTCAGGATGATTTCCATTTGTAAGCTCTTCAAGTTGTTTCTTAAGATTGGCTAACTTGTCTTGGTACATTCTAAATATAAACGAGATAATAAATTGAAGTTAAATTAAAATAAATTTTCTTACTGTTCTTTGATCTCGACCGGTTCGTCTATTCTTTGATTAGGTTCTTCTGCTTCTGAGGCGTCTTCAGTGTCTACAATATTGAAAATAATTTTAATGAAATTTGTTTACGTTTTCAATTTTTTCCTACAATTTACAATGAAATTAACTTAATTAAAACTTTTTCTAAACTAAATATAAAAAACGATAATCAGTACCTGTTCTAGAATTAGAACCTAATTAATGAAAGAAAAAAACAAAATTAGACAACGAAAAAGTAAAAACAAAAAACCAAACACAAAATTCGACGAAAAAATTTTAAATTAATGGCGCAAACCTTCTTCGTCTTCTTCCATGCTATCCTCATTATAAGTATAGTCATCATATCGATTTACGTGAGTAAGAAATGACATTTTTATATTATTTTTGACCACTTTGAGCGAGATATTATTTTTTTTTCACTTGTTTGCACTTAAAATTGTCTTTTTGTATGGCTGCGATTGCTTTGTCAGAGCTTTGTACCCCTGATTTGGAATTTTTGAAAATTCCTACGAGCAATCATTTTCACATTTTTTAATGAAAATCGAGTATTGTGATTTTAACAAATGGTAACATTAAAGTTATGAGAATATTTAATTTAAATAATGTTGTAAATTTTACTACAAGTGATTTTACACACACACTCTACCATATTACTCAATTTAATCAAAACAAATGAACCGATTGCATACAATTTTTCAAAGTAGTTTCTACCCCTTGAAGAGGGAAAAATTTGTTGAAATTAGAAAGAGTTCAATATTTTCATTTAAAATCATTACATTCAGCACTTGAAAGCTAACCAGGAAGCACAATAATAACAAAAGATTCTCAAATACGTAGAAAGAAATAAACAAGGAAACGAATGTAGTATAATAATGATATCTTTTGAGTTAAAATCAATTCAATGGTATTCGTTTTGAAGGTTCCTCGTAAAATCTTATAAATTATTCAGTTAATCATGCAAGTGACAAAGTCAAAGTTCGATTCGATATGGGTCGAATTTTTAATAGTTATTTTTTCGTTTGTGCTGGCTTTCGGTACGGTATTGAAACTAGAAACGGAAACAAGAGTTTCGATTCAGTTAGGAGTGCTTTTGGCATTTTTGGGCTTCTGCTTCTTCGTGAATATAACTAACATGTTTAATAAACTTATGTTGAGTACATCCAGTGGATTAAAGTTTATAAAACATTTCAATCTATCATTATCAGATTGCATGGACATATCAAACAAGTAAGTCTTAAGTTTTAAGTGTGTCATTGAAAATAAATCACATGACTCTTCACATTTCAGACTTGTATCAGCAATTCAATCTGTGCTATCATGTGTATTTGGATTCTTTGTTTGTCGTTATTCATGCAAGCGAAATTTTCTAACGACATCTCACATTTTTTCTGAATCATATGCTTGGTAAGATAATTTACGACATGCGAAAATATTATAACAAAGATGATGACGATGATGATGATTGTGTAATATCTTTTCACGATCTCATTTCAGGTTTGGATGTGCATATTTTCTTTATGATATATTCAGCATGTATAAAGTCTACAACGCAAAACTCTTCGATAATCTTAAATTGAAAGTGTTCAGATGGTCAGCACAAAATGATTTTTATTCAATGATTCCAACAACAAAGTCTGGAGAGTTGTCTTATTTTACACCAATGACAGTTAACAATCAAAAGATACTTAGCTTCATGGAGTATATAAAGATAACGAAACTTATGGTTTTCCATCACATGTTCATCGGCAGTTATGGTTTAATTGTTATCAGTTCCTGGCGAGGTGGTCTTGGCGATTGCATCTTCAGTTTCATGTTCCTGATGGAATGTTCAACTCCGTTTGTTAGCTTCCGAGCTATTTTGAGTATTCTCAAAATGAAAACGTCGAAAGTTTATTTTGTAAATGGAATTGTTATGTTAATTACCTTCCTGATATTTAGAATTCTGATGTTGCCAACGCTACTTTATTACTACAGTACTGTTGTGAACTTGTCATTCATGAGGGCGATTATCAAATTGCCACTTGGATGTCAACTATCAATTATAGCTTTGTTTCTACCTCAATTCTTCTGGTTTCATCTCATGATTAAAGCTGCTTTACGTGTAAGTTTTTATATCTCAAATTATATTAAATTTAATATGCCAACTGATGACATAAATCAAATTTTTTCACAGATGTTTAAGTCACCAAAGGAAAAGATTGAAATAAATCACAATCTTAAAACTGAATAAAATAATTAACAAAAAAAAAGATCTGAAATGGATTCAGAAGTGTGAAATATTTCACAATGATATAGTCGGGCGATAGCAGATGATGGTGAAGGAAATTATAATAAAAATCCTAGTCAATGTGTAATCCAAAATTCAAAAAGCTTTTTGTACATCAAACAAAGGGAAAGTTCACAGAAAAAGAAAAATAGAAAAATCTTAAAATCAGGTAAAAGAAATCAAATTTATTCTTCGATAATCTTTATGCGATACATTTTTTGTGTCTAATGTTACAAAAATAAAATAAGAATGTCATATTCAGAGATATAACGACAGATTTTGTGAGTCATTCCCCCATAATCAATGTTTAATATATCCAAGGGACGTACATACAAATATTTATCCTAGACTAAAACTGTTGTGTGTGTCTGTCGTTCGTTGTCCAGTGTCTTGCAACAAAACAAGTATTTCACAGACTGAAACTCGTTCAAGAAGAAATAAGTTGTTGAGTTCTCAATCATATGTTCAAATTTTAAAGGATTTACGAGATTTATGACATAATCGAACTTATAAAATCCGAAAATAAGACTGAGAATTTCCACAATTTTTCTTGGATTTCTTCCAGTCTCTGCAGTAATTGTTTCTTATTTTTTGCTAAATGTTTATGTGATAATAATATGAAAAAACAGAGAATTGCAAACATAGAAATCTGGAGAAAGTTTATATAAATATAAAAATAAAACAAGCCTTAAATGTTACAGGATTTCTCTTTGATAAGTCAATGTTTAAATCGCCACTTTAAAATGAGTTTTTTTTGTGAGACTTTTACACTCGTCTTTAGATTGTTCGTTGTTTATTTTTGATGAAAATAAATGGAAAACTGTATAAAATAAAAACAAAAATCCAACAGAATTTGTCATAAATGGTAGTTTAGAAGAAAATAAAAAGCTTAAAAAATATTTACATGAATTATATTAAATTGTTTTATTTTTAAATATAAAGAAATTCATTCTGGCTTTATTTGCATTTTCAACGTTTTATAATTCTTTGAACTGCCAGTCAATGTGTTAATACTGATGACATTGTCAATTCTATTTTTATAAAACTCAACTTTATGATGATCAGCTTTAAATATTTTTTAAATAAAACCAATGAGTGAATGAAACGTGTTTATAACCGAGACGAATGTACAAGTCAACAGTTTTTGGCTTGCCATACGAAGCAAACAGAATTGTGTCTTCATTGTAACATTTGCTGATTTTTCTAGTCATCATGCGTGTTAAGAGTTTCGCGTATCCTTTTCCTTGATGTTCTTCAACAGTTTGCAGGAGACCAAGACCGAAGCATTCGATTTGAAGTATCCACGAAACAAGAAACTTTCCATGATAATAAATTCCAAGTCCACCATTAAGTTCAATGAGAGATTTGATGAACATTTCTGAACCTTCGTATTTATAATACCAAAGATCATTCACGTGTTTATAATCGTCGACATTTAATTCACGCAGCTCAACATCATCAGGAATTACGATTTCATAGTTCATTGCTTTGTCCTTATCCATACAAAGAGTCGAACAGAAGTTATCAATTTTAACTCTGACATTTTTTGCTTCAATAACTTCGTAAAACATTTTGTGATATCGACGAAGAATGGCAACAACCAAAGGCAATTTCTTCCATTTAATTAAATTTGTTCTTGTTAAACTTTCACGAAGCTCTTCAAGTGACTCATCAAGTGATGCAAAAAATATTGAATAATCTTCATCGCCTGTGATTCCAAGTAAAGTTTTGTTCTTCTCATCGCCATGCTTGTAACGATAAAATTTCATTTTACATCGATCTGAAATCTTAGCAACGTCATTGTCACTCATTTTTATCATCATTCGATTCCATCGAAGTTGATTTCTCAAATACAAATGAATGTGAATGAATTCAGGAATATTTAAGTTTTTATAGAACAAACAGAACTCTTCAACTTCATCGTTTGATAATTCAACAAAAACTTCCTCAATATCATCGTTATCACTCGTCATGGTTCACGCTTCCCTTTCAAACTTCTTTTTTATCAAGAAAACGTGTGTTCCAATAAATAAGTTGAATGAAACTGAATTCATTTATTGTTATTCTAAACTATTATCTTCAATTGCGCAATTTATGACGTCAAGTTAAAAATATTCGAATGTTATGTGAATATCAAAGATTGAACTCTTCCCAAACTTATTCCTATAATTCACCATTGGTTTAGTTGTCCTCTCTGTCTAACGTATATTTAATGAGTTAATGATTTAATGAAATAAAAAACAACAATTAAATGCTTTCAACCATAACTTTATATTCCAATGCAAAGTTTTTTCCTATGCAAATTAAAAAAGTAATATAATTAATAAAAATAGAGAACAATTTTAATGTTTTCCCTTCTTCTTCTTTTGTTGATGTTTCCGTTGTTGTTGACGGGGACCTGGTGCAGTCTCTTCACGAACAGGAGTTTTTATGTTCGTACCAAGATTCTGAGCTTTCGTCATGTCACTAAATTAAGAAAAAATTAAAAAAATTCATGATGAAGATGTGAAAAATTAATAAAATTAAATTCTTGTACTTACTACATGTCAGCTTGACCTGATGATGTTCCTTGCGAACCTTTCATGACTTCCTTCACTCTCCGATCTTTCTTCTTACGATAACCAGTTCGTTCCTGTTTCGGCAGCCACCGTTCGGGATCAGGATTAGCATTTGGATCGTAATTTTTTGGAAGTTTGTTCTTTCGTTTACGTTTTTTGATTTTCTTTTGCGCTCCTTCGCTTCCTGGCGTGCCTGGTGATTGATCAGCTTTCGTTGTCTTCTTTTTGACAGCTTTTGCTATCATCATCCAATTAGTCGCTTCAAGTTCGTCGATTTCAGCTTGAGTTGTTAGAGTCTCAAGAGCCGGAAGCTTCTTCGATGCGTCTTGAGCTTTCTTGGGATCGAATTGAGCATAAGCAATGACGAGTTGTGCCAGAATCTTCATGTCCGATGGGTTTGATCGGAATAACTCTTCCAAACTCTTTGCTGCTGTTTCTGCTTCCCCTCCACGAAGATGGAAGTCAGCTGCCTGTCGCCACATGTCAGTTAAGTCACCAACATTTGTTTTATTCTTCTTATACCAATCAACGGCAACTTTAAGAATTTCAGAAGCTGCAGACTTGTCGTTGTTGCCCAAATAAAGTGATACTAAAGCTGACACAACTCCAGGGCTGAATTTCTTATCACTTTCAAGTGATTGCAACACTTCAATGGCTTTGCTTCGATTACCAGCCATCAAATTTATCTGAATAACAGCAAACTTCACTTCGAAAGAGAATTTCGGGTTTTTGGCTGTGAACTTCTCCAGAATGTCACTCGCTTCTCTAAACTTCTTGTCATTAGCGTATTGACAAGCTTTGATAAGATTCGCTTTGTATTCTAAGTCAGGATACTTGTTGATGAGCTTGCCAACCAATTGTCCAAGATCACCTTGCTTAGTGAACAAAGCTAAGATGCAATTATTGACAGCAACACTTTTCTTCTGACGACTGTTCAGCTTATGTTCAACAGCATCGATCATCGCATTTCGAATCTTCTTCTTCGAGTCGAAAACATTTTGATCTCTGTTAATGACAACGGCGTTGTTAGATGCGACAGCAATCAAAGCAACGTCGTTTGGGTTGTTTTTCAATGTTTCAGCGTAGATCGCTGAAGCTTCTTTGCTTCTTCCTTGCATTTGAAGACAATAAGCAAGTTGAACTCGAATGATTGCCAATTCATTCTGAATATCTTCCTCAGTCATCGAATCATCTTCTTCGAGGAACTCACGGCACATTTTATCGCTCGTTTTCAAACGCTTCTCAGCTTCAGAGAACTTTCCTGTTCCTGATAATGCGCATGCATGATTGTAGACAAGTTCGTAAGTATTTTCACCAAGATCTGGAAGCTTCTTGTTCTAAAATAGTCACAAATAATTAATTTTCAAGATTTTTAATATCATTTAGAATACTCACACTTCCTTCTATTGACATATTTGCAATGACGGCTGACAAGTTTGTTGTTCTTTCCTCTTCATAATCATCACTGGAATTCTTAATGATGTCTTTATACAAATCAAAACAATCATCGAATTTCTCTAAACGATAAAGAACTTGAGCTTTCAACTCTTTTAAATTAGCTGGCAGTGGATCTAAATTGGCACTTTCTATTGTTTTTAAAGAGACTTCGGATTTATTAAGACGATACTCGCAATATGCCTTTTCAAAGATCAATCTTTGACCTAAGTTACTCTTTTCAATGAACTTCAAAGCTTCATCAAATTTTGACAATTGAATTAAAGCAACTGCTTTGCATTGTCCTGCTTTAGTTTCATCTGATGCAATACTCAGAACTTGAAGAAGAGAAATTAAAATTGATAATAAGTGAAAGGTTAAATTTTAAAATCATTTTCTCACTTTTATTCGCAGCTTTGATCGCTTTTTCGTATTCACCCGCTTGTCCGAACTTGTTAACTTCCGTATAGTATTGACGGATATTCTGTTCTTTAATTGCTTCTCTTGAAGCCATGATTAATTAACTGATGAGTTGTCTCTCGTTTACTTCTTCGTGGTTATTTTTAACCGGGTTCAACATAAACCGGGAAATTTTCACCGATTTTAGAAATGCTACAATTTTGTAAACATTGAAAATCACAAGACTTTATAAAAATTATAAAAATAATGGAATTATTTGAAGATGTAACTGAATTGAAGGAATTAATGGATAAATTGATTCTTCAAACATTAGAATTAGTTGAGGAAGATGTGACACTTAAGATAAATATTGAGAAGTTAACAAATGAAGGTGCTTTGTTAATGGCGAAAACAAGGTAAATTTAATGAAATTAATTCTATTATGTTTTTATGAATGTGTCTTTTAAAGGTATTCACAAGGACCAAAAACTGTATCAGTGTCTCAGCTTCCTGGGGAATCCGACGATGGACCAGAATTTAATGCATTGAAAATAACAGTAAGATCAGAAAATGATCTTGGAACTTCCGAGTTTGAGCTAGAAAAGAGCGCCGTCAACAAAGAATCAAATCATATTGACCCCATTAACTGGTTTGGAATTCTTGTTCCACAAAGCTTGAAAACAGCACGTGAACGCTATGAAAAAGCTTTGGAACTTGTGATTGAGTCAGCAAACGTCGAACAAAAGTTACAGAAAAATTATCAACTCTACGAAAAACTTAAAAGCATTAAAGTCACTTTCGAAAACACTGAAGAGTAAACTTCAGACATTTATTTTTTCATCATCTTACTTGATCATTCTACAACCTAAATCAATTTATTCCTGAACACAAATTCATATGAAATAAAAAATAAATTACAATCATACGAATCATTTTTATTTTCTTCTTGCTTTCCACATAAGCAAAGGACTCGCCATCTTATCTTTGAAATTTCCTCATAATCTTCATTGGAAATGAAAGCTTTATGAAGTTGACTGTTTCTTTCGCTTCTTTTGAATCTTTCGATATCCTGGAATGATTATTAAAGTTATTCATAAAGTCAACAAATGAAACCACAAAATTGTTTACCTTTTCCAAACCATCCAGCTCTAATCACAACACCTTGCTTCTCTCGATCATCATTATTAAGTTTTGTTATATCATCCTCGATTTGTTCTTCTTCATCTTCCGTATAATCACAACATTCACAAACAATGAGCTTGCTATTCCGAAAAGTTGATATTTTGAACTCTCGATTGATTGGCTTATAGAATTGACATTCCATTTGTTCATAATGTTCCCAGCAGAACTTACATTCAGCTTTTGCAGCCCGTCGTACAGCTGCTGTTGAACTTCTCAATTTCTTCTTTTGTTGCGTTTCTTCATCGCTGCTTTTCCAAAGATTCGCATCATCTGGTGGAAGATTAACAATCGTATGAAGACCTGAATAAGCGTAATTAACATCGGACCATTTCGGTAGGTTGTCATTTATTGCTAAGCAATAACTTGCAAGTAAATGCTTATAATACTGTTCTGCAGTGACTGTTGCTGATGAGTTTCTTTTCCCATTTTGCCCTCGTGACTGATCATCATCATCGTTATTATCGTCTTCGTCGTCATCATCACTTGTTTCAACCATTTCAATGTCATTCTCCAGAATCTCTTTTCGTAACGCGCTATTTTTATCACAGTTTTGTTTAGCTTGAAGTAATACACTCGTGGCGCTTCCATTATGGGCATTATTGTAAGGCAAAAGATTTAAGTTGTTCGTTAATGTATTTATGATCTGATTATTATAATTCAGAATAAGAGCAGTCGCTGTAAGGGTTTCTCTTGATGTTGAGCTGACAGGTGCGAGTGCTAATGATGCTGTAAGTAAACTGTTGTTCAAAAGTGCCATGTCGATGAGATTTTGATTTTGTTGAATAAATTCATTCGTCATCATCGTCTTATTTGTCTCTAAAGATTCTTCTTGTTGTTCGTCATTTTCTTTCTTAATTTCTTCCTTTATTGTCTCATTTTCTTCATTCTTAGCTGTCACTTTCATATCAAGATTATCAATGAGTTCTTCAAAGTCAATCACTTCTCGTTTTGTCTCTTGTTTGGTTCCATTGTGACCATTTGTTGTAATGACGTTCTCAGTCTCATCATCTTGTGTTAAGTCAAGAACTTCTGTGATATTTTCTTTAATATTCACTTTACCATCTTCAGCTTTTATTTCAATTTCTCCCGACGTCTCCATGTGAACAACGTCAAAGTCATTCTTCTGGCATTTCTCACTTTTAATGCAACTGAAGTTTCTTATCACATCCATTTGTGATTTTGAATCTTCAGATTCAGCTGATAAAGTTTGCTTCTCGGAACTGTAAGTTCCTGTGTTTGATTCATCCAACTCGCTCGTTTCTTCTCCTTTAAAGATGAAAGCTTTTAACATTGGTTGAGATGCTGTATGAAGTTCTTCTTCTTTCAATAATGAAGCATGATGAAAAATTGGATCTTGAGATCGATTATACTGCGGTACATCAATGTTCAAATGTTTCATGACAATCGTCATGACTTCATCACATTTCCCATTGATTTTTAAGGAAGCAATTGAATCTTTCGGTGTCCATTGAAGATTCACAATGAAAACTTTTGGTCTTTGCTTTTGTGGTCGATCCAAAGCCCAAAGCCAGGGATATTTCTTCAAAACCTTTAAACTTGATCCTAAACAGAGAATGACGTCTGCTTTCTCAACAGCTTTTGTTGCGCCATTCCAATTAAGTGGCCACTTTAATGATCCTCTCTCACCAAAGTGAACGATTGTGTCTATCAATGGATTCGCACAAATTCGACAACGTCTATTTGTCTTATGTTGGAAGCGTGATGTCAATGGCGTTGTATCGAATATTCTCCAATATTCAAGAGCCGGTTTGCAATGCTTACAAACTTCTACGTACATATTGCCGTGAACTTCTGAAAGAGAAAAGCGCGGAAGACCCGATCGGAGGTGAAGACCATCGCAGTTTTGTGACACAACGTATTTCAAAATATTTTTCTTATGAAGTTCATAGAGCGCCATGTGAGTGAACGTTGGCTCTGCCAATGAAAGATCGTGTTCGCCAATTTCCTCTCCTTTCTGTAATAAAGTCCAAATTCCTTGAGAACCACGATAATCTGGTATCTTTGCTGATGTGCTGATACCAGCTCCTGAATAAACTATCAAATGTTTAGCATTTGCAATGACATTTGCTAATTTCTTAGCTTTCAGTTCAATCGTCTCTGCTTTATCTTCTTTTTCAAGTGCTCTGTCTTTATACTTTTCAATGCGCTTTTTTCTTTCATTAACTTCCTTAAATGCATCAGGATGTTCTTCTAAATATTTTTGTTCGTCGCTTGTTCTTAAAGTTTCACATTTTCTTAGAATAGCAGCAACCTAGAAAATGGTAAAAATTCTTCATTAATTCAATTTTTCTTTATTATTTATTCTCATGGATCATCACACCTTCCGCTTTTTCAACGTTTTCTCACGTTTTTTTGCAATAGGACAGTCCTCTTTCTCTTCTTTACGTCGGGTTATTCTAGGATAGCTTAACAATTCATCCAACTTATCCATTTTTGGCTTAAAAAATCATAAACTTCGCATTTCTTTTGTCGCTTTTAATTGTCCCTCAGTTTAAAAGTTGTAAAAAACAAATTTTCGTACTTTTTCGATCAATATTTGTTGAATGAAAGCCTACAAATAAATATTTCTATTTTAAATCTTTTTAATTGTTTTTAATGGTGGTGCATTCAATAAAATTGTACAGTGAAGTGTGTTAAATTTCGATTTAATATGAAATTCTTCATTTTGACTCTTGTAGAATCAATAGATCGTTGATTTGGAACCATCTCTTATTCAACAGATATTATCATTATTAAAAACAGGATAAGGAATAGACAAAAATAAGTTTTTCATTAATAAAAAGAAAAATTATCACACACACTGTACGTGAGTGTATTCAGTAAACATGAAATTCGATCTTTTAACTTCGCAGAAAATGTTTATTTACAAAATAATTATTATTTGTGGGTTTCTTTGTTCAAAAGGTAAGTTATAGTTCTTTTGAAACATTCATATCACATATTCATTCTTCATCCTATCTTTGAGCTATCGAATAAAAAGGCTAAAGTGAAATGAATTTCTTTATTCCACAAATTGATGATTCAATTTTTGCATTTGTTATCTTTATTTTCTTTCGCCTTAACTACAGCACTATGTGGAGATTACGACCTCAAAATTTTCTCAGATAGTCCAATTGCAGAAGGAACTTCAATAACATTCAATGTTACCGTTCTAATTGATGGAAAAATCGCACCGAAAAAGGATTATCAATATCGGTGGAGAAGTTTCGATGATGAACAAGAAAAAGTAAGTTAAGCTTCATCCACCATTACCTGAATAAATGATTTAATTTATTCCTCAGTTTTTGAAATCTTCTGAATCGAATGTAAAGTTTGTTGTTGACACCGAAAGATTGAAACATGGACATTATACATTCGAAGTTGCAGTTGATGAATTCTATATCTTCATGTACCTTGAGAAAGTAAAGAAAAGAGCATCATTTGAAGTCACCAACTACTTCAATGGGCAAATGCAATTAATTCAAAATCCAAACAACACGATAAGAGAGAACGGATACGTTTCAAGTCAATCTGAGACCATTCACAATATCGTAATCTCAGATAAAGATAAGAAATTATACGAAAAAGCTGCTTATGTGAGAGTTTATTGGTTCATCGATTGTCTTTATGTTGGAATGACAGACAATCTGAATTTCTCAAATTGGTATCGAACAGAAAATGCAAAATATAATGTTGAAGCGCTCTTAATGTTGTCATATGAACCTCTACCGACTCCCACAACCAGCACCACCCCTAAACCCACTACCACAACCACCACCACAACGACAACAACAACCCCGAAAACTACAACAAGTAAGAAATTTATTTTGTATATTAATATTTAATTAATTAACATCTTTTCTTTAGCAACGCCAACAACTACGACATCAACAACTTCGACATCAACTTCTACTTCGACGTCGACGTCAACTTCAACGTCGACCTCAACATCAACAACAACAAAGAAACCATCAGAAAGGAAGAGAAGGAAGCGAAGTGCTAATGAAACATCTTTGGAATGGAATGTTAAGACGTTAATTGAAACGGGCTCTATTAGTCCACTAAATGTTGCGTATGAAAATATGACAGAAGCGCCAGTCATAACAACGACTGTGATACCGATGGAAGAGAGAATTAAGATGTTAGAGAATATTCAAGTTCCTTATTTTGGCGTTTGTACAAATAACACAAAAGTTATAACGGATCCGAAAAAGATTTATGGATATTACCAGCGAACAATTACAGTAGAGAATCCAGTAACTAATGTGACAGTAGGAAATAATGCTTGGCTTAAGCACGGTGATATGTGTCAATTGCTCATCAAATTTGGTGGAACTGCACCGTTTGATTATTGCACTAAAATTGTTCGTAGCAAAAATTCCACCGAAATTGCAGAAGACAATGATGAATGCAGTGATTGGAAGACGATCGATGTCAAAGAAATAAACTACAAACACTTCTTTTCGAAGTTATCAAACTCTTATAGTCTCTTTGTTTTTATAAAAAATGAAGTGTCAATGAGTAAAACAACTATCGGAGTTAATTTTTACGAAGGTAAATATTCGTCTTATTAGCTTCATTGATAAGTATTCAATGCAAATACATTTTTTAATTTCTCTCCTAACAGCTCAACCACGTTCACAATTATCAGTCGTAATTGTTCCCGTCGTTTTCACATTGATGGCTGTTGTGTTAATTGTTTTCGGCGTTGCGTATTACGTTCAGAATAGAAATAGCTTTTTAGTCGAAGTTGCTGATTTTAATTTCGGTGAAACACAATCTATTGATAGTTTGGAATATAAATCGTTCTTACAGCGATTACTTGACTCAATTTCTGATCTTTTTATAAGACAAAATTATACCGAAGATTCTGATAGTCCCGGCCCTGAACCGTCTAATCAAAATTATAGTGTTATGTCTTAATAAGTGAAATCTTTTTTCATCATACAAAAATCAGAAAAAAAGTCATTATTGTTGAATGAAGGAAAACTTTTAGATAACACAGATTTATATGCGAATGTTATTTACTTCAATTATCCAGACAATGTTTTCCCTTTCACTCTCTCTTGGAACACATTTCTACATTAGAACACGAAGAAACAATATGATGGAAAATTAAGTTATACCCAAAATAATTTTTTATATTAATGCTTAATTTTTTTATGCATAAACTTAAACAGAACAATACAAAAAAGAAGGAATGATCTGATTTGTGAAGTTGAGTCAAAAAGAATTCGTAAAAAATTGGAACATTATGGACTGAATGTATTAATTTGTAAAAATTGTTTTTCTTTCTAATTTTGTGATTAATAAACTAAAATAATAAATAATATTAGATAATAAATAAAAATCTTTAATTATTGTAGATTTACATGAAATTAATCTGTTCTAAATGTACAAAATTTTTAACGGTTTATTTTTGAAAAATATCCCTTGAATATCCCTTGAAACAATATTTTAGAACAAATTATTTTTGAAATTGTTTGAAGTTTAGTCGTCGTCGCTAATTAAGTGTGTCTCAAGAATTTCACATATACCTGAAATAAATACTACTCGCTAAATCAAAAATGGAGAAAATGCAGTTAGGAAGCCCAGCTAGTCCAGGACAAAGTTCTTATTTGCCGTGTTATTTGATGGGAGTAGAAAATAATCAAGCACCATCAGGAAATCGAAATTATTGTGAGTGAGGTTTTTTAATTATATTATTACTTCTTCATACATAAATAAATCATTTTTTTTTAGCTAATTCACCAACATCATCACCTGACTTCAGCCGAAACCTTCAACATAAACTATTTACTGGACTTCAAAGTCCTCCGAATGCCAACAATAGTTTAAATCAATCACAACAGCAACAACAGCAGCAGCAACAACAATATTATCAGTCTCAGAACCCTAATGCTAGCATTTCTGGACCACCAACCACTGGATTATTTGATTATTTAAGAAATGATAAAAGCTTTCAAACTCCAACTAAAACTTTATCAACACAGCAAAGTTTTTCAGCAACAAATCAACAGGATGGCTCGGTTTTCAATCAGTCAGGATTCAATCAATCTCGAATTATGTCACCAATATTGGCATCTTCTGATTTTAATAACTCTTATCAAACTCAGCAGCACAATTCGACTTTTCAAACAAATCTTCCAGCTCCAATGAACGGTTTCAATAATAATTTGTGGGTGACAATATTCGGCTTTCCACAGACTGCAGTCTCGGCAATCCTAGCTCACTTCTCTCAATGTGGTTCAATTCTTGAAAAAATGTGCTCCAATGGAAACTGGATTCATCTTAAATTTTCATCTCGTCTTGAATGTGACAAAGCCCTTCTTTATAATGGAAAAATAATTTGCAACAATTTGATGATTGGAGTGATGCGATGTACAGATGAATCAATTATTGATAAAGAAAATGATATGAATCAACAACAGCGTGAAGTGAATGTCAGTCGTATTAGGTCACTTTCTCAAGCTGCATATAAATCAGCACAAGAACCAACTGAAGTTATTCTCAGTCCAAATGCTCCGAAACGAACAACAGGAATCATCAATAAAACTCTCGATTTATTTTTTGGATGGTGAAAATTAAATTTTGTATGTTAAGTTAATGATTGAAAAAGTCTGTTACCGAAAGTCGGCCCCAACAATAAATATCGTGCAAAAGCCCGATATTTAAAACTCCGGCAGTTATAGAATTTCTAGACGAACAGTATTAGTAAAAATCTAACTCCAATAAGGGGCCACTTTGTGTGAAAAGTTTCTGGAATATCGAAGGTGGAAACATTATACAAAGTGGCCCCTTATTGGAGTTAGATTTTTACTAATACTGTTCGTCTAGAAATTCTATAACTGCCGGAGTTTTAAATATCGGGCTTTTGCACGATATTTATTGTTGGGGCCGACTTTCGGTAACAGACTTTTTTCTTTCATTCGTCGCTGTCATCTTCACCTGTAAAGTTAGAATAATACTTTTTCTCTCAAAACTTGAAACAATGAAGTTAGTTGTTTTGCTTTTGTTTATCGTTGGATGCACTTTAGAAGCATCTGCAGATGGTGCAGGACCTAAAGTCACCGATATTGTAAGTAAATTTATTCCACAAATTTCCTTGATTAGAATTAAAAAAGTTTTCGTGTGGTGAATGAACTCATCGAGAGGAAAATATACAAACCGGTTCTTCCGGCTTTGTTGTTCGTATTTGAACATCAATTCACGTTCTGCTCATCGGAAATAATTTTATTAGAAAATGAACGCTAAGTAAAGATAAGAAGAAATTGTCTAATCTTGCGATAAAATGAAGAGTCAATGGACACGTATTCGTTTTTCTTATTCTCTCTCTCAAAGTTCTAAGAATATTTTGTGCTTCTTCACAGGTTTTCTTTGACATTGAAATTGGTGGAAAACCAGCTGGTCGTATTGAAATAGGATTATTTGGAGGAACTGTTCCTAGAACTGCTGAGAATTTCAAACAATTGGCGACGAAGGCAGTAGGCGAAGGATACAAAGGCAGCAAATTCCACAGAGTCATCAAAGATTTCATGATTCAAGGTTAGTGACCGTTAAAGATGTAACTTACGTTTTACTTATGCTAATTAATAATTTAGGCGGAGACTTCACACGAGGTGATGGCACAGGCGGACGCTCAATTTATGGAGAGAAGTTTGAGGATGAGAACTTCAAGTTGAAGCATTATGGAAGTGGATGGGTGAGCATGGCAAATGCAGGTAGTTGCTCATTAAAAAAATTATAATTGAAATCAATTCTTATTGAATAACTTCTTTAGGTAAAGACACAAACGGATCTCAATTCTTTATCACCACCAAACAAACGACATGGCTTGATGGACGTCACGTAGTTTTCGGAAAAATTCTTAAAGGCATGAACGTTGTTCGTAAAGTTGAAGGCACAAAAACAGATAATCGTGACAAACCTGTCGATGATGTTGTGATTGCTGATTGTGGAACAATCGACGTTGCTGAACCTTTCAGCGTTGAAAAAGCTAATTCCGAGGAATAAAATGTGAAATAAAATTTCTTTTGTTTTAGCAGCCATCAGATAACAATTTTCAAACGTGGGCTTGTCTTCAACATGAAATTTTGAAACAAAATAGATTTAATTATTCGAAATGTAAAATTAAATTGTTTTGCGATCGAGAAATAAAAAAATCGAAAAAAAAAATTTAAAGAACTTTTTTTTATTGTCGGTGTCGCTGAAGTCAAACAACATTTTAGGATAGTTTTCTTTCAGAATTGTACAATTAAGAGAATTAATTTCATTTTATTCAAATCTCAATGATTGTATCCATCCATTGTAAAAGTTAAAATTTCTGAATTGTCCCTTTTATATGAAATTTTTATAATTCACAAGGGACTTCAGAAATAATTTATTCCTGTTATATCTGTGAATCAATATTACCTAATTATTAACAAATATTCCGTTTGGTAGAAAAGTAACTTGCTCTAGTTATGTCCCAAACGATGACCAAAGTGGTGAAAATCGGGGGTTCTAGGACTCTCGTGTCCCACTCCAAAGAAAAACACATAAACAAGAATTTTTTGGATCGCAGATCCGTATCGGAAAATGGATCGCCCAACTCTACGGTAGGTATCTATTCAAAATTCCTTATTTAAATTGTGTACGAATCTCAATATTTCAACTTATTGTTGTTATTTCAAATTCACTTTCATACCTTGATTTATTATTTATTTAATTGGAAACAATGTAACTTATCAAAGCTATCACGAAGAAGCACTAGTAAAATCAATAACTAACTGCAAACATGACTAATTAATTAAGTAATTAATGAAACTTTATTCATCAACGAAATATTTCTTAATCAATCAGATCATCATCATAAATATTTCTATATAAATCCATAGATGATATGAACCATTTTATTCATTCAAGTCTTAAAAAATATTTAAATTTTTATCTTCATTTTCTCATCATGACTTTGATACTTAAAAGCTTTAGAAAAAGAACAAGAAAAATGTTTCCTTACTAATTAAGTCTTAAAACTAAATATGTAACATTCATAAATGATATATATTCGTTTATTTATTTATTTATTTATGGAGTATTATAATTTTTATTACCATCACATAATTTTCCTTTAAAAGCGAATCTCGCTGGAATTTTCTTTTTAATTTTAAACTTAAAAACTTCAACCATGTACAACCATAGCAAATATTTATGTTCAACCATTAAATGAAATTGCTTAAGAAGCTGCTGGTGCGTCGGGACTGACACAAATCGGAATGCTTGAACTCCATTTACCATCTTTAAGACATTTGAGCATCTTTGGACCTTTAATTTCCAAACCATTGTCACAAGAGAACGTAACACTCTCACCGATAGTATAATAGAACTTGACCGAAGACATTCGTCCACTTATTGCTGTCCCTGGATATGAACACGCTCTGACACCTTTCAAAATTAAATTAAAATCATTTAAGTGGCTTTATTTAAATTAAAAAATTTCTTACATTTCGGCACAATGCCCGACCATCTGCCATTGTCTTGACAAGCAATAATTGGCTGTCCTTGCATCATGTACTCAGGATTACAAGTGAATTGAACTACATCACCAGCTTTATAAGGAGGTGTGCCTTGAGTATATCCATTCGAAGGTTGACCAGGATGGAAGCATTGAACTTCAGAGCATGTTGGAAATGGTCCACTCCATTCACCTGAAGGAAGACAAATCGATTCGGAAGGGCCTTTCAGACCATGACCTGGTGGACAAGAAAAAGCAGCTCTTCCACCAACTTCTCTTGAGATTATTGCGACACGTGGAACTGTGCCGATGACTGATGGTGGAATTGAAACTTCTCCACATTCAACACCTTTGAAATTAATTTTATTAAATTTTATTAACGATGCATCGCGATATGTAAGGAAATGTTAACTCACTCTCACAAATTGGCAATGGACTGCTCCAATTACCACTTGCCAAACATGTGATTTCAGGTGTTCCAATCAAAGCATTTCCATTGTTGCACGAGAACTGAACTTTCGTTCCAAGTTGAGTTACAGTTGTGCTCAAAGCTAAACCTCTTCTTGGTGTTATGTCTGGACAATGAACAGCTTTGACTTCGACAATAACTTCATGGGCATGTCGCGCTGGTGTCATGCATTTGTAAATGCCCGAATCTTGAGCTTCAGCTGCGAAAATACTCAAACGATATTCTAATGTTGAATCACGACCGGTTTCTGTGTTCCAACCTTCGGGATATTTTCGAATTTCACTATAATTTAAATTAAAATACTTTTAGAAAAGAAAATTACCAAGAAATATTTTCGGAAATCTCACGCATAGTCATGACTGACATTCCATTTTGGTGTTCCGAATTTTCTCATCCATAAGCATTCCATATGAACTGTTGTGCCTGGATAAACGATGAGTCTTCCATCATTACTTTGAGCTATCGGCCCGTTCTCATGACGGAATAAAACTGTCGGAGATTTCTCCACTGAAAGTTTGAAAATTTATTAAAATGACAGCAGCGACAAGTCATGAATGACATACTCGCATAATCATTCTCTTGATTCAATCCATAACAACGTGGCTTTTGTCCAGTCCATCGACTTCGAATACATGTTCGATTATTGCTTCCAATCAATGTAAACTTTCCAATGTCAACGCATCTGCGAGAAGAAAGAAAATGTAATTGAATTAGAAGTCAATTGATGTGGAAACCAAATTTCAACTGATAACAAATAAAGTTGAATGAATTTCATAGTTCAATGAATTGTAAAATTGTCACTTCTGTAAGAGATTTCCTGACATTCGCTAAAGTGGTTTGAAACTGACAAGATGTCGACGTCAAGTTCGGAAGAACTTCAAGCAAAGTTAAAAGCTTTGATTAAAAAAGCTCAAGATCAGAATATAAATTTAAAAACTTTACCATCAATTAAGAAGAGAAAAAAACTTTTACAGGTCAACTTTAAATCGAAAGTTTTCATCTTTTCCATTCTTTTACTCATTTTTTATATAAAGTTTGGTGAATTATTTCTTACTGAAAAAGTAAATAAATTAATTTTTTAATAACAAGGAGAAGTAAAAAAATTAAATAATTTCAGTGCATAATTTCCATGCCGAAAGATCTCGAGAAAGTTTTCAGAAAACCTGACGATTGCAGTTTTTGTCGTGGAATTAAATCAGGACAAAGAATTTCCAACATAAACCCCGATGAATTTGAAGAAAAGTTTGCTTACAGTGGACATGTCGTGATTGTTACAGACGCAATGACAAATTGGTCAGCACCACAAGTTTTTGACTTCAACTTCTTCAAGAATTTATACGAAAAGGAAGATCCAAATCATGACACAATTGAATGTCAATTCTTCCGATACAAAACCAAGTTTAAGAACATTTTTGAAGCATTCAAGATGGATGACGATCGGGTGAAATATAAACCAGGAACTGAACCTTGGTACTTTGGTTGGAGTAATTGCAATGAACACATCGCTTCGAAGTTAAGAAAGCATTACGATCGACCATACTTTCTTCCAAAAACTTCTGAACTGAATGCAATTGATTGGATTTTCATGGGAGGTCGTGGACTTGGTGCGCACATGCATCTCGACAATGTCAGACTTCCATCATGGTGAGAAGTTTAAAAATTTATTTTCTTCATTTTAATTTGAATTCTTCCAGGCAAGCACAACTTAAAGGAAAGAAGGAATGGCTTTTGGCACCACCACCCGAATGCATTTTTTATTGCAACTTCTTTTCAGTGATTGTCAATCCAGGAGAAATTAGTAAGAATTAAATTAAAATGAAGCTTTTGAATATTTCATAAATTTTCCCTCACTTGAAAGTTGTTTTAGATACCAACAAATGGTTTCATAAGACCAACGTGTTGTCTGAAGATATCAGCATCACCATTGGAGCTGAATATGATTAATAAAGTTAAATAAAGAAAGCGAAACTTACCTTGAAATGATTGTTGTGCCAGCAGGAAACTCGACAATATTTTCTCTTATTTCCAGATCGTTATAGAAGCCCACAACATGTGGATCCATATTTCTATACAAACAAGATCCATTCGCAAGTGGCGTATAAAGTCGTTCATCATCACCTAAATTCAATTTGATTCATCAGAAGTTAATTTTCTTTAATAATTTTCAAGTAAATCTTACCACAATCGTGCGCCCTTCCAATCCATTTTCCGTCTTCACAAACAATTTTCCAAGTTGTTCTCTCGCCAGTAACACTCATCATACAACTGAACGATATTTCAGTTCCAGCTGGGTAAGTTTCATCAGTTTCTGCTGTTGAATCTTCTTTCGAAGCATCGTTCTTGTAAATCAACATCATCAACTCTCTTGATGGCGGTCCACAATCATTTTCTTCTCCTGATGTCGTAATGTTGCCTTCGTCAGTGATCATGTTGGAATGATCAGCATCATCTCGTGATTGTCGTGAAGCCGAGAAACTACAGCTGATGGTTTGTGGTGTTAAAGCACCTAATGCACAATCCATTTGTACTGGTGGTGGGACGGGATCTGGTAGAACATTCTCGCATTGAACCATCACATGTGATCCATGTGCAACTGTTAAGCCAGCTCGATAACCGCCTTGATAACTCGCATGCATGACTTGGGGCAATACGCATGGAGCTGGAAGACATTCAGGAAGAACTAACGATGACCAATTGCCGTCAATACATTTTAAGTCGCTTGTCCCTTGAATGTTGTAACCAGTGTCGCAATGGAACGAAATTGTTAATCCATTATCGATTCTATCCATTGGTGTTAAAGGATTTGTTATTGGCTTTATTTGATCCTCTAAAGGATCGGCTGATGATGGCATTCCAGAATACTTTCCATGTTCAAGTGATGGCACAAAACAAGGCTCTGAAACGCTAACTGCTTTCGAATTAATTAAAAGTTTTCATTTCAATGAAATGTTTCTTACTTAAAGTGCAGAGTGGTTTTAAAGGCTTCCAAACTCCTTTGTTGCAACGTACAGTTGAATTAACAGTTTGAATATTAGAAGCATAGCCAGCATTGCAAGTCACTTTCAACACCATTCCATGTCCAAAAGATTCATTTTGAACCTTTGCCGGCTTCACAACTTCAATTTGCAAGTGATCAACGTTGATGAGTGGTTCGCAAGGTCCACGGAACTTTTCTTTTCTTTTTCCATTTGCAGTCTCAGGGGGAAGATCGTCATCACCTTGAAGAGAAAGAAAATGTCAATAAAATGCTGAAAACAATTCAAAAACTTTACTTTTAGTTTCATCTTCAGTGTCACGTTTTCGTCGTCTAACAATTTGTGATTGAAGTTGTGCGTAAATATTTGCAGCAATGTCAGTTGTGTTGATTTTTCTTAAAGGTTCGTAAGATTCTTCAACACCATAATGTCGTTCATTGTTATGAGGATATGGCGGATAATAATTGGAAACATTTTCATTTCTTTGAATATCAAAACGATTTGACATTGTCGGATCGTTGATGCTTGGAAGTGCAACTGGTGGACCCAAGCCACTATCAAACTCTTCATTTTGCAAGTCATTATTGTAGCCTTTTGCTTTGTGTGTTGCACGATATCGAAATTCTGGATTGTTGTACGAATTGTACCATCGCCCGTCTTGAACTTGAATCTTTCTCGTGTTCTTCACTTCGTCCAAAGGTTGAGTTGGATAACTATTGTTATATGTTTGACTTCTTATTTTTGGACTTGGAAAGAGATTCTTAACGTAGTTTCGATACCTCGCTTTGATCTTCTCATAATACTTTGAATAAGCTCGATCAATCTCGCTGTAATCTCGACTTTCACGTTTGTTGACACTTCTTCGTTTCCTTGAATTTCTCATCTCTGTGGGAATCTGACGAATGCTGAAAACTTTCGATGCTGGAACTTTCCGCATTGGACGACCGCGATAACTTTCAATGTCACGTTTTTCACGCTTTGAAGCAACTTTCACAAAATCTTCAACTGCGTGATGATCAAAATGCTTTCGTTTTATATTCCGATAATGATTTAGTAAAAATTTTCCTCTTGCATATCTTAAGTCGACTGAACGTTTCTTACGATTCCATCTGAGTCGTGGATGTTGTCCTGGAAGACATTCTGGAAGTTCAGATGGTGACCATTTGCCACCAATACAAGTTGCACCTGACTAAAACAGAATTCCAATGAAATCTAAAATTTTTCCTTTCACATCTTTAACTCACACTTATCGGACCATTCTCAAGTACATAACCCTTGTCACAATCATACATGATTTGCTTGTTGTTTATAACTTTCTTCACATAAGGTCGATAATCGTACAGACCCATGTTGCCAACAAGCAAAACTTTTCCATTTGGAATGTAACCAGGAAATTGACAATAAACTGAAACAGAATCTTTTCTTAAAAATCTTGAAAGCTTCTTAAAGAAACTTCAATTGATTACCTTCTTGACAAATTGGAGTCTCTCCAGTCCAATTACCAAACGAACATGTCAAAACATTTTCATTTTGGTCAGTGATTTGTTGACCAGATGGTGTTGCCAGTTGCCATCCATCTTTGCATTTAAATCGAGCTTTCATTCCGTGTTCAGTTTTTGGTGAGATGACCATTCCGAACTTCGGTGGCTTTGGAAGTGTTTTGCATCGTGCTGGGACACAACGTGGAATTGTACTCCATGTGCCATTGTTACATGTGGGTGGTGCTAATGTTGTGAATGGAAACTCGTAATGTTCATCACAAATTACTTCGAGAATTGTTCCATGACGAACTTTCGTACTTCCAATTCCCATTTGAATTGATGGAACTGTTGTAACATTCGAATCTTGAATTTCAACCTTAAAAATGTTCAAGAAAATTAAAATAAAAGAAGGAAGGAAATTAATGAAAGTTCACCTCGATGGGAACAACAATTCCTTGAGAAACTGTTGGAACAACACAAGGTGCCAAGCACATTGGCAATGGATATCTCCAACGACCATCGATTTGACAAACGGTCGATGCATTTCCAACAAGCAACATTTCACTTTGACATCTGAAGATGATGCTAGCACCAAGCCCAAAACCTCCTTCAGTATTTTCCAACCAACCATTGTACAATGTTCCAGGATGTCCACAATTGATTTCTTTACACACTGGCAAACTTCCTGACCATTTCTTATCAGCACCACATCTCCTTGAACTTTCGCCAACGAGCGTGTAACCATAACGACATTCATAGCTTACAACTGAATTATATGACACGCTCGTGTAAATTGCTTTTCCATTCTTCGGATTATCTGGCAATGGACATTGAACTGCTGTCACCACTGAAATGTCAGAAGAATTTTTGTTTTCTTGGTTTAAGATTCACAAATCATGAAAGAAAAAGATTTCTGAAAGATTAAAATTAGTTACCGCAATCATAAAATGAGTCACCATAAAATGAAAAATAGAAAGAATGAAAGATAAATAAAACAAAACAACCACCATTGCGATAACTAATTTATTGAACAATTTTGAAAGCATCATACAATGAATGAACGAACTACACATCAATAACATTAAATCTCAAATTTCTACGGTATCATCGATAAACAATATTGCTGTTAATATGTTTACTTAGGTTAATGCTTTTTGAAGATGATGAAAATAAAAAGAAACTCAAATTAGGTTTATGCGAATATTAGAATTTGTTTTCATGTTTTTCTTTACTTACAAACACACGTTGGAAGTTCTTTTGGTGACCAAGCACCATCGGCTTGACAATCAGCAGCTTGCTTTCCAACAAGCTCATAGCCATCACCACAATGATATGTGATACGACAACCAAATGTGTAACATTCTCCAGCATGCCATCCATGAGCGGGGTCAGCTGGTTGTCCACAAGATCGAGGTTCACATGAGATATCGGGACCATACCTTTAATTAAACTTTTCATTATCAAACATTCTTTTAATCACTTGATTGGATATTAAATTTACCAACTCGCTTGCCCATCAATTGCTAAACATTTAGCACGTGGAAACCCTGCAGTTGCATAACCAGTGTGACAATGATATTGAACAGTCGAATCTAAATCAAATGTTGCTTGCTCGGGTAAAGCAGAATGTCGCGCATGTTCAATCGTTGGTGGTGCTAAGCAGTAAATATTTTGTTTACATGCTGGTTCCGATCCACTCCAATGACCTTGAATTTCAATTATTATCACTCATCATGATTCATTCATGAATTAAATTCAATTTAATATTTGATCTCACCATAAGCTTGACATATTCGACTTTGTAAGCCAACGACATGATATCCATGATTACATGTGTAACTTGCTCTCGAACCAAAGGTTCTGCCTGACATTACAACAGTTCCAAGTGATGGATGTTGCAATTCGGGACACTCACGGTCTGGCTTTATGCAACTCATTCCACATGCTCCATCACATAAACACTTCTTCTTTTTGCTTTTACAATCTTCGTCTGACGAACATTTTCTTAAACATTTTTGACCTAAAAAGAAAAGTTTTTTAATTAATTTAAATGTAAAATATTGAGTGAAATACCTAGCAAGGTTGCTTGTTCTTCATCTCGAGGGCAGTCAGGTGATGGATGATTTCTAGGATTTTTATAAACACGACCATCATCATCAGCTTCAGCAGAGTCGTCGTCTTCATCGAAGTCTTCATCTGGATCTTCAGTTACGTTTTGTGTTGTGGGAATACTTAATCCTATGTCGAACAAAGAAAATTTCCATTCACAAAGAGAAAAGATAACAAAAATGTGTAGAAATTTCTTTCTTCTCAAATATTCTCTCCACCCACACTCCACCGAAACTTGCCACCTTCAAAACCATGTGCAAGAAAATTCGATGGTGTGAGGTGATCAGCTGAAATCAGAGAGCAAGATCAGCTGAGGAAAGAGAAGGTAAACAAAGTCGATTTTCATCTCATCCCCACTCCACTCGACCACCCACAAAACTCACCTCTTTGAAAAAAATGGCTGAAAACAAGACAACCCAGAAAAGTTGGAGATGTTTCATCGTTTTTCGTCACAAATTTTGCTAGTATCTTTAAACTTTAACAATTTTCATAATCTCTTCCACTTTAGTAATTGAATAACATAATTGACAGCGCTGTGAACGATGATTTAACTCGACTAAATTGAATTTTATTGTGCAGCACAGATTTTGTATGCGAGTCAATTTTATCTCGAATGATGTTCCACTTCTGCGCTTCGTCTTGAGGTGTGACGAGGGTTTTATGGAGCTTTCTGTCTAGGATGAATCACAATAAAATTCTATTTACATCAATTATCTTCAATTTATTACAAAGTAGCTTTGAGAAGCTTTTAATGCTTTAAAAGTTTATTAAAAGGCTTTTTTAAAAAAACGAGTTTTGTTGGAACTTTCAAAAGCTTTTAGGATAATTTTTTATGTGGTTATGAACTCCACATAGCACTTTTGGAGCTTATCTCAGAAAGGACCGGAGAGCTTTCAAATGCCGTGAGATATTCTCATAAATTTCCAATTTTTGCAAAACTTCTCTCAATTCATAACAAAATTTTCTCACAAAATTCTCGCAAGCTTTCACGTGCTTTGTCTGAAATGGAAAATGTTTTGACGCGTGCAACAAGTAAAACGATAAGAAATATTCTTTTGAATTATGTCTTGTTGATTTCTTTTTATTTATGCGATTCATAAGTTACACATTTATTAAATCAATTTTTAATTTCCTTTAAATTACAATTTTAATTTTATTTTTATGAAGAATAATTTTTGTTTGTTTTTCTCTTCGACTAATGGGAAATTATTTTGAGTTTTTTGTTTTCATATATTTTCATTTGAAATTTATTCGCTTTAAACATCTTTGACATTAAGAACTTTATTACTTTTCTACACACATAGACTTCTTACACATGAAATTGAGAAACACAAAAGTTTGAAATGAAATATTTTAAGAAAAGGAAATGAAAATTAATTATAATTGATAATAATGATAATAGGTTCCAGCCTATAATGATGATCTCATGCCAGATGAGGTTTCTAATAAGTTTAGTCGTACACTAATGTTCCATTTGTAAGTTGCAAGGGAGACACTCTTTGTTTGCTTTTGTTTTGGCTAAAACATTTTTTTATATCTTTCTTCACCTCATCATGTAGTTAAATATTAAAAATTGATAATGGTCAAGCTCTAAAGCTATTTCTGGCTCTTAAGACTCTTAACTAAATTACCGTCTAGATTCCAATTGTTTCCATCTCTTAAATATTTAAAGTAACGAATCAAATACAATCCAAATGTGCGAGTTACAATTATTCTCGTCTTTCTTTACTTATATGAAAGTTTTTTTATTTTGCTTTTATTAGAAACAAATGTTTTTTATTACCTAATAGAATAATTTGAATTTTTAATTAGCCAATTTGATTCCTAAAATAAATATTAATTATTTTATTTTTAACACATTCATTATACCCTCGATGACTGAAATTCTATTTAATTTTTTTTATCTTTTTATATCATTTTTTGGTATGATGTAAGTTTGTGTCAGAGCTTTGAAGCTTTTAGAAAAGCTTTTCAGTTTTCCATGAAATTTTATATTTTCCCTGCTTAAAGCTACTGTTTTGTAAATTATTTGTTTTCCTTTGTTACATAAATGCAATTTCTTTAATTACTTAAATGAAATTAATTACTTAGATGAAGATTATCATCGATAGAAATAAAAATTTTTATGCTTGCTGATGACAATCGAATTAGTGCGATAATTTTGAGCGATAAAATTTCCTATCTACTACATTTAATTAATTTGAAGAGTTCTCGCTGAACAAATTTCTTTTATGTTTTAATTTCGGCAATTAAACATGCTTGAAATTGAAGTTTATTACTATGATATTGACTAGAAATGAATGGTAACAAATGTTGTTAAACTTTACTCTTTTAAATCGAAAACTTTTCCTTCATTATCTTCTTGTCCATAAATTATATTCTGGTCGTCATCTTGCTTCTTATAATCGCCACCTTTCAATACCAAAGTTACAAGTTTCGGTGAATTCTTTAATGCCAAAGCAATATGTTTGCCATTTGAAGTAAGCTCGCAAGCGGTTATTTGCTTTTGTGGCGTATAAACCGCCAATGATGTGCCTGAAGGTGAAGAATTGTTGAAGATTCTTTCATTCAATCAAAGCTTTGAATTTACCTGTACTCAAGTCCCACAATCTGATTGATCGATCACGTCCCTCGATATCTCCAGAAAGTAAAATTTTCCCAAGTGGATCTAACTTTAAAAGTGTTACTGGCGCACTATGACCTAATGAACAATAATAATGAAATAATTATTGTGATTTTGATTAATTTTCTTACCTGTGAGAGAACAACGACAATTCCCCGTCACCAAGTCCCATATTAATATTCTCGCATCTTCAAGGCCTGCAATGACGCAAGTGTTAGCTTGAGAAATAGCTAAGGAAACAGTGTTGCATGACGGCTTCCACTTTTTGAATAATGTCCCACTTTGAAGATCATAAACAACAATAAAGTTTGGCGATGGTTCTGCCAATTCTTTCGCAACAACACAAACGTATGAGCCTTCATGTGTAATTGCAGAAAGTGATGTGATAAACTGTAGATTAGAAAAAATAAACTTTAATTTAATTAAGAATTCATTAAAACCTTCAACTTACGTCATGATGTGGAATTCTTAAGTCGTACAATAATTTCCGTTGAGTCAAATGCCATACGAGTAATGGAAACGGTTTTTGTGTCTCATCACCACAGACAAGAATTCTAATCAAGGATAAAAAAGAAACTTTGCTTTTGTTTTTATTTCACTCGACACAACTCACCTTCCATCACCTGACACAAGTAATGAGTTCAAGAATCTGTCTTCACCTGCTTTGAACGTCGTCACGCAATCTCCTGACTCTAAGTTCATGAGGTTAACGTACATTCGATTGCGCGATAAACAGACTAAGTGATGTGCGTCGTGCAATCCAAAGTACGGCATTTTTTGATTCATTACACCTTTTAATGTCACCTGTTGAAGTGGAAATAAATTTCTCCTAATTTAATATTTTCTCTTAAATAACTTTTCTTACCTTGAATTTCCCTTCATTTAAATCCAAAACACGAATTTCTCTTTTACATAAAACGGCAAGATCAAAATCTCCAACAGGACATACTGAAGAAGGTTGTGGTACGCCTTTTAATGTTCGTATCTTTGCACATCTGTCACAAGAATTAAAAGTTATTAATTAATGACATTTTATGATCCTTTAAGGAGATTTACTTGAGAACATTCCACACGCAAATTTCTTCACGTTCTGTGCTGAGTGAAATGATGAAATTTTCATCATGATTACTGTTAATTAAAGAATCGTAGCCATTTTTATTGGAATCACTGTCATGACTTTGATCACTTTCGTCATCATCAGCTGTTTGAATTCTTTCAAGTCTTAAAATATTTTGCTGTTCGATCTCCTTCTTCCAACTTTGTATGATGGAATTTTCTTTGATTTCATTTCTTTTTGATGATTCTTGTGTGATGAAAGTTAAAAGGAGGGAATAAATTTGTTGTGCATCGTAATTGAGAGATTTGAAATGAAGTTGAAGAAATTTAATTGTAAATTCAAGATGATCACTGAGTTTACTAGCAACAGGTGAGTTTGGTTTAGTTTCTGATGATTTCGGTGGATTTATTAGATAGATATCAAGTAATAGTTGAACACAACCGGTGGAGTTGATTTTGTTTTGAAGCCATGTTAAGTTTGTCAAGTAAGAAGACGTTTCAAATTCTGTCTTATCGATTTTGAATGAGTGGAAGGGCAATTCGATGAACTTTCTGATGTTATAACTGCATGAAAAGAAACATTTATGAAAGTTGATTAGTTTTCTAAGAAAGAATTAATTAAATTTTAATTTCTTTTATCGGAATCATTGATCAAGAGCTTGAATATAAAATAGAACGAGAAGTAAATGAAAATCGCTTTCGTGACGTTTTAACTTAGCGAGCTTAACTCAATGAGCTTTCACCTTATCATAGCGATAACAAATAATATTATTAGACAATGTCACAAGACTAGATGACTTCAATGAACGTCACAAAATCATAATAATTATCTTTGAATAAGGTCAAAGACTCACCATTTCTCTTTCTTCTTCTTGTCAAAGTAAAAGTCAGGTTGCTTAACAAAAAGATCAAACAAAGTTTTGTGAGCTTTTTCTATTTCTGATCCATAACGTTTTTCTGCAACTGAACAAATAACTGAATCCATCAATTTAATGTTTTTGTTATGAATTAGAAGTGGACCCATCACCCAACAAAAATTGGTCCAAAGTTTTGCAACAGATCCTGGCAAATAAAAAAGGAAAATTCATGAAAATTTTTCAAAAACTTTTCTAATGATTTTTATTTCTTACCATTTACGAGTTTTGAACTTTCTAGTAAGTCAACAATTTCTGTTTCCAATAAGCCATCACGAGACACATTAATAAGTGTTATTAGATATTTAACTTGTGTCACGCCAAATTTATTTTCAAGTATTTCGAAAACTTTTTCACTTATGTATGAAATTGTTAAGTTTTCCAATTTCCTTTGTCCAAGCCATGCAAGCCACCAAAGAATCTTTTGAAAATGAAAGAAATTTAATATTAAGTAAGTTAGAAAAAAAATCGTTTTACTTTTGCTTGAATTGGTGCACGTTCATCTGATTTCTTCCATGAATCTGGAAGTTGCAATGCTCCATTAGTCGCTCCACCACCATAAGTCAACACATCTTCCCACTGCTCTTGAGTGAAAGACGACAACAAAAGAAAATTCTTACAATCGATTTTCTTCTGTATTGCTTTGTAAACAAACGATGAATCAGAGTCAGAAATTGTCAAAATGATTTTAACATTGTTGACCAATTGTAATGGCAGCCAATTTATGTCTTTTATGTCGAAAACTTTGTCAACTGAATCAATCAGAATTACAATTTGATGTTCTGATTTCTCTATTAAATGCTTCAATTCTTTCGTGTATGATTCGATTGTCTGGAAGTTAACAAATAAAATGATGAGAATTTTGATTTAAATTCAAGGATATTTATGACTTACATGATCGCTTCTGTTCGATGGTGTCTTGAGAAGAACTGAGACTTGTTCTGTAATTGAACCTAAGATTGATGTCAAGTCACTGCTCAATGTCGTTAAGTTTGCATATCTGAATAATAATCAAAATTTAGCTACTTAAAATATTTTGCTACTATTCCACCCACGCACCTTAAAATGAAACTACATTCAGGTATCCATGTGTGAATATTTTGTGCAATCTTTGCAGATAAAACACTTTTTCCACATCCACTTTTGCCATGTACAACAAGAGGCGAAGTTGAATTCCCAGTCAAATATGATTTAATTTGATCAATAATCGTAAAATTCGCACAATTCTGGTTTAAAGTTTGCGAATGACGATTAACTTCTTCAATTTCACTCAACAAACGACGATCAACGCCAAATGTACAGAAAGGAATTTGAAATTTGCTTGAGTGCTCTTCAATGATTGAATCAATTTCTGCTGAAAGCGCAGCTTCCAAAACAGTTGAAAATTGTTCTTGTTGTTGTGAGGAAACGACTGGCATTTTGATGATGTGTTTCTCAGCAAGTTGCAGCTGTTCGAAAGAAATCTTCATGAAGATTGTTTAATTGAAAGAAAATTTATTTTATTTACCTTCAACTCATTCTGAATGTTTGACAGTCGTCGATTCATTTCAGCATCACTAGCTGAAGAATTCTCATCTGTTTTAACTTGAATCCCAGTGTTTTGCATCCAAATGCATCGTTTTGAAAGTTCTTGACTTATTAAAACTGTGTTGTTGACTTCTTGCTCCACAACAGTCATCAAATATGAGTCACGTAATTCCTTCGAGAAGATTTCAACCAAATTGACCAGCAATGAATTCAATTCTTCATCGATACTTTTAATGCTTTCCTTCTCAACTTTAATCGATTTCAAACGATAACAAGATGGCTGTGACTTCTCGTCAAGTGTATACCATTTCTCCAAAAGTAATTTTCCGCAATTGTCAGCAGCGGATATTGCATTGGCAAAGTCTTGATTTTCAATGGTTAGAGGCAATAATGGGTCGCCGAGTGATGAATTAAGGAACAGCAATGGAATAACGTAGGAATCGGTTGAATGTCCTAAAGCACGAAATAGATTAGTTAATTAACTTCCTAAAAGACATTCAATTAATTTTAATTACTTGTTATTTCAGCTAAACAATTAGCTGCTAAGTGGTGGCCACATTGAGCTTCAAGTGGCCCGTCAAGCCAATTTTCCAGATCAAATCTATTGGATTTGCTGTAGTTCTCGGGCACATGAAGATCTGATACGTGAATCTCGAAGCCCTTGTGACTGTACTTGTCTTGTAGTAATATCTGAAGCTTCAGTAAAATCGTCTTTTCAATCTGATAACTGTCATCAGCTGCCAACACATACAGAACGATTTTCTTGTCTTTTTCGATTCTGCGACTAACCGTCGGTCGACCATAAAGTGGCGTTAAATTTTGTGGAAGATTCAAAAGTGTGGAAATATCACTTGGAGGTGAAACACACATTGGACTCTCTGAATCAGCTGAATGATTAGTCGAAGTCAATGGTGCTGAATGAGCACACAAGTCATTGGCTTTAATAACACCATTTGTATCAGAAATTTCAGGTTGCGCCAAAGGTGGCTCTTTAGAATCATTTGTCTTGTCCGCGAGATGGTATGCAGGGGATCTAAATGATTAAATAATATTTCCATGAAAATGAAAAATTCAATTTCTAAAAAATTATATTCAGTCGACCTCGATAAATATTTTTCTTTTCAACATTCAAAAAAAATTAATAAATAAGCAAAAGCTTAGTTGACTGTCATCACATCGTCTTCCAAAATATTTCTCGCTTCATAAAATGTAAAGAGAGAGAAGGAAAAATACATTGAAGTAATGTGGTGTAATAAAAAGCAGGCGGAAGTTCACTCGTAATAAAATATTTTCCAAATTGAACGTTTCGTTTCAAAAGGAGAAAAGAAAGAAAACATCGGTCGCTACGTCTCACCGCTATGACGTCAAAGCATTAGATTCATATACATTTTTCATGTTTAAACATACCGCGAAAATTTGTAAATATCATTTTGAGTAATCTTGATTTTGTTCGTGTTATCCCAACTTGCGGATATTTAACTTTTGTAGATGTTTGTTATTGTTGTTCTTTGGCATTCTAATGCGTAATTAGGAATACATTGTAAGCATTTCTACTCAAACGGAATACTTAACGTGATTCGGATTAAAATCGACTTCAAAATGTTTAGTTGAAAATTTGTGCAAAAAAATACTGAAACGTTAAATGTGAAAACAATTTTCATGTTTACACTCAGATCACGAATATTAAATACCAGCAAACGTAAGGCATAGCAGCACGGCTGGTATTAAAAGTATGAAGTGCACTTAAGAAGCAGAGAATACAAATTGAATTGAACATGTTTTCATTTATTTACACATGTCTAACAAGTTTCGTCGTGTATACATATCAACTCAATTTGATGATTATTTGGTTCAATTACCATTGAAATTACATTTCTCTACGTTTTCTCATGATAACTTTCTTCCTTTCTTCTCTTCAAAGAAGATAATATTTGAGGGAAGATTTTATTTAAATCGTTTCCACTACTTAGTAATTTTAATGAGTCTCATTAAATATTTGAGAGACGAAGAAGCGTCGTTTTCATATTTAATGCAGTGCAGAAAATTAAATAATTTTTCCAGAGATTAAAGTTACCGAAGCAAGTGGGCTGCCAGCAAGTCATAAATAAAATGTTTCGTTAAAAGTGAGTTATTTTAATTTGGATTATCATGCATGAAATTTCCCTTGCTGTTATTTATTATTGATGGAGACAGTTTTTCCATTTAAAAATTATCTAATGCGTGAATTATTGTCAAGATCAAAGGTTTTGAGTATTAATAAAGTTTCAACGATGCATAAAAGATGAGACAGTCGTTTTGTGATGAAAAATTCGATTATAAATATCAAATTGTTATGCCAACCATTTGTAGTGTCTTTAAACTACTCATTCGTTAAATCGACTTTTTCTTTTCTACACAAAGTAAAAAGTGAAACATGGAAAATGTTTCTACGTGAAAAACTTAAAGTATTTTCACAATAAATCGTCGATGAAAATAGAATCAGATTTTTTTTAAAAGAAGAAAATTAAAAACAATCTTTATGATATGAAAATGAAATGAAAAGCGAATCAAAAATATGAAAATATGTTATAAAAAAACGTCTTGACTTAAGTCATGACTTGAACAGTTTTAAGCATTTATTTATGAGGGAAAAGAATACTAAAAATATCTGAGTTAAAAAAGAAATAAGAAACGGTAGACACTCACTCTTCAGATTTCTCAGATACGTTGTCTTTGTCCTTCTTTTGACTGGAGCTACAATAATTTCCCATATTTATGAGATTCTCTCGTCGCCTTCACTACTTTTTATCTTATTTAGGTCTCTTAGAGCGACTTTAGAATTGATTTTTGCTATTCAGTGCTGGTAAGAATACCTGTTGCTATTGGCTGAAACTCTCACTTATAAGTTTCCACTTTACACATGTCCTACGTCAGGGATATAATTTCACTTTACGGTAGCTTTTATCAATCATCACATCAACATGTTAATCAAATATTTATTTTTCTCAATCGGTCGCGATTAATTCATTGAACGATGAAGTGAAATACGATTCTGCTGATAGACTCTAATGTATGAGACGGAAGAGTGAAAAATAATGTTGAGTTTTAATGGTTGAATATGTGGAAATAAAAGTAAATAAAAAAACAAATCCACTTTGCATTATATATGATTTCATGTGATAAACTTGCTAACAGTTGTTATTGTTTTAAGTTTTATAGACGTTGTCAACAGGGTTTGTTATCATTCCCTTTTATTTGCGTGGAAAATTTATATTTCATGTTATCAGTGCTTTCTGTCTCGATATTTTCCCAAACAACACAAATGAAAGTGAAAATCAATTAAACAGATGCTCGAATTGCGCTCAGAACAAAGACACAATATTCCTTTTTGTTGTTATAAAATTTCAACACAAAGAACTTTGTAGAACATTTTCCATTTGTTCAAAAATATTTTGAGTGATGATACTTGGGATTATTCTTAAAAATTTTTCACTTTCATTTGGCACCAGAATGGAATTCTTTCGTTTGTGTCAAAGAATTTTCAGAGAACTTTCACACTCAATTTTCACATTTTTTTTAAATTGTCTCATTTGCTTCAACACTAATATTTTAATTAATTATTCACAAGAAGGAAAATACATTTAAAATTACTCGTCTATTGAACGAGTATCAAGTGTCACTTAATTTCTTCGAATAAATGATGCTATGATAAAAATAAATTAAAGAAAATATTTTCCAGTCCATCACTTCTCTATGATGACGAAAAGAAGAAAGAAAGACACGCAAAACAATTACAAAAGCAAAGAAAACTCTTGCTGTAGAGCTTCGCAAATCAGTGCTATATGGAGACAGTCTCAACATTTACTAATCAAAAAAGTTTATTAATTCTTTTTTTTTTTTCTTTTCAATTCTCTTTCTCAAACTTTTGTACGCGCGAGAACATCACTTCGTGTATTATCATCTATTAAGAAAGATCCCAAAAAAGATCACTTTAAAATATCCACTATCACATTCAAATGCATAAAATAATTTTCTTCGATTAAATTAACGAGAATTAAAATCAGAGTCAGAGAAGGAAGGAAATATGGAGGCGCACGAGGAAATATTCACCATTCTTCACTTCTACTTTTTTTTCGTGCAAACACTTGTTAAGGTTTACTTTTTAATATGAATTTCGTGCTTTTCACCTTTTTCTTATTGGAAAAGTATTCAATGAAATCATTTCTCGTTTACTATACAACATGAAGCGATAGTTTTACTGCAAATTTTCGCACCTTATCACCGAGATTTTCATTTACAAAACAATTTTCTTATCACAACTGTAAGATTATGGAAAAAAATGTAATCGTGAAAAAGAAGTTCTTGAAAAATTTTCCACAATCTGATTACATGAGTTTTTCCGAGTAATTTTCAGTTTCAAGTTGATGGATTTGCAATTACTAGATATCATTAGATTGTTTAGAAATTAACAAATGAGTTGATAACACTTTCAATCACTTTGCTGAGGTCAAAATAATAAAATTGTATCTGATCCCGAGAAATGAAATTTTTCACCAAGCTTTTCCCGACATGCGCGAAATGAAAATGCTTGTAGCTGTTCAGAAAATAATCACTTCGTTTACTTTTCATTCTCACGTATCTGGTTTTTAAATATTTTTGAACCGTTGCTAAATATCTACTCATCAACATTTCTGTTCCATTTGTTCATTTTTAATGTTTTTTTATTGCCATCACTAGAAAACTGCTGTTACACCGTCTAAGTTCACCCTATTTCCATAAATATTAAATGAACGAAAGGAATGTAAATTCTTTGCGCACTATGATCGTAAAATAAGTTCAAAAGCTCGTAACTACATGTTTGGAAAGCTTATCTCCGCTTCATTGAATCAAAAGGACTGGTGAAGCTTTGCTGTTTTATAGTTTCGATTCTTTAAGAGGAATTTAGTAATTATATTCTTCCTTACATAACGGCTTTAAAAATGAATTTGTGCTTCAAGACATTTTTCCGAGATTTTAAAAATATCTGGAGTTAGATGTCAACAAGAAAAATCATTCAACAATTGAAGCATGTTTTTAATTTCTGCTGAAAATGTTCAAGAAATTCTAGAAATTAATTTCTATCAACGTCAATTGTATTAATTGGTTTATAAATTAAAATGGTATCATGAAACATTTCTAAGTAATTTATATATTTTTATTTCCTTATGCATAATGTAATAACTCAAATTCTTTAAAATCATCTCAATCAATAACATGTTCACCAACAGAAATTGCGCTCTAAGTTTTTCATTCGTTACTTGTCATAATTTTAAATTAAAGTTGTGAATGGTAATATCAGAAGATGTCACAATAATCTTACAAGTTATTATTTTTCATACCAATTTCATTTACATATTAAGTTTATTAATCAAATAAATAATTAAAACAAAATTGGTCTACTTTCTAAATTCATTTCTAATCATTTGTTGTCCCCATAGAAAATTGTGCATTTTGTTTCATATAATTAGCTACATGATTATTTTTTATCCTGGCATTTGATAACATTCTTTCAAATGCATCTAAACACACATGATTAGGTAGATTTAAGGTATTTTAAATACATTTCATTATAATAATCTTGATAATAATCACATTTAAAATGGCATCTTCACTAAATGCAACCCATGAACTGAAGCATTTAACGCTAACATCAATAAATATTAATTTGTAGAGTAAGAGTAATCAACAAGTAACAACATTAAGCTAAAGTACTGTGTAGGTGGCGGCATGACTTTCGAGATTTCTCTTTTTTTTCTGTTTTGTTTATATTGTACAAAAAGCATGCAATGAATGAATGATTGATTGAATGTATAAATGAATTTTATACTCAACGCGACGAATTTCACTTTCTCTTGTTGTCTGAGAGTCCATCAATGAACTTTATCAGCTGCACACTATTGCTGCCGACTAAGAAACGTTCACTATGACTTCATATGTCCAATTTCAGATCAAGTGTAAATTCGTCGTTGAGTATCCAGTTATCTCATTCATGCGGGTTCATTTCTCGATATCCATCTGAATGAAGATCACGTCCAGCTATCTTTAGAATTGCTTTTGATTCCATGTCTTTGTCTAATATTGATCCCGATGATTGACCTTCATCCTCCTAAATTAAACATTTATTAACAAAATAATCATTAAAAAATTTAATAAAACTTACTTCATCTTCTTTCACTGGTTTATCTCCAACACCCCAAACTTCAACATTTCTGATTTTAAAGTTCTTTGTTGCACTTAACTGAATGTAATTCTTGTAAGTTGTGCAAGATTCCGAACATTCGCCAATTCCATATTCACTGTCAAGCCAAAGTCCCCAATATTCGAACTGTCCACCAATGCCAAGGCCATTCGGCATCGTTTGTTGATGAAGATTTAAGTACTGATAATGATCATTGTAAGTTGTACCGGGAAAAGATCTCATTCGTGGTCGTAATGTGAAAAGAAATGATGAATCGTTGCCAGTGAAATTTGGACTAAGAGCCCAAGATTCTGTGGCAAATCCTCCGAAAATGTAACCATTTGTATCTTCAACAATGATAACCGTCGATCCTTGGTCCATAATTCGTCCAATGAATGTTGAAAAACTTTCACCGTGGATTTGAGATGAAAACAAAAATCGCCATTTCGATTGATATTCAGCTGGAAGTTGTGAATTTATGAAGAGAATCTGTGAGATGTCAATAAATGCTGGATAGTCTGGGATGTAATGAATGTTCTCGCATGTTGGAAGAAGAGAATTCTCGATACAGAAAGGTCTGATTTTGCCACTTCCTTGTCCGGAGCCGCCACTTTCATCATTTCGATCTCTGTTCTTATCTTCGCTGGTATTTTTAACAGCTCGATAATGATATAAATGTAGAAAAACATGCTCAAGCATCCGAAGGAAGACGGGATTTTTTTGTAACCATCGCTCAGCATCAATTCGTGTCACTTTCTGTGTTCCTTGCGTCACAACATCATAAGCCAAACTTTCTGCAAGCTTTTGAACGCAATCCTTAACAATACGAAAGCCTCTTGCTTCCCATGATTTATATTGTGGACCCGCTTCAAGGCGCAAAGCTCTCATGTAACTACTGACAACTGCTTCAACATACTAAAATAATTTTCAACGGTATAATTCATTAAAATTCAATTAACGTTCACCGTTCCCACCTCTTTTATCAATGGATATGCAATTTCTGCCGTTTCTTGTTCGCTTTGTCCCAAACTAGCCATCAAAACAGTTATTCTTTCATCAACTGTCCCACGTACACAATAAACATACAATTCAGCAAATCTCTGAAACTCCACGACGGGATTTCGATTACCCAAAGGACCGAAAAGAAAATTCGTTATGTATTGACTCAAACGTGGATCCATTTGTGTGCCCCAAAACTTCTTCAACTCATCTTCCTTGATTCGTTCCGAGTTTTTACTCACAAGCTTAAAAGAACTCGCCACCACTGGAACTTCATTTTTATTCAAAAGTGAACATTTTTCCGCCAATTTTGTACTTGAATTTCCCATTTTTCTTTGTTTATTTTTGTGAAGCTGTAATGATGTTTATGATAAACATTTGTTACATTCACTTTGACAGCACAAAGCTACTCACCTTCGCAAAGCTGAATGTCTGATTGAATGAAAGGTGAAAAAATGCAATCGAGTAAATAAATTCTAGTCGGTAAGGTAAAGTTGATTGTTTATTTAGGTGGAGCTATAAAAAGAAAGAAATATTATTAGAGAAATACGCAAAATGTGTCAGTTAAAGTCATTCATAAATAGCAATAAACGGAATTTGATATGATGAACAATCTATAAGCTTATCAAATGACTCAGAGCGATAAAACAAAAAAAAATCATTAAAAGTGTGAGAAACCTCGAGACTCGTTATTGACGAAAATATTTTCTTCTTCTTCCCTACTTTCCTCTTGTCAACAACTGTCGCTTCGATGAAAATGAAAATCTCGCGAAAACTTCTAATTCAATTAAGCAGTGACTGCCAGTTGATTGAAAGCAAGGCTGTGGCACTGAAATTTGAGATCGATTTCTCTTTTGTTTACTCAAATATTGAAATGATATTAGATCGTTTGTGAAAATGAATGAGTTTGATGAAAATACATTTCTCGTGAAATGAAATGAAACAAAAAAAATTGTTCAAACATCTCTGAGTCGCAAATTTGATAAACTTTCTTTTCTTATCATCTTTTGACTGAAAAAATGTCAGCTTTTGACAATTCAACACTTTTGTACACAATGCTCTTAATTATAATTTCAAATATATCAATTAAACCTTTTAAACTTGTCGAATATCCTCCAAACACGAAAAACTTGAAAGAGTTATCGGGTTGATAATATTTTTCTTATGAAGTGCGTTCAGTTGAAGAAAGTGTTTGAAATTTTTCGTTTTCGGGGTTAATTCATAATTTTGAGCTAAGAATTTAAATATCCATAAAAGTTGATTTTTTAGCAAGATTTCACTACTTTTATCTTATTCATAATGATCAATCATGTTTTTACTCAGAATAACCCAAGATCAAAATAAATTATCAGGAAATTGTACAATTTTTTGTTCCAAATATTGCACAAAGTTGATATCATTTATAAACATAACCTATGTGAGTTTTCCATTGTTTTTATATGAAAAAAATAATAAAGTTTAAAATTTTTTAAGAAATTGAAGATAAAAAAAATAGCCCTTGGTGGCTTCTAATTGAAAAATGTTTAATCGTCCACGGTGCAGAGACTTTGAACCACTGGTGACGGCCCAGATACGTTTAAGAAATTTAATAAAATTATCTGTAGTAAATATTCATTGTAGTGATGATAAAAATTCTTTAATATACTTTACACTACATTTGAGCGCATTTTCCAAGCCATTTTACACCAGTGAGAAAAAAGAATGTCGCAAGAAGGTGGAATGGTCGGAGATTTATTGTCATCAGATCCAGAACAGCTCACACAGATTTATTTGCATTCGTGTGTGGCTACGTGATAACAAAAGAAAGTTGCATACAGAACTAACGAATGACTCATCAGCTGATAAGATGCTCTTTCTCTGGGGAGTTTACTTTTCTGGTCTTGTGTCAATATCGAATCGTGAGGATTTAATGTTCAAAGATAACACGATTCTCTTCCATCTGTTCGACGAAATCTTCACATCACCAGACCAAATAGTGTTCAACACCATTCCAGAAACGCAAACAAACTGTGATCAAAACTCTGATAAATACTCATCAAGTCCTAGTGTTAGCATTACAAATGGATCAAATAATCATCACAACGTTGAGCAATCAATTTCAACCCCACCAAATTCTATCGATAGCAATCCCAATTCAATGGAAAATGAAACAGTTACAGTAATCGATGCAATAAACGAAATTAAACATTTTAAAACGAAATATGTAAAGCTAGATTTACCCAAAAATGAAGTGCAACTAAGTTACACTGTTGACAAGTTATTACAAATTCAAGACCTTCAACGACGTATCAAGCAAAAACATGAAAGTTCAAAGTTGTTGGCTGACCGGATTTGTACGAAAAGTGCTGCTTGTTTGAATCTTCAATTAATAATGAGGAAACCTGTGTTCTATGAGCCACAGAAACAACCTGGAATGGGAAAAACACTAAGTCGGCTTTTACTTCAACAACAAGCACCGCCAAAACCAGAAATAATTCTGAAAGCTCACGACCTTCGCTTGAAAATGGAAGCAGCGAGATTTAGAATAAAATTGTTGACACAAGAACGTGATAAGAGTCGTCAATACAACAGAAGCTTAGAATATAAAAGAGAAAAGCTGAAAGATGAAAATACTGAAAAGGAAACATTAATTTGGAACAGTCTTAGAACATTAAGCAGGGAAAATCTGAAGACGCATCTGGAGAAATTAATTTTACAAAGAGAAGTCTTCATCAACATTAAGCTCGCTTTAAACGAAACGAAACGATGTCTTCTGAAGGAACTGAATGATATTTACACGATCAAAAAGAATTCGCGAGGACAATACACAATCAACAACATTCACTTGCCTGATGCTGAATCGTATGTCAATACAATTGTTACACCAACCGACGTTTCAGTAGCTTTAGGATATGTAGCGCATGTCGTGATTATAGTCGCCAAAATTTTGAATATTCCCCTTCGAAATCCAATCAAACATGAAGGATCTCGATCGAGAATCATTGACAATGTTAAGATTCTCGCCGACGCAGAACGAACGTAAGTTTTACTTCAATTTACTCGATCAGCACGGTTTTAACTTTTCTTTTAGTTTTCCACTGTTTTGTCGTGCAACTCCACCACCAAATGTCTTACTCTACGCTGTTTATCTTTTAAATCAAAACATCTCACAACTAAAGCATGTCATTGGATTACATCGAGGAGATTTAAGAGCGACATTGGCAAATACTTTGGATTTGTTGAATAGCAGTAACTGTGAGGTTCTCAATCAACAAATCGTTGGAAATTTCAATCCCAAACAACATAACGACAACTCCACTTCATCTGTTGATTCCGTTCCTATTCCTATAAGTTTGAATCCTTCGAGTGCGAGGTAAGTTCTTATTCGTTTCTTATCAGATTCCAATTGTAATAAATTTCTTTTAATTTTCTTAGAGTTTCTCGATCACTTGACGATTTCGATGATGTCTTGGATAATCTAAATTCAAAACTCAATTTATCAGCTCCCGATTTAACAAGTCCAATCAACGAACAATCGGAATTAATTTAAAACAAAATAGCTAGCAAGGAATTCTTCATTATAACTCAAATTTCTTTCCCAGACTTTTTTCTTCACTATAAAATATAAATTAATAAAGAAAAAATGACTTAGAAGCATAAATTCTTGTCGTTTCTGAAATAAATCAAGCTGATAGCAACATCACTGAGAAGAGGAAGCAAACGGGTCAGAAAAGGGCGGAGAGATTAAATGTGAATGTAAATAAAACAAAACCATCAAACATATTTTTCATAATTACTTTCCAGATTGTGTATTTTAAAATAAAACAACGTTCTTTAAACACAATGTTCATTTTTTGTTGTTTGTTGTATTCTTGATATATAATTCTATTATTTCAACAATAGCGCTTATTAACTAATATGAAGAGTTAGATTTTTTTAATCAATTTAAATCCCTTTCGGGACGACCGACAACGCGACAATAATTTTTTTCTCTTTTTTTCACTTTTATTCTTTGAAATTAGATCGTACATGTCAAAGGAAAAAAAAAGAAGAAAAAAAATCTACATAAAATCGAACTTATTTCTTTTTCTTCATCGAATCTAATATTTAAGAAAAAAAAATATTACAAAATAATTTATACATTGAAACTATTACCACCACTTTTTAAATTTCTTTTCCTTTCTTATTTTTCCTCTACATTCATGAAAAATTACCTCAACAGTTTTCTTTTTCTGATTTTCCTCGTTTTTCTTTTGATTTTCAGTCGCATCAAGTACGAGATTCTACGAACTCATTTGTACTCGACAACATTGCGAAAGACTTTTCAGTTTTTTTCTTTTCAACTTGACAAATAATAACATTTGAAATTTAGATACAAAAAAAAGCAAACAAACAAAAAAAGAAAAGAAAATGAATGTTTAGCTGTTAAGGTTTCTCTTTCTCCATTACTTAAACGTTAAACGATAGCATTTTCAATATATTAAATTTCATTTTTAAATATACCTTTATCATATTTATTAGTTTTTCCTTCTTTAATCAATCTTTACTAAATACAAATGTGTGTTGTGTAATGTTTGTTGTGTTTATCTCTCTGCGTTAATGAATTGAAATAACAGAAAAAGAATAAAATGTTTGTCGTCTTCACCAATATTATTATTCTTTTCTCTTTTCACAACACTTTCTCCCCCCTAACAACACCTTTGCGGGGGTGGATACGAGATAGTAAATATTTGTGATCTTTTTATTCATTTTTTTTGTTTTGTTTTGATTTCAAGCAGCAGTAATAAATAATTTATTTCAGGCGTGTAACATTCAATTTTTTAAACTATAATGGCTGATCGAAGGATTTAAAGGTTTCTTTTCGTTATGTTAAAAATTTGTTCGATTTATAAAATCAAATGAAAATGAAAATGAGAGAAAGATTTTTTGAAGAAAAAATATCCAAAAACATGCTGCAAACTTACTGCTCAACTACGACACCACATGTTGTAAAGATTTTGTGATTGTTAAAAAAGTCTTATTAAATGATTTCTTTTTTAGATTCTCTTGGATTTGAATGTAATATTTACATGAAATGAATAGGAGAAGAAAATTAAATTTTACTCCATTTCTGATAGTAAGATAAAATTAAAAAAATAAAGATAAAAAAGAAAGGAAAACTCTGGTGAGTGTGGTTTGCGTTTGTTTGTCTTGTGAAGGTGAAGTAACTAATCATAAGTCTAAAAAAATTCACTTTCAGCTAAACTTGAAACATAATTTAATATTATTAGTTGTTTTTTTAAAAACCTAATTTTAATTGTTGTTTTGAGGGCGCTAAACAACTAAAATCGAACGAATTATATACAAAAATTCTGTGGACTTTCATTTTCAATGTTTTCTCTCATGAAAAAAGTTTCTGTCAGTCCATTTGAGAGTTGATTTACTTTTTTCTTTTCTTAAATTAGTTTTTTTTCTTCATTTTCATTTTTTTCTTTTATCTCATAATATATTCATTTAACTAAATATGAATTAAGGGAAAGAAAGAAGCACACATTCGTTCTTCTCATATCATTTTTCATTTTCGTATCTGCCCATTCTATTCTGTTCTGCTCTTCATTCATTTGTGAACTCAATTTGATCTTTTCAAACCATGTTTCCATCCCATTTCGCATCTCATCTTGTTATTGATTGCACAAGAAGATAAAGAAAAATGTTAATTTACAAATCAAATAAATTTTAAACGACACAAATTTTGTGAAAGTTCAAACTTTTTACTCGTACGTTGATGATAATTTTTGTTTTTGCTTTATGATGAAAATAAATTAACACAGCATGACAACAAAAGAAGAGAAATGAGATGGAAAACGATTTTAAAGCCTATTGCAATAAACTAATTTAATTAATAAAAATCTGTGTGTTTGTATGCGTGTATTATTTTTCTTTTTGTTTTTTCTTTCTTTCATTAGATATGAAAAATATTATTTATCCTGGATTTCTAATATTTTCTCATTCTCTTGCTCATCAATTTACTTATTAAATTATTATTCTTGTTTTTGTTTTTTTTCTGTTTTTTTCTTCTTTCCTTCTTCATCATGATAAGACACTTTTTACAGCAGATTCTTAATGAATAAATATAGAAATTTTAACCAACTTTTCATCGTTTCATTTCAAGAAGTTTCATTTAATTAATTTCTTTTACTCTCATCAATGATCAGGTGTGATTTTATTTATTAATTTAATCTTTTTTCTTTTCTTTTCTTAATATATTCACCGCAAATATTCTTTAACAAGAGAAACAAATCATATCGAATGAAATGCTTGAAGATAATACGTAATCATGCTGCTGTTGCTCAATACGATTCCATCAGAACGTTGTTTGCTTTCTTTCTAGTACAAAGAAATAGTTACCACAGACATTTCCAAATTGCTATCGTCCGACGATACAAATAGTTCATCTATGCTATAATCACTGCTACCTAGTAAATGACTTTCACTTAAAAAAGATTCCTGATCATCCTGCATTTCATCTTGTGACTGTTGATGATGGTGATGATGATGATGATACTGCGTCTCACTCATTCCATTTGTTGTTGATGTCGATGATGTTGTTGAGACACAGCCGACCAATGGTCACTTACTATCACGTGAGCCACGTCGACGTCGTCCTTCTGCTTGACTATCAAGACCTGAAGTCATAAAATCAACAACAAAAAAATTAATGAATTATTCATGACAACAAGAAAAAAATAAAATCAAAACTCACCAGCACTTCTAGTCTTTCTTCTTGGCTCATTTTGGTCAAGCTTTCCTGTCGAACTATTATTATTATTGTTATTATAACTTGTGTTCTGTTGCGAAGATGTTACAGTGAGTGATGTTGATGCATTATGAAGCACACTTGATTTAACATTAGCTTTATTCGATGCAAGTGATGATGTTGTCATTCTTACACTTCGTCTTGTTCCAATCTTCTCTTCAATTGGTGGCTTTAACGTTGAAGTATTTTTACCACCACCACCACTGGAACTTGTTGTCGTAAGATTCGAAGATGAATTTGTTACAATAGGTGTAATAGTGACGGATGACGATGAAATTGTCGGCGATGTGTTTGCTGATTTTGAATTTGATGATGAATTGTTGGTGTTGATGGTGAGAACTTTGTGATTTCTTAAGATTTTTTCTTCACTAACAGTTGTCGGCGATGTTGTTTGACTTTTACTCGACGAAGAACTTCGAGGACCTTTCGTCTTACCAATCATATCAATCAAAGGCTCATCACTATCTGACGACTCTTCAGGCTTCTTTCCACCACCACCACTCGCACTAACAGTCACAGAAGTGTGATTAACTTTTGCATTTTCCGGTTGTTTCTTTCCACCAGCTTTCCCACTCATCGAATCATCTTGGATTTGAATAATTGAAGCATTCGCTGATGTTCTTGTCTTCTTCCTTTGTACCGACATGTCGTCACTTACACACGATTGCGTTGAACTTTCTGACCCTTGACGTTTTCTTTTATTCTTGCCCGTCGTCGTTGTTGTTGCTGAAGACGATGACGATGTGGTTGTCGTTGGTTTTGGACTTAACCGATCAATGACAGCTGCTGAAAGTTTCTGACTTGATTTCATCATTGCACTTGTTGCTGTTGATGTTGAATCATTTGGACTTTGCCTTGTGATTTCTAAAGGACTTTCAAGCTTACTACTCGCTCTCGTTCTAACTCGATTCTCATTGTCAGTATGTTGTGGAATTTCAATAGAAAGTTGTTGTAAGATTTCTGATTTCTTCTCTGAATTATTTGATGTTGACTTTACACCATTTTCTGACTCGCTGCATGAACTTCCTGTACTATCTCTTTGCATTTTATCTGATGATGAATATGTGTAGAGTGGTGGATTTGTTCTTAATGGCTTCGGTTCTAATTGTTGACTTTTAGCAACAACATCGTCTTCTTTATTGACAGCACTTGCTAATGTACCGCTCAAGTTAACACTTTCCTTTGTCGAATTCATATTCGCATTCTTTTCGTCATCAAGCTCAATAACATGTTGATGATGATGATGGTGATGATGATGATTGTCATCATTCTTAAACTTTTCATGTTCCTTCACATCATTGACATCATTCAAATTATTTTTATTGCAACATTCATCCTTCTTATTTTCATCTTTTGTCATGCTTCCCAACACGTCATGTTGCTGCTGTTGTTGATGTTTCTGTTGATGCATGATTATTGTATAATCACCATTGATCTTTTGTTTATTATCACAGCTTTTTAAAAGCTCATCAACAATTTCTGTTCCTTCCATTTTAGCAAGAGCTGCTTCAATCTCACCCATTTCCATATTTATTGACTTGTCATCGCGTGGACTTTCTGATCGTTTTGTATCTCTCGCTAAAGGACTATGACTTGTTTGATGTGGACTTTTTTCTGACAGTGCATCCATTGATTCAATTCCACTATCTTCACCACCTTGCGCTTGAGTATTTGGTGAACCTTGTCGTGTACCATTTGTTGTTGCTGTAACAGGAATTGAATTGTTTGTAGCATTAATGAGATCTCCAACTGATTGCTGTTGCTGCTGTTGTTTCACAGGTGAATCAGGTCGCGACGTTTCATTCACTTTTACAGCTGAACGTTGCTGATGTTGTTGATTTTGAACATTTATCGTTTCATTGTTGCTTTTTGGCTCTGAATGTTGTTGCACATGATGTTGCTGTTGTGCTTTTAATAATGATGATGACGATGATGTTGTTGCTGGATGTGTCACAACAACAGTTGTTGGCGTTATTGAAATTTGATGTCCGGAAACTTGCTCAAGAAATTTTTGCTTAAACTTTTCTTCATTGATGGTGTCGCTGTGATCTTGTGGCAATTGTGTAACAGTTGTAATTCCACCACCTGTCGTTGCTATTGTTGTTGTCACTGGTGGTGGTGGTTTACTTTGATGTAAACTACTACTTGCTGATGTCGTAAGACTACTAAGCTCATAAAGATTAATTATTTTCAGTGGACGCGTTGATGTCTTTTGATTAATCGCCTTATTGATTTTATTATTATTATTATTATTGTTATTATTATTATTATTGTTGTTGATGTTACTTTGCCCACCACCACCAACTCCACCACCGATTACAGCAGCGCTACTGATAATGGTGGAGTTTAAGCCCTTCAAGTTTTTTGACGACGACAAATTTGAATGTTGCGGCAATGTACCAACATTTGTTGATCCAATTGTTGTAAAATGAAATTCTTTTACATCATCTTTACGGTTTTTTGATTCATTGATGACCGATGAGCCGCTTAATCTTCGCTTTTTTACTATTGTTGCTTCATTTCCTATCAATCCATTCGTTAATTCACTTAAATTCTTCTTCAATGACGATGACGATGATGTTCCATCATTACCTTCACCAAACACAACGGTTGTTATTGATGTTGAAGCAGGCACTTGAATGAGAGTATTATTGGGATTACCGGAAGCCAGAGATGTCATCACTTCACTTATCGTTATATTCTTATATGTTGTGGTCGCTGAACCACTTTTACTACTCAAATGATTATGAACTGCTGTTGTTGTTGCTGCTGCTGCTGTTGACGCTGTAACACTCTCTTGACTTCCTTTCCGGCAGTTTCCCGTCTCATCCAACATTTTATGTTTATGATTATCTAATGTTGTCGTCCCACCAGATGTTGATGATATAGTAACGTTGTAACTAGCTAATGAATTCATTATATGTTGCGGGTCTGTCATGTTTTTAAGTCGTGCACTCAAAGGAATGTCAATTGAATCTTTCTTCTCATGATTATTCATCATCACCATCATTGACTGTTGTGGTTGTTGTTGCTGCTGTTCATTTTTATCACTTGTTGTCAGTTGATGATAATCATTCGGAATAAGCTTCTTAATCGATGATTTCCTTGAGCCATCATTGCTATCTTCTTCACCACCACTATGAGATTTCTTTCGATCGGTTTTATTATTAATAACAATTGAATTTCGTCCACGTAGGCTGATGTGCAATGGTGGCACACGAAGTTCTTCACTTGTCGGTGTTGTTGATGATGATTGAGATGTTGTTGAAGGCATTTGAGAATTTGTAATTGTTAAGCCAGCGGTTTGTGCGGGAGAAAAATTATTTTGCGTTACTATCGCATTACCAATAGCTAAGGTGGTGGGAAAATTCAACAACGGTTGCTGTTGACTTGTCTGGGCAATGAATTGAATATTTTTCACTTGCTGATTGATTTGATTATTGTTGATATTCGATGATGTCTGTGCTTGTTGCTGTTGATGCTGCTGTTTGAGATCTATTTTTGTGTCCGATGTTTTCGGTAGTTTCAAAACAATTTTAACTTTTTCAGTACCTTGCTCAACCGTCACTTGCTCGGAAATCATTGTCGTTGCTTTCAATCGTGGCTTTGTTGATGTTGATCTCACTTTCGGCACTTTTTCTTTTGTTGTTTTATTTGCTTTCTCCTTAAGCTTTCGACTACTCTTCACAACTGATGTTGCCGCACTTCCATCTTTCAACAACATTTTCTCCTTGCGAACTTTCTTCGCTTTTAAGCTCAACAAATCATTTGAATTTGATTTCTCACCATCACTCATATCACTGGTGCCTTTATTTGAGAATCCCGTGCTGCACGATGTCTCATCATCGGAATAGAGAGAATTGGATAAATCAGATTGGATCATGTCACCAAATTGCTTAAGTAGAAGTTTCTTCCTTTTTGATTCTTCACTGTCATTGTCAGAGCCACTGTCGTGATCACTTGCCATTGGTTCCAGATCTCCTGTAAGTGGATTTATAAGAAGCATTTGTTGCTTTTTATGTCCACCAGAGAAATTACCAATCTTCGCTGTTGTTCCTGATGTTGCTGTTGATGTTGTTGACATAATTTGCTGTTGCGCACCAGTTGGTCGTTCACTTCTTACAACATTGCTAACACCAGCGGTTGCTGCTGTTGTTGATGATGCATTTTGTGAACTAAAATCCAAATCCAGATCCTTCCCCTCTAACAATGAATCCAATTTGGAATCAAAGAGGGCACATTCTAACTCGCTGGGATTCAACGTCGGCAGCAGCGAGTCGAGGTCGTTTTTTGTTAGATTGAGATCAGGAAGTTCACCCAGATTAAGTCCGAGTGGATCATTGTTTGTTGGCGGCTGTTTTGGTTCCGTTTTTATGAGCATTTGTTGAAGGTTTATTGAAGTTGTTGTTGATGTTGTTGAGGAGGTTGTTGCTGAAGCTGTGACAACAACATTAGGATTACTAATAGGCACTGATTGTTGATTTCCGTCAGATAAATTTTGCTGCTGTTTTTGTTGCTGCTGTTGCTGTTGTTGACTAAGATTATATTCCATTTGATACCGAGCAAACTCTTGAAAGCTGCTTTTTGTCATTGAATCCATTGGTTTATTGAGAACTTTAACGGGATCAAAAAAGTTTGTTGTTGTGGAAGAACCAGCTGAGGATGGCGAAGGCATTGCATTATGTTGCGAAATAAACTGAGGTTGAGCTCCAGTTGTAACCATCGGCTGTCTAAATTGCTGATGTTGTTGCAATTGTTGATGTTGCATTTGTGAAGATGGTTGAGAAAGCCTTGAAATAACTTGAACACCAGAAGGATGTTGTTGCTGTTGTCCGGGTGAAATATTTCGTATGTTTAATGTCTGTTGTACTGAAGGTCCAATGAATCGTGTTGCTACTGATTGTTGCTGTTGATGTGGTGGTAATTTATTATTGATAACATGAGAAGGCACAGATAATGATGGATTCATAATTGTCGTCGTCGTCGTTGCAGTTACAGCATTATTTAAATGTTGCTGTTGATTGCTGTTATTCATCTGCGACTTTGAAGGTGTTGATCCTTGATTTATGACAATTGATTGCTGTTGCACCATCGTATGTTGTTGTTGCACAGGTAATTGTGTTTTATTAATATTTATGCACTTTTTGTTATTATTAACATTCACTAAGCTTGTCTGATGCTGCTGCTGTATGTGTTGATGATCAACATTAGCAGCATTATTTGACGTCAAAACTGTGTTGTTGGACGTTGACGGTTGTTGTTGTTGGACGCCGGAACTATTACTTAAATTATTATTACTAACACCTTCATTTTGCAAAAGATTCACTAACAATGGACTCGATATGGCAATATTATTACCACCTCCAACAATATGTGACTGAAGTTGTGATGTTGAAGCCGGCGGTAGAAGTAACGAAGAAGAGCTTTGCTGCTTGTTGGGATATGGTGGCGGTGGTGGTTGACCAACAGGCGTACTTGGCGCTATGAAATGCTGACTATTACCCTGTTGTTGCTGTTGCTGTTGGTTAATTCCCAATGTATTTTCTCTCCTATGGATCACACGAGCTTGTGTCATACTCCCAAATGGATATTCACATGGCGTATCTGTCGCATTTGGCACATGTGCTGGTAGTTTGCCATCCATTGGACACACTGTATTCGGAGATTTAATTAAACTCTTCTCAACCACATTGATTGGTCCATTTTGAAGTCCATCAGATATCGAATTCGTCACATTTGATGACGATAAAGAAGAGGATGATGCTGATGTTGACGCTGCTGCTGTTGTTGTATGATCTGATACAATAGAAGTTGATGTTGATGGTGTTGGCTGATTTTGTTTATTTTGTGCCAAAATTCGCGTCAATTCACCGAGATTTGTTGTATTTTGTGAACCAGTTGTATTATCTAAAATAAGAATGAATTAAATTAATGATAATGCTGGTAATTATTTGCTTTTCAACTTACCAGCTGATGTACGCAATACAATTTCCTGACCAACTAATCTTAATGATATCACAGAATCACCCTCCAGCTGAACCGATAATATGCCCAATTCCCTTAATGCACTATTGCCCTCGGCTGCTAGTTGTCGAAGTTTTACAGCAGCTTCCTTTGGAATGGACAGTGTTACTCGAACAGAGTTCCATGGTTCAACCTGTCATAAATTTTTTATTATTAAATTATAAAATTTTATTATTAATTATAAAACTCACTTTATTAACTTTGAGTCGTTTTGATTTTGGCTGCTCCTCTATGAGACTGTTGAGGCGCGCCACTAGGTTGTTTAATTTTTGTGGAAACGAGGGATCATGATAATCCCCTTCACAGATTACTACTGCTGTTAAATTTTTATCATTACCATCGCTGTCTGCTGCCATGCTGCTGCAATTTTAATAAGTTTGCATGATTCAATCAATTATCAAGGGTTGAGGTTGATGTTGATAATATTAAGATGATTATGAAATAAGAGTATGACAAGAAGAATTGAGAGAATGATATTAAAAACGTGTTTTTCATCATCAATATGAGAAGGAGAGCTTTCATCAAGAACATGAACCACCAAATAATGCTTGAGATTTTATGCCAACACTTCAGATTTTTTTTTTATGATTTTGTTTTCAACAAATTTAAAAACTGCTGCATCAAAGTGAAGGATTGCATTGTTGATAAATTAGATATTACCTTTTCTATGAAATTTGTTTTTATTATTTTTTTTCTCGTGTTATACGCTCATAAAGTGTAGTAGTAAACACAAACTTGCGTATTTATTGCACCATAAGTTGTAAATGTGTTTAACTTTTCGAAAAGTTTTCATTCATACAATTTTTTTTCTTTCTATCTCATAAACACTTTTTTATGATGAAACAATAAAATTTACTGATAAATTTTAAGTTTTTAGAGAATTTATCAGAATAAAATATTAAATTAGAACATAATTTCATCAAAAAGCTTTATGAGATTAATGAAAATATTTCACAGCGACGGTTTTCAATGATGGTGGCTTTTTCCTGTCTCATGATGGAGACGTTTTTTTTAAATATTATAAAATAAATATTCCGTTTTATGAAACATTATTAAACAAACCTTCTTTTGATCTTTTCATGCCTAATTTAAGGAGACATAATTGCTGATTTTTTAAACCTAGAAAGGAACCATTCGCGAACGATGGAGAGAGATAGATATATTAAAATATACTGTTCCGTTTTCTTTTTTTCTGATGGCTCTCGCGAATGGACGACTGAAAAATTGACTTTTTCGATGGCTTACGATTGGATAAACATGGATGTAGCAGTTATAAAATTATTCTCTAAGGTTCAATTGAGATAAAAAATGGACAATTGGTAAAGGAAATCAATGTTTTGAATGCAAAAACTGCATTTCAATTTGTTTAGATGACGCAAAGCTCTTGCTGTAATGGAAAATATTGGTGGGGGTCTATTCAATGCGTAGGTCACAACAACTTTGAAAAATTATAAAAACTAAACTTTTCTAATAATTGATAAAAACTTATCAAATGCACATTTTTGATTATGACAACTGATTAAAAAAACATAAATTATGAAATAACCCCAGCGCCATTTTGAGAATGGGCTCTTATTTTGTGGGAGTGTGTGTTGAGGAATTGAAATAATTTCTTTTGCCAACATGTTTTTCCTATTGTAGCTCAATCAAAATCAATCCTTTAATGATCCATTGAGATGCATTTTCAATAGTTTTTTAACAAATCTATAATTTTTAATCTGAACTGCAACATTTTTTCTCACTTTTTTTTTACTCTTTCGCTCTTCGATAAATTTACTCTTTCTTTTCACACAAACTCAATCGTTTTTACTCTTAGAAACAATATTTAATTGATAAACACAATCTTCATGTTGTCTTTTAACATATTATTAGACTATTTATCATTAAATTTCCCGTAAAATATTATATTTTGTTATTTTAATATTTAAGCGATTTCAAATGTGTGGTATTCAACTACTCCAATTGAGGGGAACTGATTAAAATTTCGACTTAAACTGGTCGACGATCTCTGATTCAAATATTAATTTGCTGTTAAAAGTTTATAGGTATGTCAGACTTAAAAATTCAAAGTTGATGCAATCTAATGTGAATGATAAAAATGATGAACAATTGCCATGAAAGTTTTTCATTGAATTCAAATTCGGTTTTAAGCTGTAAAATATTTAAAAGAAATGCTTGCCCACAATAATCAAAAATTAGAAATCTGTAATGAAATGTGATTTATTCAGGATTTTAAGAGTTTCATTACTTTAATTTTACATTAAATTAAACAACTGCTCTGCTATTTAATGTCTTTTGTAACCAACAGATTCGTTCAGTTGGACTCTTTTTTTCCCTGGCCACTGCTGCGACTGCCAGATCCCTTTTCAATGTAAGTACGTGTTTCAGTTCTTGCATTTTCATGCCAGGCATAAGCTGGTTTTTCAGCTGTTGCATTTTGTTTGTAGAAACCATGTCCTCTGCCATCATTGAAGTATCGGCCTTGAACATCGCCACTGGGTTTGTAATTGGTATAAGAATATTTTTCGTTATTATATTTCGTATATGAGTTGCCTTCAGCATTAGTGCCTTTGTAAGCCACGTTGCTTGGCTTTCCACTCTGATTCGGGTCAGAGTTTGAGCTCATTTCTAAATTAGATGAAAATCATAATTTTAGGTTAGCTTTAGTAACTCAAATATTTCAATCTTTCACCTTACTTTCTACGTCAAAATCTGATTTTTTCAAGATGATGTAATTGTCAAATTGTTTTCCTGTTAAAATATAAGAACATTTCATTAATTAAAGAAATTTTAAGAAAAAACCTCATGCTTTATAAAATTATTACTTGGACTTACTTTAGCGTTCAACGGTTAGACAATGAATGATGAAATCTTGGACGAAATAATGAAAAAAGAGAAATAAATTGAGAGGCGACATCGTACTAGAATACTTCTTCGCAATCCTTACAATCTAGTACGTGTTGATAATAGCCTTCTCTCTGTCACGAGTTTGCTTGAACTTCAGGATAAAAATTAATCTTTTGGACAACAATAAAATGCTGAAGCTCAAATTGTTGGGTATAAATGAATGCTAGTTGCCGACTTTCATCACATGCACTATTGATTATTTATTTTACTCTAGAAATAAAAAAGATTCATTAAACTGACATAAAACTTTTTGAAAAATTACAAAGAAATTCTTGTCTTCAAAAAGAAAAGTAAAAAATGTTTCAAACATATATTTTAATAGACATAAGTAGGTATCCTAGGTAAGGAACAATTTCATAAATATGAATTATGATTAGATGATGCTTCATTTTAAGAAAATAACATTCGATTTTGTTCCTGAAACAGTTATGATTCATTACCAATAAAATACAAATTTGATAATTATTCGTCATGTTCCTAAGTGAATAAGCTCAATTCAATATTTTTCAAAAATTGCTTGCTGACGATGATAATACGGTACCTATAATGAAAATGTATGCTTTCTAGCCGGATTCTTACAGGAAATTTCATAAATGTGCACCATTCCTCGTCCTGAACGTAACATAAGAGAATTAAACCAAATTGGCTATGAGAGGAACACAGTTCAAGAATAAAACATTGACTATTTAATTTTCTTTTATTCATATATTTTAATTATCGGATGTTGAAAGATAATTTTTGTCAATTCCACAACTTCTTTACTTTTACATTTTTTGAAATTTTAAATCGGAAACACTAATTTAACTGATGAACAGAGACATGAATTTAGAGTTCCTTAACACTCTGTAAGAGACCAGCATCTACCATGCGTTTGAATGACTTCTCTGGATCATAAGTTCTTAAATAAAAGAATAAATTTACAAATTTATAAAATATTATTAATTATAATAAATACTTGTAAAATTCAGCGTAGTCTCGTTTTCTGGGTTCATTGCGGAGGTATTTGACAGCGACTGTGACAACAGTAACCAATACTCCAGCTATAACCAAGTTCCGCTTGATTTGAGCGTTATGAAGTCCTCGAAGGATTGGTTTTGGAATTCTTCCAGCTTCAGCTGTTACTTCACCAGCCATTGATGATTTTCTACAAGAATGAAAATGATTAATTGCTAAAGAGAGTAGTAATAAATCTAACTACAGATATTATAAGTAATGTTTATTTTTTACATTGGTTGAGACGAAAAATCAATTTCTGATGTTTGTTTCCGAATGATTTTTCATTATGTAATTTTTTTCATTTTGTGACAATATTACGAATTTGAGCTATTATTAATAACTATATTCGGATCTTTACAATTGTAAGAAAGAAAACATCTAATGAGATCTCTATAATATCTAAAATTACACCTACCTTTAGCGAATTTGTTGCAGAAAAATGTAAAACGAGAGAAGAACAAAATTGTTGTTTTAATACGCACACTCAACACCCTTCGGTAAGAAAATATTTAGTTACAATCCCCTCATGTCGCGCGAGTTTCCGCGCGAGTTTTGAAACTTTTGTCTCTCTTAAGAGATTGTGCAACAAATATCATTTTGAGAAAGAACTTGCACAAGTTGAAGCCCGCTAATCTCAAAACTTTTACATTCTTCAGATGACGCTTAATGAAAGTAGTTCGGCTTAGGTAGGACTACAAGGTAATTGAAATTCTTATCAAATTTTATTGAATCATTCATTAATTTAACAAATTTCGAGTAACCTTAAATTTGATATATCAAAATTTCTCGTTAATTAGGTTTTTGAAAGTGTACGAGACAATACAAGCAACTGTACAATTAGTTCAAAGTGGAAAGAAAACTCCTGAAGGATAAAGAAAGGTCATCAACAAAGAAACAAGGTTTGTAATTGAAATGAATTTAAGAGTGCAAATTAACTGAGAGAAATAAGGAAAGTCACATTAGAGGTCATGATTTCTGCATTTTCTCTGGGCTAGATTGTTTTAATAATTTCTTAGAGCAGCAAAGATGCAGGGATCAAGTCTTTTAATTCCTACGGGTTACTTTAAGTTGGAACCACAAATGAAAATGAGAAACGTCGCGAAAATCTTCAGCAGTCCGTTGGGTGCATTTAGTACATTACTGCATTTTAAAAGTGAAGTACATTCTGTACCCTACGGTTTGCTATGAGATGCATCAAAACTTGTGTTCTCAACAATAGTGAAAGCCTTAAGTTGGAACCACAAATTAAAATGAGAAACGTCGCGAAAATCTTCAGCAGTCCGTTGGGTGCATTTAGTACATTACTGCATTTTAAAAGTGAAGTACATTCTGTACCCTACGGTTTGCTATGAGATGCGCAACAAAACTTGTGTTCTCAACAATAGTGAAAGTTTTAAGTTGGAACCACAAATGTAGATAAGAAACGTCGTGAAAATCTTCAGCAGTCCGCTGGGTGCATTCAGTACATTACTGCATTTTAAAAGTGAAGTACTTTCTGTACCCTACGGTTTGCTATGAGATGCATCAAAACTTGTGTTCTCAACAAAAGTGAATGCCGCTAAGTAGTTTCAAATAAACTTCTTTTTTTCTAATTCAATTACAGATGAATTCTAAATTTTTGGAACATTTCGATTTCTCTCGAAAGAATGACCTTTTATCATTGCTTGGTTTGGGGCAAACAAAACTTGACCCTCAAATGCTCCAGAATGTCATGATTGAACAATTCATACGAAATAAATGTGAAGAAATGATAAAAGCCTCCCAAAAAAAGAATTCTTTAAATATGACAACACCAGATGTGAATTGTGATGAAATTGTTGTAAAGCAGGAAGTTTGTGGGGACTCTGATATGTGCGAATCATTTTCTCTCGAACATCTGTCGGCTGAAGAAGATACAGTACTTCCAATTGATTACAGTATTAGTAAAATAAATTCTTCGTTACTAAAAGAACAAAAAGAAAAGGTTATTGTGAATATTCAACAGAACATACCTATAATTAAACTCGAACCTAAAGACGATAATCAACAGACAGCAGCAGCTCCAATATTTGAATCTGACTTAAAAAATAATTTTAAGAAACCCACGAAACCAGTTTCGAAAAATATTAAAAACAATTCTTGGGTAGGACAAAGTATTTTCTACAATTTATCCTCATCAGAGATGACAGAACTTGATCATGAGCTTCTAAAAAGTCATAAGTTCAAGCTCGAAGTTATTAAACAAACGTACAAACTAAATCCTTTGATTATCAAGTTTAATCCAAAAAAATCTCGTTTGCGTATTGAAATTAAAAATCCTCTACACGATTTAGAACGTAGTCGCAATAATTATGCATCACGTCGCTCAAGATATCGCAAAAAATATGAATTAGAACTTTTACGTTATTCACGAGATTTTGACGAGGAAGAAAATCGATTGCTACAAAAGAAAGAAGAATTTCTCACAACTTTCATTAGTGATCTCGAAAAAACGACAAAACAATGATTTAAAGAACTTAATGGACAATGACAACGATTAATTCGTTAATAATTTTACCAATGTACATATTAAAGAAGTCATTAAAATAAAAGTTTGTGAAGTAAATTTTTAGAAATGTTTTTATTTTATTGTCAAACAATTTAAAGTTTCAGATAAATTTATTGAATTATTCATCACATTTAAAACCACACAAGCGTTCCATCATTTTATAAAGACAGTATCTTGAATCGTATTCCATATCATACCAATAATTGACTGCTATGCATTCGTGAGACTGTTGAACGTGATGATACCAAAGACTTGGAAGATAAAGAATGTCACCTTTGTTCACTCGCACCTTGAAAATGTTTGCATTTTTATATTCAGGATACTTTTTAAAGTCAGGATTTAGGGGATCTATTGACACCCATTCAATGTTGATTGGTTTGTTCGAATCTGGAATATTTAAGATTGATTTGAGTACACTAAAAATTATTTTGTTTCACATATTTCTTACCATCAAATAGTGATTTAATTTGAAAGCTATTAGACTCATTTGATTCGTAGATTGCCGACTGATATATTTGCCTTGGAACAAGATGAACATCCACAGGTGGAATTAAAATGAAATCTTTGAACCCTGAGATGACACAATAAATGTTTTCATATGGATCTTTATGCATCGATGTTACAGCACGCTCATCTCCCATCCAAAAGTTAACAGCATCAGGTTCTTTATTGAAAGCTTCTTTAGCGAAATTTAAAATTGTGCTGTTGACGTCTTTGACTAGTTCAGGAAAATCAAGAGTTAAATTAGAGTTTTGTTTTTGAATGTAGCAAATTGGTCCACTAAAAAGAAATAAATCAAAAATTTATTTTATATAAAAATAGAAATAGGAAAAAAACAAACTTTTTCTTATCAAGAGCATTCAAAAAGTCTTTCATTTTCATCGTTCTTTCTTCAGGCATTACAAAGTATTCCTTTTTGTCTTCTTCATTAACTGCAATCCCATCTGCGTAACCATTTGGTGTTAGAGATACTGTCACTTCCTTCTCACCGAGATGTTCTCTAGCGATATAAATAAGAATAACTGTTAATAATATTAAAATTTGTTGATAGAGGAAATTATTCAACTCTAAATATTTTAAGATAGAATCGTGACCGGTGTAAAATACCTAAAATAATCTGAATTCCATTTCTTAACAGCTGATAATCCATTGAGAGCACCTTTTATGAGAAGTGGCAGATTTTTGCTGACATTGTTTCTGAGAAAGCTTATACCATCAGGCAAATTAGATGTCTCTGCGACAGAACATCCCAGATAGATCTCTAAAAAAATCTTTATGTGATTATGATTTAATGGAAAAAATATGATTAACTTGCCACGAGCTTCCTTTGAAGCTTTTGTGAATTCTACCAGAAGCTTTTTATGTAGTTCTTCATTGGATGACATGTTAAGGTAGTCATTCGAGAACTTTGAAGGAATTTGCATTAAAAAATAAACAGTAGGGGGTATGAAACTAAGGAAAAACCTCAAAAAGGAACATGACCACTACAATTTGTAAACAAACAAATTTTAAAACATGGAAAATTTTAAATCTTCAATCGATTTGTTTCTTACCGAAGTATCCATTGAATTACTTGGTAATAAAATCTACGATATCAATGGAAAGCGCCAAGATAAGCTCATCAACTTATTCAAAGCTGTTCCGGAAGAGAATAGCGAACCTAATACAGAAAATGACTTTCTCTGTAGTTTGGCTTATGAATGTGATTTTACTGAAAACGAGTTGAGTATGACAAATTTCCTCGAAGATCAGCTCGACAATGTTTTGGAACAAGGTAATACATGTTCAGAAGACAACGATAACATCATAAATCGCCTCAATCATTACAAAACCAACCAAGGAGCTCTTCTTGCGGAAATATCTGAGATGAAGTTACAGAAAACAATTGGTGAGTTTGTTATTACGATTCAACAAATCTTAATATCATAACAGTAATTTGATTTCTAGAGCGATCAAAAATATTAACCCAGCTTAACAAGAAACGTTGGCATGCTCTTAGAAAGCTAAACAATGAGGAAAAAGGTAATTGAACAAGCTGAAAACAAATCATTATAAAAGTTTGAGAAACTAATCTCGATTTCCTCTTTTCAGTTAAAGCTGTAAACCAAATGTACAAACACGAGAAAGATATTCTACTAAAAATGAGCGTAGATACAATTCGGCTAATGAAGTACATCATTGATGATCCTCATAATCAAAGCTTAAAAGGTGCGATGATCGGATCTGTTCATGCATTGCGATCATCTAAACTTGACAACGAGGAAATGAAACAAAAATCGAAGCCATACCAAAAACCATCAAGAAGTAGAAACTGAACCATTACATCTTATTTATAAATATTTCGAAAAAGAAACATGAAATAAAGAACATAACATTGAAAGTTCAAATTGCCTCTTTTCTCTCTAATTTGGGATAATCTAATAAGTAATTTGGATGGATTTAATAATGTTTTACGATTTCAGAATTTTATTTTTATTGCTGCAATAGTTTTATTGCTGACAAGAGTCATAAAAATATGTAACATTGTCGCATGAAACTAATCACGTTAGAACTTAAAGAGAAATCTTGTTCGATCATGAAATGATAATGAGATTGTTACAATTTTCCTTTAACTCTATCGAAGAATTGAGGCGACAAAAAAGCCGTTGACGAAAGTTATAAATTAGGATTACCCCAATAAAGCACTTTCGAGAATTTCTTAAATTTCTGCCTTTTTACTTAGGACTTCCCATCGATTTAAATACAGATGTTGGTTTTTTCACTTTCCATTTTTAATTACCATAGTTACCTAAGAGAAGATAGAAAAGGAGAAAGATTGACGTGCATATTGTTTCAGGTCAATTGTCATCAACCAATTATCAACCGAATTTTGAGAAAGGATTGATGACTCTCTCATTATAGTTTTGAAAAAATTTTGAGAGCTAATTAATTTTCTCTCGAACAGATCCTTATAAAAATCGCTGCACGTCCTAATTTTGTTACATTCTTTAGTGAAACTTTCAAGGTGAAGATAAAAAAAAAAGGAAGCCGAAACACAAAAAAGTTTGTGTTCATCAAAAATTATTTCAAGGATCAATCAAGGTTAGTACTGTTAATATCGTTTTGAAGTGCAATTAAGCTGTGATGAAGTGAGAAATGGAATAAAGTGTAGTTGTGGTTCCTGTATCCTTTTTGTGCTGAATTGTCTTAATTAGTTTTAGTACGGAAGAGATATGGGAATTAAAACTTCAAAAGTTTCTAAAGAAAAGTTATTAAAAAAGTGCCAAGTGTCTGAAGTATCTGAAGCTTCTGAACTTAGCTACGTTCCGTAGAGTATTACCGCACATAAAAGATATTCAATTTTTAAGTACGGTTTTTTACTCTGCGGGTTGTTACTGAGTTGACATCGAATCAATTAGAAATGAACGAGAATGTGACCAGCGATCCGTAGAGTATAATTGTACGTAACTGATATTTAAAGCTTAAGTACGGTTTTTACTCTGCGGGTTATTGTTCAGAAAATTCATCAAATTAATTAATTGCTAATATATAATCATGAAATTGATGATGTGGAAAGATAATTAAAATTTTATTTTCCCTTACGTCTTACAGAATGAGTGAAGGAGATATTCAATACACCATTGATGATCTTATTGATCCCAATAATATCGGTCTAATTCGGCATATGCGAACAAGAAACATGCCTCCAGAATTAATACAAAATTTTATTAACCATTTGGCGGTGAAAGAAATGGTACAAACCTGTGTTGGAACTCCAAATATGGAAGAAAGAAAATATGCAAATTACAGAAGTTATGGTGATGAATTAATTACTTCTGAACAACTGATGAATGCCAATTCACAACCCCTCAATACACCACCATTTATAGAACCACCAATCCGTTATAATTTTTCATACCCTACACCTCCACCTGAATCATCAAGCGCAGAAACACAAGAAGCTCCAATTGATTACAGTTTGAATCGAAGTATTAAACTGGAACCAGAAGTAATGATAGAAGAAGGTTCTGAAACATTTAGTGAAAATGAAACTTCAAATGGACGCCTTGAAGAAACATCAAATGGATGCCTTGAAGAAACATCAAATGGATCCATTCAAGAAACATCAAATGTACCCAAAGAAAAGCCAAAGAGAAAAAAATATAAGAAGAAATCTCCGGCACCAACAGTATTTGATGATAGTTACCCGTGGTTAGGTAAAAGTGTTTTTGACGAGATGGAATTTGCTGGATTCTATGAGTTCGACAAGTTGTTAAAACATAGCCATGACACTAAAACTCAAGTGTTGAAGTACACTTATGCACAAGAGGATCATAGTTACATATACTACGAAGCTAAGTCACGTCCTCGCGCTGATTATTCAAATATAGAATATTGCAAGGCTCGTACTGCAAATAATGTTGCTTCACGTCGCTCACGATCCCGTAAGAAGTTCTTGATCAATGTTCAACAACACTCAGTCAACTACGATCGTGACGAAAACGATATGCTTAGACATCAAGTGTATTGGATGAATAACTTCCTTGAGAAAGTAGATGAAATCCAAGATGTTAACGATGACGCACTGCAGGTCCTTATTAACCCATAAATTTTAATTTCTGTTTCTCTTCAATGCATGAATTGTCTTCATTTCTTCCTTAATTTAACCCTTGACGATTACGATTTCACTAAACAATTTGTAGTCCCTTAAATTAATTATTTATTTAATAAAAATTACTGAAAATAAAACATTTCTTTTGATTTACTTTGTTTATTGTTACAGAAAAAAAGTTTGAGACTGAAATATTTGAATAGTAGGAAAAAGATGAAATTCATTGTTTTTAATCACTTTTATTATTTGATATTTACCAAATACCAAATTTACATAAAGTTACATCAATAGAAAAAAGAAATGAAAGGAAAGGTGTTCCACCTATTGCATTACATTTATTATTATTTTCAGTTTTCGTCATAAAACAGTACATTAAGTTTACTCATGACGCGATTCCATAAAGAAATTTTAAATCCATTATCTAATGTATAATTTTAATTCTTTTCTTGTAATTTCATCGCATCAGTTTATTTCATTTATTTATTTAACTCTCATAAAAATTGCAAAAAACATCAAAAGCTTAATATTTTCAGAGCCATGGTGATTAGTCTAATGATTAATGCTCCGGAAATTTCTTTCTCCCATCACAATCATGAAAAATGTTTATTATCAACGTTTCCGAATTTGTAAATTTTTTTCCTCATTTTATTTCGTGTCAATTTTTTTTTCTTTTAATTTTAATTTCTTCTTTTTATTTTCATTCAAAAAACATGTCGCAAAAAGTTTTGTTTTCAAAGTTTTTGTTTTTCTTCTTTTTACTCTTTTCATCTTCATGCCTTTCGTCTGTTATCACACTGCTTTGGTATTTGCATGAGAAATGATACAATATCTCTATATCTATGTTAAGCTAAGCTTAATAAGTAATTCTAAGAATTTTATTTCATCTTTTTAACTTCCATGATCGTGTCATTATGTGCGTTTATCTCTTTCATGGTGATCCATTTATTCATGTAATGTAACAACCAGTGAATTGAATTCAGTAAGTTAAAATAGATGATAAATCAATTGCTACTCAAACCTTTTCCAAATGAAAGGAATTTGAACTTTGATGCCATTATAATTCATATCCATATGAGTTTATTCCACAAATTTAAAATGAAAAAAGAAGAAAAGTTTGCTGAGAACTTTGAATAAAAGTATTAAGGCACATCCCATACTTTTAAGTAGCTAAGTAGATAAATTGAAAGTGTATCGAGATAATAATGTTTATAGCGAAATAAATTAAAATATATTTGCACTTGATTGATAATATATAAATATTTATCTATTTAGAAAGAATAAACATTTCTTTAGTGCACGACATGGCGTGTATGTGTGTCAAAATGTATCCTGGGGTGAATGATTAGAATAAATGAAGTTGAATGAGATTATTTATTATAGCTTATGTTAGAGCCATTTGATAAAATTGTTGGAACTGAATCATGTCCGAACGAAATACGGATGCTGCTAACGTTTTGCTTCTTAATGCTGGCACTCATTGGCTTTTCCACGCGATACGATACTTCTGAAGTATCGGAAGAAACGGGTGGCGGTGTGGCACAAATTTCAGCGTAAATACTTTCGGTTGGCGTTTCACGAGGCGCACTTCTGTCATTATTATTCTGAAAAATTGAATCACGAACACTGCAGTACGGTAGATCGTCTGTAACGATCGAAACATTATCTCCAAATACTGCATCGTTGTTAGGTTCGTTATCGCTTTCCGGCGGTTCAGTTGATGGCGGTGGTGGAAGTTGAAGATGCAACAAAGCTGAATGTGATTCTTCTTCTTGCTCTTGTCGTTTCTCGTCTTCAACTTTTTCTAATCGCTTTCTCGTTTCGCGTATATTCATCTTTTGTGGAACGGAAAAATGAAGCAGCTGATGTAAGCTGGAAGACGATTTGCTATATTGCTTCGTCTTGACATAAAACTCGTTAAATAGTTTTTCAGTGATGAAACTTTTCTGCTTCGGTTGGTTTGGGTCGGAATTGTTTAATGCAGAATCATTTGAAGAACTTGTATGACTAACATAAGTTTCATCCTTTTCGATTTTATCGTCGTTGGATGCATTTCGGTTTGTATTTTGTCTTTGATGTTTCACAACCAAATCCGGTGCCTGCATACTCATGTCCATTGAATTGAGTTCAATATTTTGTAAAGAGAAACATTTTTGCATCGCTCTGTTGGTGCGATCATTTAAATCGTAACTGATTTCTGATGATGACTTAATAGTTGTTGATGATGGCTCGCCACGTTCATTGATCTCGATTGTCCCAAAACGTTCTTGTATCATTTTTGACATATCTTGATAACGATCCATGCTGTTACTGTTGAGGTTTATGAATGAATTGTTGGTTTTGTTGCTGTTTGAATTCGTGTTGTTGTTACTTGACGATCCATTTCGCAAATTTTTGAACCAACTCTTCTTACTGGCCTGGAAAGGTTTCATTTTATCGCTTTCTTGAGTCAACTGTTTTTGCTGTTCCATGTTCTCCAAATCGTTTTTAGACAAGAAAATTATGGAATCTTCACGCTCGTGTGCCGAGGAATTTTTTTCACTGCTGAAGAACTTTGAGAAAGCCGATGGAGCTTTCGCCTTGACTTTTCCAAGACTCGAAAGATTATCAGTTGACTTCGTTATGCTCTCTTTCGGAAGTGTTTCGTACTCAATGGCCCGCATGAAATTATCACAATTAAACTGACAGAATTTCAATAAATTCTGAACATTTTGATTCGAGAACATAACTTTCTCGCTTTCAAAGCCCAATGAACATTTTATAAACTTCATTTCGGGATGAAGATAAAGTTTAACAAGATGAAGTGGATTACAAAATTCAGCTTCATCAATTGGACATGCGATGACGGAATTTTCAATTGAAACTCTAGTAATTCTAATATGTTCTGAAATGATAGAAATTAAAAATGTTTATTAACATAATTTCAATTAAAATTTAATTTATTCATCATCTCTTACCTGGAATGCTTCCACTTTGCATCAATCCACTGCTGTGCTTTGAAATAAATTTCAAATTAATCGGAAATATAGCGTCGTCCTTGATGATGCTACTGATGCGATGAACGCAATCGGCATTTAATGGCTTCGTTTTATTGATATTGTTATTGTGCTTTGTTAACATTTGTGGGACGCTGCTATGTTCGATCTCGTAAAATTTTCCTTTTGTTGAAAGTGAGACGAAAATTATCTGAAATGTCAGGTAAGTAAGCAACAATGTAAGTAAGTAAGTTAAGTGAGTAAATAGATAAATAGGAGTTGTGCGTGACATTTGGCAACAAAAGAATTTTTAAATTAATTTCCTAAAGACATTAGCATTGTTTCTCACCTGTCGATTTTCCGACATCAATTGAACGTAACGACCTTTTTCTTTTTCACGGCCAATGCTATTCAAATTGTCTTTTTTGGGTGATGCATAGCTTTTGCTGTCTTGTGATCCATCTTCAAACCCAGCCAATAAGCGGAAAACTTCACCTGCTTTTGCGGTGATTTTCACGTAATGAGATTTGCTCGAGGTGTTATCTGAAAGGAAATTGATTTTTATTATATTAAATACGAAAAAGAACAAGAACAAGAACATGAGAAAAAAGAAGAAACAGTTGGAAACAGCACGCAATAATGTAATTTATTTACCATTTGGATTCGACTCAGTATATGCTTGCATATTATCTATCGACAAGAATTTGTAGACTCTTTCGCGCACCAGTTGTGTCATGGTTGTGTATTGTGTTGCAGTTGTCGTGCCCTTCTCATTCACAAGCGAAAAATATCCTGTGAAAAAAAACATAAAACAAAACAAAGTCGTTTAGTAACCTTCATTGCATAGCTTCGTAGAGATAAATTAAATACATTGCTTCACCATCATCAAACGTTGTTTTTTTCGTCAACAACACAATTATAGTGTTTTTAAAATTAAACATCAATCTTAATGAAGTGAGAGAAAATGCTGGAACGAATGAAGACAAATAATGTGAAGACAAGTTGCAGCAACAACGAAAGAAGTGCCAGCATAGAATTAAGCAACTTGTTATCGTAATTGTTTGAAAATTTGCAGCTGAGAGAGTAAACTTAGACAGTTTAGTAATTAAAATATCTCCTTACATCATTTTATTATCATTTCATCTCTCAGCATTAACAAAACAATCCAAACAATTATTTACTTCCCGCTGGGAAAATAGCAATAAAAAAATTCCCAAGAAGGTACTAAAACGTGACTATCTACTTCTAATTCATTTTTAAGTCGTTTCTGACGTTTCTTGTCATTGTTTCAAATCACTAAAGGTAAATTGCATAATGTTTAACTTCAATTGCAGAGTGGAGGGGAAAAAATTAACATAGATAAGATTAACTAATTTCAAAAGTACGTATTTCTGTCATTTTCTTGTCATTTCATAATAACGGAGTAGTCTTTCCAACGCTAGACATGCAAATTAATTTATAAATTGTGCAACGATGTTCCGAGAAGAAGAGTTTGTTATATCGAAGCAGAAGATATTAAATTAAATTTCCATAATGAGCAGTCTACGTCAACTTTTTGACGAAGCAAATTGCTAAATATAATGTAAAGAATGAAGGAATTATTAATTAAAAATAAATGCAAACTATTTTCCTCTCTTTTAATTTCGCTTTGAAATTAAGTGCAACTTCTGTGAATCTTTAAAAGTTTTAAAGCATTATAAAATTAAAAGCTTTTAGGTATAACAAAAGAATTGAAAACAAAACAAAAAATTAATGGAATAATTCCTTAAAAGACAAAATTATACAATCATGTTATTATACAAGACAATTAATCATTCCACCCAATCGAATATGCGGGCAATAAAATTAAATTTCGCTTAGAATCGGCATATTAGGAAATTGACCTTCGAGACCTTGTAGACAAACAATGAGAAGCTTCCTTGTATGATATGTAAGAATAATAAAGATACAAGTATAAAGATAAACAGATGATGATGTTGGCGGTCAAGGTCCACGCACGGTAAAACAATGAACAAGCCGAAGATGATTCAAGCAGCTGAGCAGAACCATTCGTTATTGACTTTGTTCTCCCTGCTGTTTCATTCCAAAAATGATCCGTTAAGTAATCTCGTTTCGTTCTCTTTCGCTTACACGCTAAAATGCTCGTTGTTTACGATGCAAAGCTCGCGAGAGAAAAAGATAATCGAGAAGAGATGAACGAAAGATATTAATCTGATACAAATTCATTATATTTCATTACATATTCTGACCAATTTGAACGGCGAGTTGCTTGCTTGAATCTCGCTGTTTTGTTTCCATTTGCTTAACCAACCACAGACAGAAACATCAATAAAAGATCTCGAAAAGAATTTAAAGGAATGAAAAAGAACAAGTCAGCGAGATTTCTAAATCGATTCATCATCGAGCTTTAACAATTATTTCTCTTGTTTCGTTCTTTAAGATAGAAATGGAATAAGAATTGCGATCTTAAACTTAAACATTAAAGAAATATCTGGTCATCTCGAGCAATTATTTCTGCTTGTTGCGTTTTATCTCATCTTTTTTCGATTTCCTTAGCTTGACCATCGACTTGAGAATCTTCGATGCTTTGAAAATTAGTCGATAATTTTGTTTTCTCTCATTGCTTACCTGCTGTAGGTATGTGCGATTAAATATTAAAATTATAAATTGAGAAATATTAGCGACAATTTGTTCATCTGGCGTTCTCATCGATGATGACTAATGTAACAGTTTCAACCTTCAAATTATTCAAAGAATGCTTGCCACATGTGATGGTGAACAAGAGTTTCGGAATTTCCAACAACGAAGCTTTCTTTCCTATTAAATATGACAAGTGACGATGAAATTCCGTCAACTCTGGTAGTAAACATGTTACTGACGACATTTCAGCTACCAACATTAACAGATTCACGCGGAGTAAACAAAATTAGGTACTTTAAAATGTTTTCATTCAAACAGAGCTCAGTGGTATCGAGCTCATGGCGATTTCCATTTCATTTTGTAAAAAACTCTGTAATTAGTGATTTGAATGAACAATTGTTGCTCGCCATGCAAAATAAAACAAATTCGTATTGAAACAGAAACTTTGGCGTTTTCGAGTTTCCAGCAACACAAAACAGCGCACTCAGTGAAACCATTCGGAACGGTGTGGTAGAGTGAAAAGTAAAGCCGATTTGACGATGGTGCTTTGTTGACTTGCGATTGCGATTGAAGAGGAAGAGATGCGAATTAAAACATATCGCTGTCTAATTAATGAGATTTTCGATGCTGTGCCGTATTCATTGCGGAAAGAGGCTGAAACTGAATGGGCGCTTCGAAACAGAAACATCTCTCGAATTAACGTTCATGCTCGATTAGGTTTTGTTTCACATAGAATGAAGTTATAACTCCAATTTGGATTCATAGCAGAACGTGGAAGTCGGTGAAACTCACATCTGTGACAGAAACGAATGAAATTATGTAAATTGAATCATTCATCGTCGAGTATTGAAAGCGTTTCAAAGTTCAGCCCAAACCACAGCATCAACTTATACTTGCACTCCTTAAATTCCAATCATTAACGAAAGACGATGATGGAGATCTTTCTTTCTAACTTTTACTTAGTAACATCAATCTCGCACTTCAACTCGCGTCATTTTTCAGCTTTTGTGTTTGCAATGAAAAAACGATTAACATGAGTGGTTTCAAGACACTCAAGACAACTCTACCAGCAACTAAATAGCAACAAAAATCACAGTTGAGTGTGCACAAAAGTGTGACGGCTGCAAGGAGTTTAATTACATAATTGACGATGATCAATAAAGACTGCGGTGTTGTAGAAAATGAAAACACGATGCATGATATCATTTTCTGAATGATCAGCTGGTTTGACGCAGCAACACGTGTAGAGTACAAGTATGTATAGCATTGGAAAGCAACAACAGCTAATCGAGCGTCTATCAGCTAGAGACGAAGTATAGAAGAACAAGGAAAAAGAAGAAAAGAAATAAACTTTGTAGCGAAAGAGCGGAATACGAATAAATTAAAATGAACTGTTATGCCGATTATTTCATTTTCAAGATATTTTTGCCACGGTGCTTCAATCTCTCGGTACTCGGCAATCTTTTTTGTCCGTTAAATTCTGTTAAATTACAGGCAGGGAAAAATACTCGAGTTGGGGGTGGAAATTTTCGTCCGCAATAAAATGCATTCGTGTTTGTCAAATTACTTTTAGGATGACCCGACTTCCGCCCATATTCCCTTGACCCTTCGTTGTGGATTTCAATGTGAACAATTACAATCTATATGCGAGCAGTGTCAGCTGTAGCAGGTAGTAAAAATTTCATTCGTGTCGAGATTTTCGATTTTAGAAAACTTGCCTTCTTCTCTCTCTTGTCTCATTTTTACTTGGTCTGAAATTCACAGAAATGGATTTTAATTAAATGCATCTGTGAAGCATCGTCGTCCCTTTATTTGACTGTGAAATTTTATGAACCTCATTTATTCGCTCGTCCTCCATTCATTTCAATCCTATTCGATAACAGCAACTACCAACAACAGCAAAAAACTGATAGGAATGTTATGAGAAATTGCATGAAATGCGTCTGAACATTTTTTGTTTGTTTCTTTTTGTAGTGAATTGAAAACGAAATTGCATCGCGGAATCNATGTTGGTTCGTTCGACTCTTCATTCTTATAAGTTGACTTGGTGAAACAAACAACTAAGCGAGTTAAGGGAGTAAGAAGAGCGACGAGAAAGATCACAGAACAAGATGCAGCAACGAAAAAATTCCAACAAGCAATGAAGTCTGTCGCGGTGTAAAGTGCTGAACAAAGGTGTGAGATTTATCTAGCAATTAGCGAACAATGAGCGAGCAAAAACGACAAAAAAAGAACTTGAACAATAAGAAACTTCTTCTGCTTGATTTAAGACGACGATTTCTTCATCGATTTGATCTTCATTATGAGTTTACGCATGAAATTGTCTTAACATGCAAAAGACTCGCACGAATCTCATCGTGGAAATGCAAACAACCTTCAGCGGCATATTTGAAACATTTCTTGACAATTTAATTAACCGAAATGCTCATTAACCGCGATTCCCATTTTATGATCGTCATGAAATGAAGTCAAATGGAACTTACGCAAATTAATATTATTTTCACCGCATTTGCTTTCAATTTCATATCCACATGATTTTGACATTGGAAGTTCATCGAAAGTTCAAGAAACAAGTTCGGACATCAAATTGGATTCGCTAAATTATTTAGACATGTTGACGCTCATGTCGCTCGACAAACTTCTTACTCAAAGTAAAAAACTTACATCAAAATGTTCATCATCTGGTCAAAGAAACAAAATTATCTTCTTTATAACTTTTGTGATTTTTAGTAAAATAAAAAGTGGAAAAATGCCAAACTGCGAAAATTTGTCAGAAAGTAGAAAACTTTTCATATTGAAATGAAGGGAGAAGAAAAACAAGAAAATTTAAAGAGATTTGCCATCATCAGCTGAAAATTGTTGAGTTTTTTTTTTGCTCTGTTGCCATATCGGAAGCCGGCACTTCATCATTTTATGACCTTCAAATTAATTTACTTTTTGTTGAGTTGTTACTGAGTTATGACTTTCTATACATATTTATCTACATACATGACTGGTTTCATAGCAAGAATAAGCAAAATTGGAGAATTGCAAGCTTGTAAAAGTGTTTGTTGAATATCTGTAAACCACTTATCAGTATTGATACGGCCATCATATTGTCTAGACACAAATGAAATATCACTTTTACATATTGCAGTTGAAGACTTTTGTTAAAGTGCAAAAGTAAATAAGCTTCCAAAAAACTTAGTTCATTCACATATGAGTTGACAGTTTTGATTATTTTTATATCTTTTTTTTCTAGTAGATATCTGCAAAAAAAAACAATAATTTTATCATTCGCAAACATGACGTCCTGCTCAAAAATGTTCAATTTTCTGTGACTGTCTCCTAATGAAAGCAACAAATACGAAGTATCAAATGGCAAAAAAAACTCTGTAGACATAAAAAATAACGAGAAATTGTTGAAAAATGAAATACAAAAACTTGGATTTAATGTCATCAGTTTTATTACGGCACTTGTGGAGTAAAATTTCATGTTAACAAGTCAGTAATATGGCGATTAAATTTTGCTTTTTTGGCTTGTGAATTTTTCTTCAGGCAGTATCAGTGATAATCACTACTGCAGGCTACTTTACAGTGATTTATGTAATGACGCGTTAAAACCTGTAAAGAAGGAAGTCAAGATATGAACGAACTAAATTATATTTGTCGTTGATTTGTTGACAGGTATAATTGTTCTGTTTCTGACACTTATAATGTTTACGAATTCTTTGTTTATCGTCACTTTATCTCGGCCTAACGACTTCGTTAATTTTTCTTGAATATTTTATGTTCATCGACAAAATTTAGGCATTTCTGAATCGTGTCGTAAATATTGTAAAATCTGCGATTTTGTTTTCTTCACTCTCTGTGGATTTGCTTATATAGACTCATTCCAATTTGAGCGAGTGAAATGCTTTGGATGTACTTTACATGTTGTCCATTTTGGTAACAACCTCTTCTAATTTAGAAAGCTTTTCTATGAAAGGGTAAAGAATTTCAGTCTGTTTGAAAACTTACGCGATTCATTCTAACACGCAAGCTTATTTCTATGCAAATTTGAGGCTAAAATAAGATCGAAACTGAAGATTTCTCATGACAATGTCAACAACCTCTTTGAAATCAGAGTAATCAAAACGATGTTGTGGGTGATTTGTTGTACGCCATGGCTAGAAAATTTAACCAGCAAATTGTTGTTTGGTTTTGAGACGACACAACATGACAAACATCACGCAAAGCATAGAACTGACCAAATTTATAAGCATAAATATTCTGCTACTGTACAATCATTTCGACTGCGCAATTGATCTACTAATTTATGCATATCGAATCAAGAGTATTAGATATTTCATGAGAGAATTATTCAAGTAAATTTTGTCACAACTGCAGACGCTTCAATAACATTTTAAAATGCTGTACAAAAGTAGCACTAAAACAAACAATGGAATCGTTTAATAAAAAAATTATTATTCACAGCAAAAGTTTTAATTAAAAAGAAGAATCATTTGCTTGCGTTTCTACTTAGTCATAAAGAATTGTCAATTCATCATAAATTTAATCTCGTAATCGTTGAGACCTCGACAAAACTGATTCAATTGCACAACTTCGTCGTAATCAGCACGCTTGTAAAGCAGACGAAACTTTTAAGCTAAATTAAAATTCAGCTGATGAAGCAAAAAGATTGTTAACGTCAGAATGCTGTAATAAACTTTTATTGCATAAGTAAGATTTTGGAAAAGTTTTCCCCTTCGTTTAAAGATTTCTTCGTCTCGCCGTGAAAACTTTTCAAACAAAACTCTCTTTACATCATAAATTTTGAGTTTAATCATGTAATAACTGATTGGAAAAAGGCAATTGAAATAAGAGATCGAAACTTATTATAGCGACTCGAGTCTGATATTTTCATATTTTTGAGAAGACTTCGAGATGCGACTCGAGTTTGAATCGATGAAATTGAATCNTTTTTTTCGGGGAAATAAAAGTGGAAAAATGCCAAACGAAACAACAAAAAGTTGTCAGAAAGTAGGAAAAGTTTTCCTATTTAAAAGGAAAAAGAATTGCCTTCATCAGCTGAAAATTGTTGACGTTTTGCTTCGTTGCCACATCGGAAATCGACTCTTCATCATCTTTCGACCTTCGTCTAATTAACTTTGTTTAGAATTCTTTTTTTTTTGCCTTCAGTCTTTATCTGTAAATTATTCTATTCATCGCACTTTTTTTACATCATAAATTTTGGTTAGATTTGGTTTTTTTCCTTTCAGCAAAGTTTTTTGTTGGCAATATCAAAGTTTAAGAAAGACACGAAATTCGAATAAGCAAGATAAGTAAATTAAAACTTTCGCTGACGAAACAGGATCCCGCTAAAGACTTGAATAAAGAAGGCAAGGAATGGTTAGGGAAGGAAACTTCTCGTTCACTTAACGCTTCACAGCACTCACGAAGACGGAGACTTCATTGTTGCGAAATTATCATTCCCTTTTATTCAATTGCATTTTCGTTCCACTTTGAAAAGAATTCCACTCTCTTAGTGTCATTACGAAAAATTATTGCCCATGAAACTTTTGATCCTTTTATCTTCTACTGCTTTCAAAGGAAGACTTCAGATTTTTTATTCTTTCATTCAACAAGAAAAAAAACGAAAATGCAGCAGTCGCAAAAGCAATTTAAATTCTTAACACCATCGTAATCAAAACGCTTGTAAAGCAGACGAAACTTTTAAGCTAAATTAAAATTCAGCTGATGAAGCAAAAAGATTGTTAACGTCAGAATGCTGTAATAAACTTTTATTGCATAAGATTTTGGAAAAGTTTTCCCCTTCGTTTAAAGATTTCTTCGTCTCGCCGTGAAAACTTTTCAAACAAAACTCTCTTTACATCATAAATTTTGAGTTTAATCATGTAATAACTGATTGGAAAAAGGCAATTGAAATAAGAGATCGAAACTTATTATAGCGACTCGAGTCTGATATTTTCATATTTTTGAGAAGATTTCGAGATGCGACTCGAGTCTGAATCGATGAAATTGAATCGTGAATTGTAAATTTCTAGTCGAAGCGAAGTCGTACGTAGAGTCATCAGAAAAATAGGCAATTTCACTCTTATTGTTAATGGCCATTGTAGCCTTTGGTGGCCTTAAATGGAACAGTAAAAATGTGCTGTAAGTGTAAGCCCATCAACAAACGAACAAGCGAATGAATGTCTGCGTGTATGAATGGAAATGAAATTTATTGGCGATTTCAATTAAGTTCCAACTTATGCTGCAGAGAAATGGATCTTTGCGAGCAACATTGGCGAGCATGATGTTATTGTAGCATTATAAATGAAGTCGAAGAAAGGAGAAACAAGTTTATCAATAACGTTTGAAATATCAAAGCCACTTTTTCAATAACGGACGCGCGTATGTAAGAAAAATAACGACGATAAATTGTGCAATCAAGAAGTTAGCGTTACAATGCGTACAACTAAAAGGCGGGCAGCGTTCGAGTGATGATCAGATGAGTGGAGAACATTTCGACACTTACCTGTGAAATCTTGAGGTATTTTAATGCCTTTCTTCCTGTTTGTGCCATTCTTGGCGTTGACCGCATGATAAACTTTATACTTTTTCAAGTGCCGATACAACAGAAACAATTCTCCGTTGTTGTTGTTATCTGATTTAATGTCATTCGAGCAGTTCATCTCATTACTGTTGCTGATGTTGGTGGTCGCAGTCGTTTGATTAGAATTAATTGATGATTGCTGATGCACATGATGATGATGATGATTAGCTGATGACAATTTTTTACTCTTTCCAAGAATCGAATTTGATTGATTTCCATGTTGTGATTGTTGTTTATGTTGATCATCGCAAAATGATTTCGATGTAATTAGACGCGCTATTCGTGGCAATGAATAACGATCAAGAAACGACTCAGCTGACATTGGTTCACTCTTTGACTATATAAAACATAAAAGTTAAGATGAAGAAGAAAGAAAAAAGATTCAAACTATTAAACGATAAACTAAGAACAGCATTTAAAAATTTAAAGACTTCCAAAGTACTTAAAGCAGTGAAGTAATAAAACAAAATAAAAAGAGATCTTGAAGGTTGGATAATAGAAATCATTCAAGCGTAAATGCTCACCTCATTACTCAACTTTGATCCTTTACTATCGCCTGTTGATGAATCACAGACCGAGTTCATCAACGAGTTGATTTTTATGACGTTACTCTCGTCTGACTAGTTCCAACTCGTTGCGTCTGGCTACTCGACTTTTCTCGAAGACTACAATGCCAAACATGTTTTTCCCGTCTTATAACGAAAACTTTTCTTCTTCATTCACTTCATTTTTCATTTTTTTAACATTCATTTTTTCGAGATAAGTAAATAATAATTCTCATATTCTCATGAATTATGTAATAAAATGTAGCACTTCATAACTCTTATTTATGTGCATTGATAAGAAAAACATTATTCGAATCTCATTTTGTCATTCGCTTTGCCTTTTATCTTGAATATACATACATTGATTAATTAGTACTTACACTCAAATGAATGCATGAAAATCTTATAGAATAACTATAGATACTGACATTAAGGTATTTAATCGTCATAAAATATGAGGGAAGGAATTTTCTATTTTAGTTTTTGGCGCTGTGCCTAAATAATGACCATTCCTGTGCTATTATCATCATTTCGTATGCTAAATTTTTGTTACTTTTTTTCATACAGCAAAGTTCATTGACTTCAAACCTGTACACATTAATATACACACTTAAAAATATTCAGAATAAAAAAATTGAAAATTCTTTGTAATTAAGTCGAGTAAACATTACTAAACACGCATCACTGTTTTTATTGCCTCCGATAAATTAGTATTTGAACAGTTGGATTTTTTGAGCTCTACTTTCATATATTCCGAATTTCTGATTGTTGTCTGGAACATTAATTTTATCTTATCAATTCATTTTCTAGCTGCAATTGATAAGAAATGAAATGACATTTTGATTTAAATAACATTGCATTGTTGTCAACGAAAGCCGAATGTGAAAAAAAAATCGAAAATGAAAACATTGTTGATATTGAACATTTGCACATGCAACTACTAAGCAAGCACAACGTCAACAATCAACAAGTAAAATTTCTCTCTCATGAAGCATTGCGCAAAACATTGGGACGTGAGAAAAAGTTTAACAATAAGATTAATTAAATGGAAATTGCACAAATTTTTGTTGTTACAAGTGTACAACTTCATGAAGAATTGTTGAAATAACAAATATCTCCCCTTGGAATCTATTTTGATTTCGTAAAAATCTACATATTTTAAAAAGAATCATATTGCTAACAAAAACATTGAACAACCGCGAGAGCGAATAAAAAATTTTCAAGTCAGTTGTTTGGGACTGTTCGATACGAACACAAGCATCGCAAGTCGGTCTTAAAACTAAGAAAAAAAGAAGAAAAAAAAGTTAAAGTAAATTTGTTTTCTTTTTATTATTCTGTTTTATTTTTTCTCCATTCCATCATCTGTAAAAGTGTTTTTGCAAAAACTAAAGTTTGCTTCTTTTAAACGTATCTTCATTTAACTAAGTTTCAAATTCAATCATTTTTTTAAACAAAAAAGTCGGAAGAAAAGTTTTTGACAACGAGTGTAATAAATTGTGAGCTACGAGATAATTATTTTTAATGGAAAATAAGAGAAAAGTTAATGTAAATAAATTAACTGATTGACAAAGAGTTTAAAGGCACAAATTTGCTACCGAAATATCTAAAAACTGAAAAATATCTTCATTGGGAAAAAATCATAAACTGAATATCTAAATAAGAATTAAATAAACTGGAATGGCAAAAAGCAGTAAAAAAACCATTTGATAATTGGAAATTAAATTTATATTAAGCAAAGTTTCTCATAAAATCAAACTTACGCAATAAAAAAAGAAACACGACAGAAAATATATAAAAAAAAACTCATAAAAAAAAGAAAAAGAAATAATTGCCTAGATTGTTTAAAGGCAATAAAATTGATAATCGTAAGTTCACCACATATGTGTACATTCACATTTTTACCTATTGTGCAAATTCAGATAACAGATACGTTCGAGTGATAACAAGAGGAACAGTACATCGCATCGCTCTAAACTTCACAAGGGCATTCTGAGGAGAACTTCAGTAGATAGAAAGAAGAAAAGAAATATTATCGCAAGATTGTCATTTGAGGACAAAGAAAAAATATAAGCAATATAAGCAATTAAAAAAACTTTTATCACGAGAGCAAAAGGTTTGTATTACAAAAATAAAATGTGTTTATAGGTATATGACTTTAAAACTTTACCATCTGATGTCTCAATTGAATGTTTGAAGAATGCGTGTGTCTTTACAAAAGAAAACGATCCCAACTGCCATCGATGAATTAAACCGGAAGCATTTGTTTCCAACTGATTACCCAAAAGTTCGCTGTTCCATATGCCTTTAAATGTTTTAAACTCATCTATGTTTTATGTAGATGGATTGTAATATTCACCTGGTTAGAAACAACGGGGAGAAATATTTTCGTACATATGTAGACAGCATATATACAAACATGCACAAGCTATGAACTGATAAAGAAATCATCGTTTGAATTATTCAAGTGCTCGAAGCAGTTAAAGGCTTCTTTTTTATGTCTCATCTTTTTGCGCATATAGCCTAATAAGAAACAGAAAAAACAACTGTCGGCATAGATCACTCATGAAAAATGTATCAATTTTTTTTCTTCTTCAAATTCTACAACTTCTCTCATTGCCCATATGCTTGTGAAACGCCAGACATATTGCAAGTCTTTCGAAGTAGAAATATGGAAGAATGTTTAGATTTATTTCGAATTAAATATCATCAAGCTTTTGTGCAAAGGCGATTGAAATTCTACTCAAATAAATCAAATCAAATTCAATTTTTTTTTGTAGCTCTCATTCTATGTTACTATGTTTAGAGAGTTGATTAAATATAAATTACTGCAACACGCTCAGAATTATCTCCTGTTGTTGATGAAAAACTTTTTAGCTGCAAGTTGAAATTGGTCGATGGAATTACGTGACGTGATTTGAAAAGTTTCGGATAAAAATGCCTTGGGCATGATTCTACTTCGGTTCAACAGTTGTTCGTGAAGCAAAAAAAAAACAGAAAAAAAAGTTTTTCTCTCTAAAAGATTTCCATAACAAAGAAACTGATATAAAGATGAAGTATTCTGTTAAGCGATATTCAGATCTCAAAACCTAGTTACGTCGATGGCCAAGGTATTCGAAGAATGAAAAAAAGTGAATTTGGGTTTGCTTATTTGAATAATCTGAAAATTATAATTCTCAAACATATCATTAAATCAAAAGCATGATGAAAGAAATTTCAATTCAGGGAAAGAGTTGAAGAGCTCTAATCTTGTTACGGGAAGAAGAGAAATAAATTGCAAACACAACAATTTAATTCACCGAAGCAAAAGAATAAAAAGAAGAGAAATAAAATTATTCAAAGATCTAATAGATGAAGAAGTAAACGGGGGTCATTCTATTCAACTCACACATTCCTCTGACTTTTCGAGAGTCAGTACAAAAAAGAAAAATTGAAAAATTCCGAAAGAAAAAGAATTGTTGAAGTGAAGGCTCAAGTGCTGTGTTTCGTGTCTCGTTTAATTCTCTCTCTTAGTCTTATTCTTCCTTTACATCCACCGAAGGAGATCTGAAAGCGTAAAAACCCAGATTTTACACAATCGAAGCAGCAAATTTATGGTGCTTTGACCTGGAGCGTCAAATAACGGAAACGATTTTTCGAAGAGCATATTTTCGCCATATCATTGGCTAATTTCAGCAAAAGCGATGCAAATAAATAAAAATATCATTTTTTTGTCTGCATGCTTCGCCTATAAACGTATTGATCAAACACAGTCTCGACTCGCGGAATATTGAAATGGATTTTCATTTTCTTGTTACATAAAAAAACTGTCTGAGCTAAATTGAATACTTCTTAAAGAAAAACATCCGATTCGATGACAGCTAAATTACTTTTTCTTCTTTCTCTTGAAATAATTTTTTTTTCTTCTTTTCTGTAGAGGAAAAGTTTATTGAAAATGCTTTTTGGTTAAAACATTTCAAGAGCTTTTAATGCGAAAGTTGTTGGCAATTAATTGAATGATAAAACGTTGATGATGACTCAGTCTAAACATTAGGCTTGTTGTTGCTTTCTTTTTTATGACGCTACATTTGAATATCAAATATTTCCTTTAATTTAACTTGCCACTTATCGTTCTCAAATAACTAATTGCCATTCAAATTCGTACAGTAAAAAAAATAATCAACTGGGACAAAGCTAAAATGTAAGTGAAATTTAGCCTGGAACATATTTAGTAAACATTTTATGCTTTTTTTTATAATTTGAGGTCTTACTTTTTTGTACAATGTTTTATACGTGACACGATGTCATGCGAGTTGTTAGAAGCCGTTTAGTGTTAAGCAATTAGATATTTCAAATTGTATTAAGTTCTGTGATTCATTTTTTTGAATAAAATGCTTGAACTTGTTTGAAGTGCTTTATGTGCATGACTAATGTACGGAATGTTTTTTTTTTGTGGTTTGGAAAAGCTCTTGTAAATACGAATTTCAAATATTTGCTGAAATCCTACATTAGATAGCCACTGAACTTTTGTTACTAGTGGAATGCAACACTGTTGTGCCAAAAAAAATTATACAGCAGATAGCTTATTAAGCTTCACAAGCTTGCATTTCATTAGAACTTGATGAATAAGAGGCCGTGACTTGAATAAATTTATAATTTAAGTTATTCATTGCGTAATAGATCACAAGCGATTGAATATATATAAATTTTTTGTAATCCATTCATCATGTTAATTCTTTAATAATCTTTCACTTAACATTTTCTTTATAATGCGTTCGAAAGCTGCCGTTGAATTAGCGCAACCAAACGAGAAGTGAAAGTGTTAGAGTTTAAATATAATAATTTGAATCTGAAGTAAATTGAGTGCTCAACTCGTTGAATTAAAAAAAAGAAACGTATTGGGAAGAGAATGCATTGCGATTCGATGGGGTAAAGTTACCGTTATGAATAACCTTCAATGTCCTTGTCTCAAATACATCGACGTCAACATGAGCTCAGATTGTTCCCTACATAATTACACAATTTCCATTCAAGAAATTACTGGCGGGGTGTTTTTTTTCCTTCTCTTTCTCTCTTTTTCCTTGACGCTCTTGTTGCCTTTTGCCATTCACTGTGTGGAAAAAGAAGAAAACTTTGATTGACATAAATAAACGAAATTGAAAGATAATAGAAGGAAAGAAAAAATTCAAGCGAAAATTACGTGAAATTAACTTCATGCGTCCAAACTGAACTAAAATCGGAAAGTAATTAATGTATGTGGGATAGAAACGATAGAGAATAAAAAAAGAAGCATTTGCGAGCGACTCGCATAGCAACAACCCAACGGAATGATTTATACACACTCAAGTCTTATTAACGGTTCACTGAATGCGCCGAATGCTAAAATAAATAAACTAAAATTAAAACGATATTAACTGAATATTCAATTTTTCACCTCGTATCAAGGTCATCATCATCTGAACACCAGAACCATTTGTTTGAACAACGTTTCATTAAGTTATGGTTTTGGGTTGAATGCATTTGTACAGCTGGGAAGCAAAAATAGATTCTTAAATAAATGTTTGCCTTCGTTAATTTCAACGAAATAAAAAATGTAGAAAAGAACGTGTACGTGAGAAGTGAAAAGCAATTAAAATGTAATGCACATTTTTTCCCTCCCTCTTTCTCCATCTCTCCCCGATTATATACATATTTCTAATGCCTCCAGCAATGCACACTCGATTGTGATGAAAAGTAACAGAGTTATTGCCTTTATTCACTTCAAACTTCATATGTACATCATTCAAACTCTTATTTCACATGAAGGTTATTTAATATGTTTAAGTAGATTTATCTACATTTGTTTTTTATTTCTTCTAATTTATTCCTTCAAATACGAAAATTAATTCTCAAAGGAGAAGTAAAACTTTGATTTATGAAATGAAAATAGTTCAAGGACGTCAGTGGAAGTATTTTTGAATTCAATACTCGTCAGAAATTAATAGTCACCGTATGTTAATGAATTGTCTCACCACTTGAAAGCTGACTTAGTTTGCATGTAGTTTGTCTCGCTACTAAAGTGTGACTTATCATAAACTAAAATGTGTAAAGTTCTACTTAAAACTGTCATTAAAATTCAGCTCCATTGTTCGTCCGACAGACATGACACCAATTATAACGACCAAAAACGTTTTCACTGAATATCTACTTGGAAAGTAAAACAAAAGAATGAATATGAAACTCGTGAAATTAATTTTTTATCGCCTGCTGTTTAAGTCTTGATTATATCACAATAGAGGAGAAGGAAATATTTTTGCTGTTTAGTATTGCGTCTTATGTAATTATTGTGATCATGATTTCTTCTTCTCGAAAGTCGCGACAAAGCAGAGTTGATTTGTGTGCGCTTATGTGTAAGATTCGTCACACTTTCATTGTAAGATTAAATGCCAAATTGGCATTAACAGTGATTAAACTTGTGTTTTCTCTTTCCTGCTCAAACTTGAAAAGATCTTTTATAAGTATGAAAAGCATTCATGACAAAAGCGCATCGAAAGTTAAATAAAAAATGTATGGCTAAGAAATCAGAGATTTCGCTGAAGATATTAATTTAAGTAAGTCGTGTGCTGATGTTGTGTCTGCTGGCAATATTTGCAGGCATCATTAAACCATGAACTCTAAAGGTTCATTTCTCAGTTTTCCATATAAGAAGAAATGTGATGTAATGAGAATTCCTTATAATGCAGTTTCAAAACCGATATAATAACTTTAAAACCCCCTCAACAAATAAAATACTGACTTTGTTACACAATTTTTAAGACTTATAAAATACAAAAAGATTCATAAAGATATTTTAAAATTATTTTTATTACAACTTACAGAGACTATTTCCAGTAATTTCCTGATTATTTCAAGATAAAATTTGCTTTTAAAACAAAATGATTCCTGTAGAGACAGAGAATTCTGAATAATCTCTAATTTGCTCGTGCCATCGTCCACTTCCGTGTTTTTTCGCGATCTTTTTGAACCTGACCCAAACTTGGTTTTTTTTTTGCAATAAAGAAACAATAATTATAATAATAAAGCATAAGAAATAGCGAAAAGAATTTGATTAATTTACTTTCTCGTGAATTTCATGTTCTTTTTATAATCAAGTATCGTGCATATATGCACGTACATGAGAAAAGATTTTAATAGTTCTTCCTGTTGCAAACGACTTCGTCTGCTTATTTTGTATTGTGATAATGTGAGAAAAATTCTATCTAACGGGTCTTTAAGATGTCGTGTTGCATCAGTAGAATGAAAATCGTCTTTTAAAAACTCATTAAATATTGTATTATCATCGTTCTTAATGTTTAATGCTTAAGAGAGAATTCTCACGCATCATTGATCAATGCTTATGCTTACATAGTCAACATATCAATTGCATCCGGCAATGTCATCACTGAACGAACTCGTTCATCTTCACTAGACTAGAACTCTTTCTAGACTAAATTACCATAACTTTTGCAATTCTTACATAAGTGACTTGCTAATGACAGAACATTCTAAAGTCATTTTTCTTCTTCGTTTTTTTTTCTGACTGAAAAATGTTGATTATATAGATTTATCATAAAATCCACAAAGAGAATATCAAAGAAAAAAAATCAGCTACACCTTGACGAACAAGTCGTTCGGAGAATAGATAAACGATTAGGTCATCAAGGGGGGAATCAAAAAAGTTGGCGTTGCTGCTCATGTTATTATCATAATGCAAATATTACTCTTGATTGACTCATAAACAAGTTTTTTAAAACATTTTAAGTCAAATAAAAATCTCTTCATCATCAGTATGTAAATGTTCGAATGTTCTCAAACAGCGATTCATATATTTTTTTCGGGGCCAAGACGAAACAAGAAAAAATACTCAGAAGAAGAACTTCAAACCTGTATTTCGTGTGCAAACAAAAAATGGTTCATAAGATGTATGAATACTGAAAAGTCGATGACTGAACTCCGAATACAGAGAGAGCAGAAAAAAAAGGTTTTAAAACCTGTTTATAATTTTTATAAGCCCCCAATCGAAAAAAGCTCGAGATATATTCACTTTTTCGCCTTTTTTGCTTTGCTTTATATTTCGCTTTAATTAGAATTGAAGTGAATGAAGTAAAAACACTTTTGAATCTTTCTTGATCGCTTCCAAGAATCACTAAAGTATGAACAATCGAATATTGGCGAAACCGAATGAATTGAAGCACACAAAAAGCCGGTTTTGAATCGTATTTATTTATTTTTTATCTCTGTCGTCCCGCATGAGCATTAAATTTTGAAATTTTCGCGTATTTGTTTTATAACTCCGTTGTGCACACAAAAGAATGTCTGACGGGAAGACAATTTATGCCAAAACTGAAAGAGAAGACGATGAAAGATAAAAGTTGATGGTAAAATGAAACATCGATAATAAGCATCAAGAATGTCTTTTTTGCTTACTCCCAGACAAGAAATGATTTGTGAAGTTCCAATGGAAATTATCACTAATAAAAAGTTTCATTAAGATTAATTCTGTGATGTGATGTGAAGTGATGCGTAGATTATTTGATGGAAAAGAAGAAAAAAGCCACAAATATAATCAGAAAATATTTTTTAATTAATTGAAATTGATAATTCAGTGGCATGAGAGTTGAAACATTTGCGAATTTAGTTGCGCAAATTAAACTTGATTGTTAGTCAAATATTTTTTGACTTTAAGATTACTTAACAAATCGTCAAATCAACCTCTAAAATGTGACACACAATACGAGTTTCATATCATATAATCAAATAAATTTATCGAAAGAGAATTCTTAATTACTCATCAAAATCATTATTTGAACAACTACCCAAGCTTCTTTGCTGAAAAGAGAAGTGTCAGACATTTTGCCTGAAAATGTCGGCATTTCCGAATAAGTTTCTGCGCTTTATTTTCTTTTTGCTAAACAGGTTTTTTTTTGTAGTTTAACCTTTAGGGTCTTCTTTCGACTTTTCGCTGGAATTTTAAAGCTTTAAAGAAAGTTGCACATGATTAAAATAAATTGATGAATTCTCTTCTCAGACAACCAACGTCAGCATAAAATATTTTACCCAAGCTTCGATTTTAAATAAAATATATCCTCATAAATCTTCATATTCAAAAAGAACCATTGATAAGTGCAATCAATTTAAAGTGCAGAAAATAACATTAAATTGATCTGGTTTCTTCCTTCCTATCAACTATGAATGGAAACCTAACAATATTGACTCAAGTACATTATGTACTGTTAAACTTATCTTGTGTAGATAAGTAGAAGGAAGGAAATTCTTCCATGTTGAGTGTTGCTAAGAGCTAAGCAAACTCTTTTTCAAATAAAGTGTTTGCAAGCATGTCGTTCGTTGCATTTTCTTTCTATCTTTCTTTATTTTGCGTGCAAAAAATGTATAAATAAAACACTCAAATGCGATAAAATATGCATCATATTAATCACCGCCTCAATAAATAACGAAAAACCAGTGAGAAATATAAATTCAACATGACTTGTGCGACCACACAATTTAATAATTGTTCCTGCAACATTTTTTTTTTATTTATTTCTAACATGTTTCATTACTTGAAGTAGCGTATGTGTAGCTTAAAGTGATTAGCCGCTCATTAGACAAGTGAAGAAAAAAAAAGTAATAAATAAATGCGAAGTTGTCTGAATAATTTTGATAGTTCAATCTCTGTCATGTTGTGTGATGTTGCGCATTACACAAGTTTAGTAACATATACCATACTGCCTTGAGAACGTTCAATTAATTTGAAACCAACAAGCGTTTCTTACATTTGTGTCACTTTAGGTTAAAGTCATTAATGATAAATGACACTTCACTGATCCCTCGTAATTTCCCGCTGTTGCTTCAACGACGTAATAGAACGCATGTCGAAGTATTTGAATTTACATCCAGTTTATCGTGCGATGTCTTTCCTGCTAATTTGCTATTGATGATGCAGATTCGATATTCATAATAAATATCCACATTATCATAAATTTTAATGGGCGCACGAGCGATCAGCACAACAATATGTTGTGTGTGGGCATTGTAAGAGCATTTGGAATCGTAAAAATGAAAAAGATTTATCTAGCTGTTATTTCTAACAGTTAACTTCATTATGATGTCATCGTATGTTTTATTCGAGCTTATTAGGTTACGTAAAACTAGATGATAAATGGACTAGTTTCAGTCGCGAAAAGAGAAATAATAATAATAATAAATATCTACTTGCAAAGGCGACATATTGTTGGCAGTGTCGTCAAAATCAATCTTGACGTTTATTTCCATCTTAACATGTGTAATGTGTCGAAATTTTATTAGAACATGAAAAGTATACCAAATTTATAATTTGTTGACGGCTTTTTTTGGCTTCTTGTGAAAACGAGGCGCTCTTTATATGGAAACTCGATGACTTAATTAGCTGTTGCCATCACATTTCATATCAACATCAGGCAAAATGCTATTAAAGTGAATAAATTTATTTTAAAGCATGAAAGAAACATAAACATCGACTTTATTTAATCCAATACAGCGCAATTCAAAAGCGCACTCATGTTAATGAACATGCATAAACTTTAATGAATATAAGGACAAATATATCGCTCTCTTTGGTACTCTTGCACGATATTGCGTGCGAACGAATGATATTTAAACTGTTGGCTTTATAGAAATTATGCTCAAGTCAATAATGTTAGTTGTAAAGTTATATTGAGAAATATACTTTATAACTACATCGTGTAAGTCTAAAGCTTCGTTTATGAAAGGTTCTTTGACTCTTTTAAGAGAATTACTCATGCTTCGTTTACAATCTTTTAGATTTTATGGGATTTTATGATCCTTAAACCATTTTACTAGTGGTTGTTGCTGAGTATAAAAGAAATTTATTTTCCACAAAACCTTCACCGCACACACAACAGAGAAAAGTTTAGAAGAACAGAATTTCGTTGCAAAATGTGAATGCAGAAATTCCACCTGGTGACAAGTTTCTAATAAATCTTTTATTGAACGAATGTTACATTAAAATAATCATTGCGATATCATTGCCGATGGGCCCCAACAAAAGCTCTCCACATATATATTTATTTAGTTCGCCATATGCATTGCTCATTGTGCAAAATGTGAAATTCATGTTCAATGTTTACGATACGAAATTTTATTGCACAAACAGTAAAGTTGAAGCTTTCAGTCTTTTATTTTATGTGAATTTTAATGAATACAAATATTTGCTTGCAATGTTAAAATTTACATTTGAATAGAATAGTTCTTCAATATGGTTTCTTTCATTATATTACATTTTCTGCACTCTCTGTGACTCGTTTTCTCTCGAGTAAGGCACAGTGATTAAATTATTTACTTCATAGTTTTCCTTCTACTTTTCATTTTTCTGTCTTCTCTCCTCTTTCAATGATGCTTTTTTTATATTCTTGCTGCATCTTGAATGGTATTTTAATAATTTATGAGTCATGAATCTGGTTAAGTGGTAAAACGGTACAGAATAGGTCAAATGGAAGCTTAAAATTAAACAATCTTGTGAACTTTGGGAGGATAACTGATTAACCCTTAAAACTAAACATTAAACTATTTTTAATGTAATTAATGTGATTATAATTAAGCAAGAGTTAATATTTACATTTTGAATTAGGTGCTTAGAGATGGGAAAAGGGACAAGTGGCAATAACCATGATTATTAGTCATCACATTCTTTTACCCTCACTCAACCATAAACTTTTCTCTCTTTTTATTATTATTTTGAATACAATTTTCGTTCAATACCATAAATTTGTTTGAGAATTCAATTAAATGGCATATATTTATTCTCTTTTGATCTATTGTTTGCAAATCAAAGCGACAAAAATATTGAAATGGCTTTCCTAACAATCAACTTGGTCATGATGGAGCGAAAAAGCCTCTGCCATTGTCGTTTTAATTAACATTGCTTCGGTTTATAAAAAGTAATATGCATGTAATCATGTTCTGGGTTACAATTTGTTATGTTGCAGTACCGGTTTCTCACGTTAGAGTTCCAGCCGTCTATAGCTTTAAAGCATTATACGAAGTAAAGAATAGATTGACTTTGAAACTCAATCGAACACGCAAATTCTCACTCAACTGAAGCCATTGTACAACAACTTTATTGTTTCGCAAAGCCTTGGCTTTCTTGCCAATTGCCACTAAAATGAATCTCACTTCAACTTCTAAGCTACTGGAAATTCACATTAAGATAAAATCTAAAAGTCTCCAACGTATTTCGTCAAGTTTTTTTTTATCCGTTTCATTTGTTATCAGCTCCATGGTAATAAATTTCTTGTAAGGTTGAACAACAAGCGGTAAAGAAAAGAAACAGCAACAAGTCCGATGTATGCATCAACCTCCAACATGTCTCAGTTGTCCCTCTTTTGCTGTTGCAATTGATAACTTCCTACAAAGCTTATTAAATATGTATGAAGTGATTAATTGTTCAATTTATATTTGAATCTATTCCTTCGTTCGAACGACACTTATGGTAATTTTATCGGGCTTGTTGATCTATTCCTTCAAAAGTAATACATATTTATTTATTGTATTTAATGTAGTATATCTAAATATTGTCAACATCTTTGTGAGCTGCAAGGTTTATTCTTTCTTCTTCTTTTCCAATAGCTTTTCCCTCCTGTTTCGTACGAATAAATAAACATAAAAAAAACGAAAGAACAGTTTGACAAGTTGCTGGTCATTGTACCTACGTATCTTTGATCTTGATAAACTCTTTTTTAGTTCTTGTCATAATTGACGTTTAATTGAGTCAGTTCCTTCCAGGCTTTAAACAATATGCGGGAGAGTGAATGAAACCTTATTTGAATATAAGACATAAAAAATAAGTTTCTGGTTTAATTTCTTACTGTAACGGTAACGACAAATTGCTGAGCGTATGTTGAACTTTAAAAAACCTTCTTGCTCATTACATTGTGTATTAAGACTTATTGGGTTTCATCAATCGCATTCATGACTTTCATATGAAAATAATCTCCGACGAAAAAAAAAAATATCAATTTGCTCATATGGCTATTTTTGTAATGAACTTGATGAAATAATGACTAAACCCGTACGTTTCCTATCGAACTATCATCGAGTTCACGAAAGAGACAATGGAGTCTTATGTTATGCTATTTACTTATATTACGCTATTCATTTCATTTCATAAGCATGAACAAAATCTCACAAACTGTACATATAGATGGCAATAAATCAATGAAAATGTTTTGTTGCAAGCTTTAAATAAATCTTTTCCAATAAATCATTCAAGTAAAATGAATTTCAAGTCATATTACGATCGCAAATGCTTTTCACTCAATGTCGAATGCATTGTGAAGTCATTGAGACATGCAATTTGTATTTGTATTAGAGTAGATTTGTCAAAATGTTTTAATTAATCCCTAGATCGAAATGAAGTTCAAGCTATGGGAAGAATTTCTAATTTTACAAGTCTGTGCTTGTACATAAAGGAAGACCATTAAATGTACACTTAAACCAAAACCAGAAATATTTTAAGTATACTTGGTCTTTTATTAATTGCATTGTTTCTTGAATCAATATTTTCCAATTAAATATCTAAGCTCAAGATTTTGTTCGAGCGATTAATCACACGTTTTCTTACCAAAGAAAACTGGTTTTTGTTTCATTTTCAAGTAGAAACGTTTCGCATGATTTAACTCATCGTTCTTGAGAAGTTGATTGATAGAACAATTTCTGTAGCATGTGTTTGCGGTTTTAGAATTGTAATCATCTTAACTATTTGCTTTGTGTCTGCGGGAGAAACTCCATTAATGTCAAACGATTCCAAATTAAATTGCATTCATTAAGTGAGTGTCATTAAAATTTTATTGCAATTTGCAATCAATGATACTGAACTGTTATGGAATGGAATGAAGTTAAGTATGTACATTCTTGTTTAGTAATATGCGAACGATGATAGAATGAGATTTTCATTTTCTTAAAAGTTAAGTAACAGCTGCAGCTATCAAACTATCATTAAAACTTGCAATGAAACTTCCTCCCTCAATGTCATTAAAATCTCCCTAAAAAGACGCTTAATTGAAAAACAATTGATGTAATTTTTATGTAATTGGTCTAATAAAGCCGGAGCAATTAGTAAAAACGTGCTTTGTTTCTCAGTCACTCAAGGTTGCAAAACTTTATGAGAATAATTCTCAAACTTATTTTGAATTCCACGTCAAAACAAGACAAATTAATGGGAAAATAAAATAAAATTATACCTAAGATGGTGGAATGAACAGCCGAATTATTCAATGCTTTCGTGGAAGTCTGATGAAGTTCTCTGAATTTTCTATCCGAACCGACATCATTTTAAATACTGAATTTCCCTCTCGTTCAATTAAATTACTCCCAGTACTCAAAGCAGCTTATGCAAATTTCTTATAATGTCGAAGCTTTTCATTTTCTTCTTGTTTTAATATTTTTCGAAGTATTTCCATTATCATAGATATCATGAAAAATATTTAAACGATTTACTTTGGATGCCCTTTTAAGTAAATAAGACAAGCTGAAGAGAAATGAGATAATGTTGCTTGGTAATCAAAATTAAATTTCAGTTCCCGTCATGACTTTAATCTGTCGCGTTTTTCAGTTTTCTTATTCAAATCACGTAAGATTCTCATGCTGAGAGTTTTGTAGCGCTGTGCGCGCCTTGACAAACACAGTTTCTTCTTTATTAAGTATTTTATCTCACACTCTTAGGCTGATTAAATCCAATGAATCAAATGAGATTTAAACATATTACTGCGATTCGAAACATTGTTGCTGTACTATTTGACCTTTCATGCCTCGAGTGACTCTTTGCGGTCGCGCGATGAAATTGATTTGTAAGCTATTCACACGTGCTTGTTGTTGATCGAAGCGAAGCGTGAAGGAAGGAACATTTAATTTTAGTTTTCTTTTCTCTAGCGTTTGAACTTTAGTGTCGAAATTAATATTTTATTTCTCGCAAAGAACGAATTTCGCCCTTTTGGAAATGAGAATGAGAAGCAATTTGAATGACAATTCGTTGGCTAAAATATAAAAAAAAATGTAAAGTCACGTTTGACGTTTTGAAACATCTGACATCACACTTTTTTTTGTCTATCTTGCTGCTAAGCTAAACAAGCAAAAATTGGCTGACAATTTGAGTGCCAATTAAAGACACTGAATGAACAATCGTAACACCGTCAACATGTGTTTTAAATTAAGCTCATAAAATTTGCTACCACTTAATTAAATGCAATAGTTTTATGGATCAGTTAAAGCTGCTTTCATTTGTCATCCTCAACTATTTGGTTTGGGGGATTTAATATGACTTTCATCATCAGTTTACAGTTACATCATAAATTATTTTAGCATAGTTACCAACTTCTCTTTTGTACTTATATGAATACATACATTTATGTTGGTAAAAGCATATCAAAACATATAACAAACTGTAGGAATAGCTCAGCTCCGACTTCAGGGACTCTGATGCTATTGTAAATTTTATGCGTTTGAAAGTCGTAACTAATGTATTCGATACTTTTGACAGTTCGTTTTTTTCACATTGAGAACGACTTTTTATGAGTTCAGTCCCTCGTGAATTTAATTTGATTTGCACTCGCTACGATTGGAAGTCATAAAGCAGAAAAGGTCGTAAAATTTCTGCATGAGAATCGTTTCATGTGATGAGAACTTAGAGTCATTCAACATAGATTGTGGCGTTGAGATTGTTTTTTTTTCGTTGAATATAGACGGTTGAATGAAGGGGAACAAAATGAATATTTTTCGAGACATTACTTCATTGAATTGTCATGGCCAATCTTCATCGCATTCAATCTGACTCCCACTTCTGTTTGATGCTTCTTCCTTTGCAGACATTTAAATATTCGTCAAATGAAAAATGATTTTCTTCATTTCTTTCATTATTAAAAATAAATAATTCTTTCTTCATATTTTTCTCTTATATTTATAGAACATCAAAGCAGCTCATGAACGTCATTCCTTCATTAACATCGATCGACTGAGATTAAATGCTCTCGAATATTTCGTTGAAAGCAAATAGAGAGAGTACAATAACAGAAAATTGCAACTGACATCTTTTCATGTCGCTTTGTAACTTAAAACAATAAATCGGCGGAAAAAAGCGGCAAACGAGAGTTGACAGAAAAAAGACAGAAAGGAATCAAATAAAAAAATAAACAGAAGAGAATTAACGACAAAAGGAATTGGGAACGACATGACAGATGCAATAAAGCTCACAGATATGCTGCAACAGCGAACGATAGATTATGAACGTCAACGTCATTTGGCAAATTGGTTAATTGAATCTAGTCCGCATATGCCGAAGCCTTCACAATTTCAACAACCACAGCATAAAAAGCAGAAAAAGATTTTCACTAATTCAATTTTCCACGACTCGTTTTTCTTTCTCAGTAAGTTTGGATCGACGCAAGCTCAAAGCACTGAACAAGAACATCAAATTATTCAATCGCCTGCACCAATAACTTCATCACAAGCCATTGGACAAGCATCAATCCAACAACAACAGCAACATCCACAACACACAAATTTATCGAAATCATCGACGGTATTTACATCGTCGCAAACCAACCTGCCATTGCAAATTGTTCAGTCGAGTCGTGATGGTAACAAGGCGAAACTAAGGCGCTTTAATTCGCATGATACCAGTGCAAATATGTTTTCGGTGGCAGACTTTGAGAATGCTCGATTGGCGAGACGCAACGAGCTGGAACTAGTCAGACAAAAGCAACGCTATAAAATGAACTCATTGAGTTCGGGCTGTGATTCATCAACAGGCGATAGTAAAGGATCAAAGTTGAGTAATGAGGTGAGCATTTACGCTTGAATGATTTCTATTATCCAACCTTCAAGATCTCTTTTTATTTTGTTTTATTACTTCACTGCTTTAAGTACTTTGGAAGTCTTTAAATTTTTAAATGCTGTTCTTAGTTTATCGTTTAATAGTTTGAATCTTTTTTCTTTCTTCTTCATCTTAACTTTTATGTTTTATATAGTCAAAGAGTGAACCAATGTCAGCTGAGTCGTTTCTTGATCGTTATTCATTGCCACGAATAGCGCGTCTAATTACATCGAAATCATTTTGCGATGATCAACATAAACAACAATCACAACATGGAAATCAATCAAATTCGATTCTTGGAAAGAGTAAAAAATTGTCATCAGCTAATCATCATCATCATCACGTGCATCAGCAATCATCAATTAATTCTAATCAAACGACAGCGACCACCAACATCAGCAACAGTAATGAGATGAACTGCTCGAATGACATTAAATCAGATAACAACAACAACGGAGAATTGTTTCTGTTGTATCGGCACTTGAAGAAGTATAAAGTTTATCATGCGGTCAACGCCAAGAATGGCACAAACAGGAAGAAAGGCATTAAAATACCTCAAGATTTCACAGGTAAGTGTCGAAATGTTCTCCACTCATCTTATCATCACTCGAACGCTGCCCGCCTTTTAGTTGTACGCATTGTAACGCTAACTTCTTGATTGCACAATTTATCGTCGTTATTTCTCTTACATACGCGCGTCCGTTATTGAAAAAGTGGCTTTGATATTTCAAACGTCATTGATAAACTTGTTTCTCCTTTCTTCGACTTCATTTATGATGCTACAATAACATCATGCTCGCCAATGTTGCTCGCAAAGATCCATTTCTCTGCAGCATAAGTTGGAACTTAATTGAAATCGCCAATAAATTTCATTTCCATTCATACACGCAGACATTCATTCGCTTGTTCGTTTGTTGATGGGCTTACACTTACAGCACATTTTTACTGTTCCATTTAAGGCCACCAAAGGCTACAATGGCCATTAACAATAAGAGTGAAATTGCCTATTTTTCTGCTGACTCTACGTACGACTTCGCTTCGACTAGAAATTTACAATTCACGATTCAATTTCATCGATTCAGACTCGAGTCGCATCTCGAAGTCTTCTCAAAAATATGAAAATATCAGACTCGAGTCGCTATAATAAGTTTCGATCTCTTATTTCAATTGCCTTTTTCCAATCAGTTATTACATGATTAAACTCAAAATTTATGATGTAAAGAGAGTTTTGTTTGAAAAGTTTTCACGGCGAGACGAAGAAATCTTTAAACGAAGGGGAAAACTTTTCCAAAATCTTATGCAATAAAAGTTTATTACAGCATTCTGACGTTAACAATCTTTTTGCTTCATCAGCTGAATTTTAATTTAGCTTAAAAGTTTCGTCTGCTTTACAAGCGTTTTGATTACGATGGTGTTAAGAATTTAAATTGCTTTTTGCGACTGCTGCATTTTCGTTTTTTTTTCTTGTTGAATGAAAGAATAAAAAATCTGAAGTCTTCCTTTGAAAGCAGTAGAAGATAAAAGGATCAAAAGTTTCATGGGCAATAATTTTTCGTAATGACACTAAGAGAGTGGAATTCTTTTCAAAGTGGAACGAAAATGCAATTGAATAAAAGGGAATGATAATTTCGCAACAATGAAGTCTCCGTCTTCGTGAGTGCTGTGAAGCGTTAAGTGAACGAGAAGTTTCCTTCCCTAACCATTCCTTGCCTTCTTTATTCAAGTCTTTAGCGGGATCCTGTTTCGTCAGCAAAAGTTTTAATTTACTTATCTTGCTTATTCGAATTTCGTGTCTTTCTTAAACTTTGATATTGCCAACAAAAAACTTTGCTGAAAGGGAAAAAACCAAATCTAACCAAAATTTATGATGTAAAAAAAGTGCGATGAATAGAATAATTTACAGATAAAGACTGAAGGCAAAAAAAAAAGAATTCTAAACAAAGTTAATTAGACGAAGGTCGAAAGATGATGAAGAGTCGATTTCCGATGTGGCAACGAAGCAAAACGTCAACAATTTTCAGCTGATGAAGGCAATTCTTTTTCCTTTTAAATAGGAAAACTTTTCCTACTTTCTGACAACTTTTTGTTGTTTCGTTTGGCATTTTTCCACTTTTATTTCCCCGAAAAAAAAAACGAAAAAGAAGAAAAGAAAAAATTCCAACTTAGCACGTGTGACGGATCTCATTTAGCAGATGAGATGATGAACATGTTGATATTTTTACTTTGAGTAAGAAGTTTGTCGAACGACACGAGCGTCAACATGTCTAAATAATTTAGCGAATCCAATTTGATGTCCGAACTTGTTTCTTGAACTTTCGATGAACTTCCAATGTCAAAATCATGTGGATATGAAATTGAAAGCAAATGCGGTGAAAATAATATTAATTTGCGTAAGTTCCATTTGACTTCATTTCATGACGATCATAAAATGGGAATCGCGGTTAATGAGCATTTCGGTTAATTAAATTGTCAAGAAATGTTTCAAATATGCCGCTGAAGGTTGTTTGCATTTCCACGATGAGATTCGTGCGAGTCTTTTGCATGTTAAGACAATTTCATGCGTAAACTCATAATGAAGATCAAATCGATGAAGAAATCGTCGTCTTAAATCAAGCAGAAGAAGTTTCTTATTGTTCAAGTTCTTTTTTTGTCGTTTTTGCTCGCTCATTGTTCGCTAATTGCTAGATAAATCTCACACCTTTGTTCAGCACTTTACACCGCGACAGACTTCATTGCTTGTTGGAATTTTTTCGTTGCTGCATCTTGTTCTGTGATCTTTCTTGTCGCTCTTCTTACTCCCTTAACTCGCTTAGTTGTTTGTTTCACAAAGTCAACTTATAAGAACGAAGAGTCAAACGAACCAATATTGCGGTTTCGATGTCGTCTTTTGAGCTCGTCATTCGAGAAAGATTTTTTGGATTTGCTTCAAATGAGACGAGAGAAAAAGTGAAAAGTGAAAAAGTTTCCCGTTGTACACACAAAGCTTGGCGTAATCTCCGTAATGTCGAGCAATTAACAATAAAAGCTTCTGTCGACTTTCTAATGGAAGTTTAAATATTTTCATTAAGCAAATTACTGCGATCTGAACTTCGACTAAATATGTCATTTTCTGGCTTCCATTGTCATTCAAATTGTTCTCTACTTCACACACCAATTGAAGAACCACAAGTGAATTGTGCAATGTGAATGTGTGGTGAAGAATTTTACCAAAAACAAAATGCAAAAAACTGAAAAGATGGAGAGAGTCAGTCTGCTGATAAACCGCATTGAACACCACGACGCTGAGTTAGACAACGCGGGAAATTAAACTGAAATCTCGACGTTGACATCGTCTCAAGTCAGAGAATTTGATTAAGACGAGGCGTAGGCAGACTTGCTTCAACTCTTTGGGTGTACATAAGCAGACAGAGTCTGAGTTTATGACTTCGCACTGTCGACTCAGGGTCAATCCAAAAGTGGCGACAGCTGATTTGATTAATATTCATGCACTGGAGGTCATCAGCGTCCATTGTTTCAAGAGATTTTCGGCAGCAGAGTCAAGAAATCTTTTCAGGTTGAATTTAAGACCGTCACAGATTGTGATAGAAATAAAACTTCAATGATCATAAGCGCACAAACAGGAAAAGAATTCACGAGGCAAGTTGGAAATACAAATAATTTGTTTTCTCAATATTTATGAAACCATTAACGACATTTGAGTAACAATTAACGAGGCATGAGAGCGTGAAAGACTTTATTGATTGCAAAGTTTTATTTGCACCGCATTCCTTGTCGTTGTTGCTGAGTGAAATGACATAAAAACTTGTGCTTCGAAACAGACCAGCGTCGTGCAATGAAAAGTCAAATTGAGAGAGAAATGGGTCAGAAAATTTGAAGAAAATCTTGTCAGATGTTCCATAATGGAAACGACAACGATGAAACTTTGTACGAATCGTCGACCATCGAAATCATTCTTCACATCGTAATTTTTACGGGAACGAAAATTTTGTATCCACAGAAAGTTAGCGTAATAAATCAGTGTTTATGTTTGGTCAGAGGTGAAGCTGTTTGCTGAGATTCCTTAAAGTTTTTCGAGAGACAAACGGAGAGTCTCTGCACAAGATCCATTTATGGAGAAACATTTGACCTCCGAATTGCACAACGCACACAATGAATGTGTTCATCCTTCCATCCACCTTCGCCATAAAATGAAAATTTCTTTTGTGATTTCTCATCTCGCAACGTTTCGTTCTGCAGCAGAACTAAAGACTTTAATTTAATAACAAAATGAATGAGAAAATAAATCAAAGCCAAACCTCAGACCGACGAGAGCAATTCAAGCGCTTCAACGACTCAAAAAGTCAGCAGAAAGTTTTGGACAGAACAAAATGTATGAAAATTTCGCGACTTTCGTGAATTTTGTCTTTGAAGGAAAATGTTCTGCTAAGTGATTTAGTCGCAAATTGATTTTCTTCTCGTTTCGTTTTATCTTGTTGAGTGAGCGACGAGAGTCGAAGTGTTTGGAAAGCTTTTCTGGTATTTTTAAATGCCACGTTGAAGAATAATGCAGACAGAGAATTTATTTATGCAGGCTCATGAGCTTATATGTAAATGAAATGCTTCACTGAAGAGACAAAGAACTCCATCATCACGATTCCGCGATGCAATTTCGTTTTCAATTCACTACAAAAAGAAACAAACAAAAAATGTTCAGACGCATTTCATGCAATTTCTCATAACATTCCTATCAGTTTTTTGCTGTTGTTGGTAGTTGCTGTTATCGAATAGGATTGAAATGAATGGAGGACGAGCGAATAAATGAGGTTCATAAAATTTCACAGTCAAATAAAGGGACGACGATGCTTCACAGATGCATTTAATTAAAATCCATTTCTGTGAATTTCAGACCAAATAAAAATGAGACAAGAGAGAGAAGAAGGCAAGTTTTCTAAAATCGAAAACTCTCGACACGAATGAAATTTTTACTCCCTGCTACAGCTGACACTGCTCGCATATAGATTGTAATTGTTCACATTGAAATCCACAACGAAGGGTCAAGGGAATATGGGCGGAAGTCGGGTCATCCTAAAAGTAATTTGACAAACACGAATGCATTTTATTGCGGACGAAAATTTCCACCCCCAACTCGAGTATTTTTCCCTGCCTGTAATTTAACAGAATTTAACGGACAAAAAAGATTGCCGAGTACCGAGAGATTGAAGCACCGTGGCAAAAATATCTTGAAAATGAAATAATCGGCATAACAGTTCATTTTAATTTATTCGTATTCCGCTCTTTCGCTACAAAGTTTATTTCTTTTCTTCTTTTTCCTTGTTCTTCTATACTTCGTCTCTAGCTGATAGACGCTCGATTAGCTGTTGTTGCTTTCCAATGCTATACATACTTGTACTCTACACGTGTTGCTGCGTCAAACCAGCTGATCATTCAGAAAATGATATCATGCATCGTGTTTTCATTTTCTACAACACCGCAGTCTTTATTGATCATCGTCAATTATGTAATTAAACTCCTTCCAGCCGTCACACTTTTGTGCACACTCGACTGTGATTTTTGTTGCTGTTTAGTTGCTGGTAGAGTTGTCTTGAGTGTCTTGAAACCGCTCATGTTAATCGTTTTTTCATTGCAAACACAAAAGCTGAAAAATGACGCGAGTTGAAGTGCGAGATTGATGTTACTAAGTAAAAGTTAGAAAGAAAGATCTCCATCATCGTCTTTCGTTAATGATTGGAATTTAAGGAGTGCAAGTATAAGTTGATGCTGTGGTTTGGGCTGAACTTTGAAACGCTTTCAATACTCGACGATGAATGATTCAATTTACATAATTTCATTCGTTTCTGTCACAGATGTGAGTTTCACCGACTTCCACGTTCTGCTATGAATCCAAATTGGAGTTATAACTTCATTCTATGTGAAACAAACCTAATCGAGCATGAACGTTAATTCGAGAGATGTTTCTGTTTCGAAGCGCCCATTCAGTTTCAGCCTCTTTCCGCAATGAATACGGCACAGCATCGAAAATCTCATTAATTAGACAGCGATATGTTTTAATTCGCATCTCTTCCTCTTCAATCGCAATCGCAAGTCAACAAAGCACCATCGTCAAATCGGCTTTACTTTTCACTCTACCACACCGTTCCGAATGGTTTCACTGAGTGCGCTGTTTTGTGTTGCTGGAAACTCGAAAACGCCAAAGTTTCTGTTTCAATACGAATTTGTTTTATTTTGCATGGCGAGCAACAATTGTTCATTCAAATCACTAAGTAATTACAGAGTTTTTTACAAAATGAAATGGAAATCGCCATGAGCTCGATACCACTGAGCTCTGTTTGAATGGAAACATTTTAAAGTACCTAATTTTGTTTACTCCGCGTGAATCTGTTAATGTTGGTAGCTGAAATGTCGTCAGTAACATGTTTGCTACCAGAGTTGACGGAATTTCATCGTCACTTGTCATATTTAATAGGAAAGAAAGCTTCGTTGTTGGAAATTCCGAAACTCTTGTTCACCATCACATGTGGCAAGCATTCTTTGAATAATTTTAAGGTTGAAACTGTTACATTAGTCATCATCGATGACAACACAGAATGAACAAATTGTCGTGATATTTCTCAATTTATAATTTAATATTTAATCGCACATACCTACAGCAGGTAAGCAATGAGAGAAAACAAAATTATCGACTAATTTTCAAAGCATCGAAGATTCTCAAGTCGATGGTCAAGCTAAGGAAATCGAAAAAAGATGAGATAAAACGCAACAAGCAGAAATAATTGCTCGAGATGACCAGATATTTCTTTAATGTTTAAGTTTAAGATCGCAATTCTTATTCCATTTCTATCTTAAAGAACGAAACAAGAGAAATAATTGTTAAAGCTCGATGATGAATCGATTTAGAAATCTCGCTGACTTGTTCTTTTTCATTCCTTTAAATTCTTTTCGAGATCTTTTATTGATGTTTCTGTCTGTGGTTGGTTAAGCAAATGGAAACAAAACAGCGAGATTCAAGCAAGCAACTCGCCGTTCAAATTGGTCAGAATATGTAATGAAATATAATGAATTTGTATCAGATTAATATCTTTCGTTCATCTCTTCTCGATTATCTTTTTCTCTCGCGAGCTTTGCATCGTAAACAACGAGCATTTTAGCGTGTAAGCGAAAGAGAACGAAACGAGATTACTTAACGGATCATTTTTGGAATGAAACAGCAGGGAGAACAAAGTCAATAACGAATGGTTCTGCTCAGCTGCTTGAATCATCTTCGGCTTGTTCATTGTTTTACCGTGCGTGGACCTTGACCGTCAACATCATCTGTTTATCTTTATACTTGTATCTTTATTATTCTTACATATCATACAAGGAAGTCAGTTAAACCCCTTTAATTGTTAATCCAACACATAAGCGTGAGAAAATCGACGTGAATTTATGAGCTACAAGGTCTCACAGGTCACTTTCCTTAATTGGCTGATTCTAAGCTATTTTAGAACTTGATTAATCGTTCCGTTTAATAAATTGAACAGTCGTCACTTACGAGGTATTTACTAATTATTTGTGTTTGTGGATGATTTCTACTTAATAAAAGTTAAGGGTCGTCATAAATTTAGATTCGAAGTAACATTTAAACATCTCCTTTTTAGGGCCGTGATTAATTACTTTAAAATTAGAATAAAGAATTTGAAGTATCGATTTGTTCAGTCAAAACATGTGGGAAGGAAGCATAGACTATTAAATTTAATCTTAATGAATAATCAAATGACATCTATCATGGATATTGATTTTAAATATTTGTTGAAGTATGGATTAAAATTATCATCTTATTATTTAAATAGATAGGTAGGTAGGTGGCTCAAGCGCATTAGATGTCTGTCCTTGAGTTTTTTTTAATATCTAATAATTTTATACATGCCTAGTAAAATATTATTTATGATTCTCTTTAAAAAAGCTTTTGTACTCGACAGAATATTGCGAAAGAATTGAAATAAAAAAGCTTGCTTTTGTCAGACAAGAACAGAGAATATCATTCACAATAATATCTTACAAGTCTCTTGTACAAGTTTTATGAATCGGTTTTATGTTTTTTTTCAAAAATTAAAAATCCGTTAAAATGTTCTTTCTATAATTATTACAAACTGCAGCTGGTGTTATAATTTACACAAAATTTAATTTCTGTTATTCTTGTTTATAAAAATAAATTACCTAATTATTCCAAATTTTATCGAATTTTGAATTAACAAGAATATAATTTTTTTTATTTTCATTATTTTTCGTAACTTAACAACAATCATTAAATTCTTTTAAGGCACACAAAAGGTTTTATTTGTGTATCACAAACAAAAGTTGATAAAGCGTAGTCATGTCTCATTATTCTCGAGCAAAGATAGTTTTAAGGAAATCGTAGAAGTTTTATGTGTCAACAAATTATCTCCATGCTCTGAATTTCTAATTCTAAAGCGATTCTCACTGAGATTCTTTTAAATTAATTTAAATTAAACCATAAAACGGGTCATTTCAAGCACCAACTTGAAATTTTTAAGCTTTCGCTTCATCATTGTTGGAGTACAGAACTCAGAACAGTGGAATCATTTATATTTTTATTGGAAATGATGTAGGTATAACAAATAATCGTTAAAATAATAAAAATGTCTCGGAACGGTGTTGAATAATATTCTCCTTAAGATATCTTTTAAAAATCACAGTTGAACTCGAGAGTTGAGAATGAGAAGGAAAACTCGTAAAATTTGAATAATTTCTTTCCAAAATGAAATGACAAAGATACTTTGTGTTTGGTTGTTGCTAGAATGATTTGAAGGAGAATATGAATGAGAATTTTTAAAAATAAACATTTTGAACTCTTTTTCCCTTTTACATACTCATGTTTATCCAACTGATGAATGTTGAGCTGATTAAGGGTTTTATGAACGTGATTTACGTTTATATATCATGATTAAGTGAACAAAAGCTTCCATTGCGTAATGAAAGTCTCTTAAGTTCCATATAAAATTTATAACAACAATCAAAACTCCTTATTAACATTCTCAATTGATCGACAGTGCATAAAACAACTGCTGCACTTTCTTAACTCTCGTCATCACCATCTTTGTATAATAAAATAATAAATCAAGTAATCTAACTTCTATCAATTTCTTTTATTTTCTGTTCAGATTACCTTCACGACTATCGATAAAGCATCAAGTGATTAATAAGCAACAGAAGTATAAGTAATGATAATCATTCCGTAATCGATCTTTAACATGATTAGATGTGTGATACAGTCGCTTCTCGCAATGTTCTGCATGTTTTTCAAGAAGTTCGTCTATACATCTATTTAAATGATCATCTTTTGTGAAGAAAACTTTCTGAGGAGATAAGTGGTGGATAGATGACTGAGCTTATAGACAATAAAATCTGCAATCTTTACAACGAAAAGAAATATGAAGGAAGAAAGCGAAGAACGATTGATTGCACAGTATGAGACATGTGTAGTTATGCTTGCTTAATCGTCTTTCACTGACTTCGCTTTGCCTCCTACTTTCGTGATCGTAAGTCAATATTTTATTAAAATGCAATTTATATAATTTTGCTATCAAGCTGACTCTTGCAGGAAAAGTTGTATGACGCTATGAGGCGCTTAAGATATTGAATTTAAATAAACTTTTCTTTTATTTTCATTCGAAAACTGATCATTTGTATGTGTTGATGTAAATATGTTTAATGAAGGAGTCGTTTATTTACATTCAACAGTCCATAGTTGTGTCCATAAAAGACGAAAAGAAGCATGAATTGAAACCTTAATTGAAATAGAATGGAGCGCTTTACAATTGCCAAATCAACGCAACGCGCAGTGCTTAAAGAGGCGAAATAAATTGAAATGTATAATCATACATACGGTTGAGAAAAGAAGTAACTGAAGATTGTAATCATGATTCATGGTAAATGAGAATGAGATGAGTGGCTGGGTTTCAGCCCACCTCTGATCATCGATGCGGGAACAATCGAAACATTGTTGTCGATTTCGTGCTCGCAACTTACTTTTGATCTCAAATCGTAAGGAAATTATTGTAAGAAAAGCTTTCAGGGCTTGTATTATTTATTTAATGTATGATTTTGAGTTTTGCAAGTTATTTTTCGTCTAACATATCCAGACTTGCGACAGTTTCCATAATTATCATTACCAGCCAATTTATTGTTTACTAAATTCTTTAAATTTTTAATTGCACCTGTCAAATATCAGCCAATACATGGTGGAATTAAATCTGTTAAAATCTTGTTGCTTCCATTTAAACATCGCTTACAAATTAATGCGGCGGCATCACAATTGGATGGGTTTCAATAATTCTTTCGTGTCTTTGGAACGTTTTCTCCAATCTTTCATCTTGCTCAATTACACTTATGAAGTATTTTCAGTCGCTTAATCTCTTGAAGAATTAAGAATTATTATTTGATTTTTGTAAACACGGTCGGAGAGAAGCAAACGTGAACGCATCGAGTCTGTTTAAATTTACCGATGCCTTCCATCGCTCCTTGGGACATTAATTTTAAAAGTGTTCGGTGGTAAATTAAACATGAAATTTATTTAAATAAACACTGATGATTTGTTATATTTCGCCCACTCGTATATTTGTAGTTCGGATACATTTTTTTTTTATTTGTCTTGTCTTTCGTTTTGTGGCATCGAATCTGAAGAAAGATTCTCCATACAGATGAATGTTTTGGGTCGACAAAGAATTTGTCTTAACACGAGTTCAAGATTATCTTTAAACTTGAAATTTTTCGAATGAATAATTCGATCTTGTTCTTTTGTGATTTAATTTACCATTTAAAAGTTCTTTGAGAAAGTGAACTCAAATGAATGTCAAATGAGTTTAAGGTAGCACATCGCTTTGACTCCCAGAATACTTGAGACAAAAATATAAATAAATAACATTTTAGAAAGGATGATCATTGTTCGAATGAAATCCAAAAGTTTCTGATGACTTTGATGGTCTGGCCATTAAACAGAATGAGACCTCCCGCATGACAAATTTTCTACGATAAATATTCTTCGGTCTACGTTTAAAAGTGATTCGTTGCTTGAGTAAAGCATTAAAACAAATACATAAAAAATCCGCTAAATATTATTTTGATTATAAAATTTGAATGACAAAATATCTTTAAAGTCAAAGCTAAAAGTTTTTGTGAAATGTGAAATGGAAACTCAAGACGTCTAAAAACATAATCACATGATTTGACATAAAATGTCTTCATTTCAAATCTAAAGATTTGCATAACTTTATACTATCCCGTAGTTAAACAAATTAAGGATTTTAATACCAATTTTATAACTATGCAACATGAAACCGAAACAAGATCTTCATAGATGGAATCAGAAATCCTTGACTGTGTGATGATGACACTCTCCATTCTCCACTCTATGTATGCTACAATATTTCTGTTAATAAAATAAAATAAAATAAAAATTATGTAAATTATCTCCAGAATTCCTCTTTTTACTTCCCTCTTAAGTTCTTCTGAGTCAAGAAAATAATAAAATGTCATTCAATTAAGAGTCTTTTTCTTGTCTTCTTAATTTCTACGGGGAAAGAACTGAAAACTCATTCTTTGCACAATTTGAAGATCTTTTTTGTCGCCATTGAATATATTTTTATGTGTTTTTTTTTTCTTTCTTGTATTCAAATTCAGAATATTTTGCATATTTTATTGCCATTTAAATTTCTGTCGCTGGTTTTGTCTTCTTCGACATGTGTTGCCAAAAAAACATCAAAGGCAGGAAGAAATCATCTCTCGGTATGCCACTAGGGTGTGTGATATCTTCGATAAAAAACATTTAGCGATCTGTTTAACATTGACACATGACAGGGTCAAGCATTTATCGATGAACTATGGAAGTGTTTAACTTTATTGCTGAATATTTAAGATCAACAAAGACGATTATTCGGTGAACTTTGATATTTGAATCTTAATTTATTTCACGCAGATGAGTCATTTGAGTGGAATCTTTCCAGATGTCCTAAAACAAAATGCTTCTACTGCATAAATAAAAGCGTCACAAATTTCACAAGTTCATCTTCTAAATATTCAAAAGTCGTTAAAACAAAAACATGTCTTCGTTTTGCTCGAGTGGTGAGTAAGTGGAAACAAGAAAAAGACGCAAAGGAAAGTGTGAATTTTATTTACATTTTTATTTTTTTTATGGTTTTTCCTTTCGTCTTCAAATTTAATCTCAGCTCGGTTACATTCAATTTTTGGCATGATAATCGTGGCCTGAGAGAAAAGTGTAAATATTTTATCGGTATTTTAACGCTAGCGCGCATTCCTTTCACAACTTTTATTTTATATATTCGTTTTTGTGTCGAAATGATATCGAATTTAGCTTTTTCAGAAAGACATTACTTTTACTGTTAGTGTTATCCACAAATCATCACAAAACTCAGTTTGATCATTTTTGATGTTGTTAAAAAGCCATAAAAATTATTTGTGATTGTTACAAGCAGAACGCTTAAATGTTATTTCCTTAAATGGTTCGACTAGTTTAGCTCTTTAAGTGCGAGTGATAAACTCTTTAAGCTGTTAATTATTCCAGGTCATAAACCTAGATTTCATTATAAAAACAAGAGTCCGAGTCAATGATTAAATTTATTCCTTTTGCTTTTGTATTTGTTCATAGATTTCTAGTAATTTTTTTTAATTTATTTTTCTCCTTAGATCATTTCACCCTGTAAAAGTCATAAAAATCAAATCAAGTTCTTATGAACGGAGAACATAAAATCTAGTAAATAATTCATAATTCCAATAGTTACCCTGCTGTGAAATTCCATTCAATTGCACCAAATTAAATTTTTCAAACATGAATTTTAACATGTTTTTCAAGCGTTTGTACAAACATCGTAAACTCAATCCAATTTCAAATGACCATTGTTAATCTTACTCTGTCTGCGATGTTCAACAATTAACTTTTCTTTCTTTTTTTCCATACAATGTCGTCGATTTTCTCGCGTTTCTTTCTTCCTTTCTCTCCTTTTAGTTAATTCAATGGGCGATTTATTTGCGATCATGTGTACACAGATAAACATTATGGGCGGTATCAGTTGGAAAAAAGAGACTTGCAAAGAAGAAGCTGAAAAGTAGAGAAGAAATCTTTTAATCTCAAAAATGTATCAATCTTATGATGTTCATGTAAACAGAAGGCGACTTCACATAAACGAAAAAGTGAAAGACATTGGTTGAGAGGATGCAACATGTGTTCATCTCAACTTTAATGGAGATTGGTTGATACTCACTTAACATTCATTATTGTTTCCCTTCAGAAGATGGTTGATGAATATCACAAAAATAATTATAATGTACATAATAGCAATGAAATCACTTGACTGACAGTTTTAAAATATCGAAGACTCTTTTTTATTCTTTTCTTTCTGTACATTTTTTTTTGTTCAATACGTACATGAACTGAGAAAATTGGCAAGCAACTCAATCTAACTGAGCTGATCTTTGATCTGTACATCGATTACATTTAATCGGGTTACCCTAAAGTCAAATGTCTCTCAAATCATGCATTTTATGAAAGAGAAGCATCTTTTATTCAAGACACTTGGCTTAAAGCATCCATAAAATTCCACCGATCACTCTGAAGAAGTTTGCATTAATATGCTTATGTTAAACAAAAGAAGACAAAAGAAATTTGATAGGGATCAAGAGTGCGCTCACATGATTTTTTTCGCTCGGGGACAAATTGGTGTAAAGATTTTTGTTCCTTTTCCAATATGAATGTTACATATGATTTTATCTTGTCTCCTTTTCTTTTCACTCTTTTATTTTGCTGCAGATATAATCAGAATAATATAATTAAATATCAACAATCTTTTGGTTGTCTTCCTTCCTTTTCCCACTGGATGATTCTTTTTTCATTCTTCTGATGCTAAACATTATAATATATTTAACAATTTTAAATTATATCTCACGTACCAAGTGAAGACACTTTCTGACTCTCTCAGCTCTGCTTGTTCTTTCTGTTCATTCATCTGCGATATCTTAAAGATAAAATATGCATATATGCATTTTAAAATTAATAGTTTGATGTATGAACAAATTATAATATTTTGATCTTACAGAAATTTATGCTTGAATGGAATGTTCGTCTTAAGCATGTATCAAGAATTACAGCAGCGCAATTTTACTGACAAAAAATGATGAAAGGAACATGTATTGAAGACTTTTTATTTTATTTTTTACTCATGCTTTTCTTTGTAGTCTCGGTTGGGCTATCGCTTTGCATATTTTCCTTTTTTTATATAAAGTTCTCTTTTTCTTCTGTTATCTGACAATTTTTCAGTATAAAATAAAAGTATTGAGAAGCATTGAGCCTCGAAGTATTTAATCTTATCGAAATAAAATTATGCGCATTACCTTATGGCATTACATTCGATCACATCACGAGAGGAAAATTTAAAATGTTTTATGTTTTTCTCGAAAGTGTACATTTTATGTCAGGTTGATTATTTTAGGTAAGAATAAATTACAATGATTTGTGATAAGAAAATATTTTGCTTAAGGTTATTGGATCCATCAAAAGTTGGCTTAAAACAGCTTCAAAGAATTTTCACTCGATTTTATTCATTCTGGTAGTCTCTGCAACATTCAGCTTTAAACAGTGGATATTTGAAAAGATTTTTGTATTAAAAGTAAAGTTCAAATGATGCAAGCTTGAATATTTATAAGGAGAGAAAGTAAAGAACTTACCGGTTTGCATTATCAATCATTGCACCCAATTAATCCTCTGCCTTCCACAAGACGGATCTTCAGTTCACTAAAATCGGTTGTTTATGTCACCTACACAATTGTATAATTGGACAGAAACAAAATCCAATGAAAGAGAAAATCATCACGGAATCAATATTCATTATAAAAGAGATTTTGCTCATACTTATTATTAACTCACGCGGCTTATTTCTTTAATTCCAGATTTGCATACTTCTAAAGATATTAATGCAACATTGTAACTTTTTTCTTTGTTTTTGTACATACTTAAATCGAATCAGAGATTCGATCTGTATTTTAATAAAGATTTTTTATCGCTGAAAAGCTTGAATTTGTCAGTCACTTGTGTGGAAGAAGATTCCGTTCAGCAAGTTTGCTTAGTTCCGGAACAAAATAAGGAACGACCGAAAACCCTGACTTGCATATGACTGTCACGAAATATTTTTTGTTGTTTTGCATTCACGGCATTGCGTTATAATAAAAAAGAACATAAAATGTTAATTTTCATTATCTTGATATCTTTTCATTAATAAGCATTGTAAATATCGCTAAGTCGATTTTAATACTAGAAACAGTAAAACTTTATTGAAAATGTATAACGCCATTGAACGAATCTTTATTCTGCTTAATTGTTGTTCAAGGATGCTCGAAATGATAACACAACATTGTAGCGACTCTTTAGCGTATTTTACATTCATAAATCTTATTCAACTTTGGCTTTTTCCCTTGTCGTTTTGTGGCCGCATTCTGCTGATTTCTTAAAAACCTTCCAGCTTCATTCATTGAGCGTACATAAAAATTTCTATCAATTTGCATTTCGTGCGATCGAATGTGAAATAAATTATATTGCGAATTTATTATGATTAATTTATATTTGAATGTTTTCCTGGCTCTTTTCTTTGCTTATCCTTTGCTCGTATTTATTTTTGAGCTATTGGAGGTCTCAGCTTTGTTTTCTTTCCTTCTTTCTATATATTGATACAAGAATTTACATATAATGAATTGCATACACATTTGGCACCCGCATGTGCAATAAAAAAAGAAAAGCGACAAAATTCCATTGAAAGTTCAGAAATATTTTCCCGCTATTGCTTTTAAGTTGATTCTTGTTATGCAATGAACGGTATTTATGGATAAATATGTGGTAGAAATGTTTGTTTGTTTTCAAATAAGATCGTAGAATATACAACATCTCGATTATTGTTTAAAAGATGTGAAGATTGGATTCATCATTTATTAGCATGCATAATCAGTTAAAAATCTGAGTGCAAATTCGATGATCAATGTAAGTCGTCTCATTCGTGTTAACTTGTTTCTTGTTAAAACGCAATATATTCAGAAAAAAAGAAATAAAAATTTCTCGCACCAAAATACAATTGTTATTTGACCATTGGAAACATGAAAGAAGAGTATTCATAAAACGACATGCATTTGCCATTCGCTAAAATGGATCGAAAAAGTAAAAAAAAACTTCTTCCTTTCTGAGAAATTCATCCGAATAAAACTGTCAATAAAATAATTTATTTAATCATGCACTGTTAAAATCGAATAAAAGAACACGCCGAAGAATATTTCATGAATAAGGAGTGTGAGATGGGCCAGCACTGTAAGCTGTTTACAGTCGATTCGATATGGTGACTTTCATGACAGAGCCTCTGGCCTTTCTTGTCGAAGGAATGCTTAAGACTGTTTAAAAACGATGGCAATGAAAATACGCATGATAATCACATATAAATATAAATGATATGTCAAAACAAGATAAAAAAATAATTCTTAAAATTATATTAAAGAATTGTGAAGGAAAAGGAGAATAAAATAAAAACTTCTATCCTTCTAATCCGTAAAGAAAAGCGACAATAACAAGGGCAATGTTTGTTCATATTATTCAAGAAAAAGAATATTTTATGGAGGAAACAAATGTCTTGCCTTTTTATGAAAAAAAAAATAAATAATTATTATTAATGCTGGTGGACTTGCAGACACTGAAGACATAAATTCTCAAAAAAAGAGTAAAATTAGTGAATGAGCGAGGCAATGGGACATCAACAGTGCAAACGGAAATAAGAAGAAAACTTTTCTTCTTCTTCTTCCATGCTTTGAAGTAATATTTCTTAAATAAATAAAATCGCTTGAATTTTTTTTATTTCAAAACTCCTTTTAAATCATCCACAACACTGCTTATGATAAAAAAATATTCACACCATGTGGCGGAATTATTTTACAAGAAAAGAAATAAGAAGCGTGAAAAGAAGAGAATTGAACATCAAATATGAAGAATGACAATTTTTGAGTATTGGGCTTGGTTCATAAATCGCAAACTTTGAAGTTTAATTTGATTGTTAGACATTTAAAATCGAAATATTTGATTGCTTTCAATCATGGAATGAATATTCTAGATTTTTTATGATAACATTAAGCATGTGGGAAGTTCGTGATAATTTCTTTTATACCACCCACCACGACTTTTTAATTCGATACTTAGTCGAGTGATTAAATTGTGATAAGATTTCTTATCAATTAATCGTAGCAGGTATAAATGAAATAAAATTTTTCACTTCAATTAGTTTTCAACTTGAAAATGAAGCTGGTTGTGGTAATTTTGCTTGCATTGTCGTCTTTCGTTACAGCACAATGGGATCCCCAATGGCTTTCAAGTCGAAGTGCAATGGTTCATTTATTCGAATGGAAATGGTCAGACATTGCTCGTGAATGTGAGAATTATTTGGCACCTAATGGCTTTGGTGGAGTTCAAATTTCACCTCCTACAGAAAACACTGCGATTGTCTTAGATTGGTTGAGCACAAAACGTCCTTGGTGGGAGAGGTAAGAAAAAATTTCATGACAAATTAAATTTGAGAAGTGAATTGAATTAATTTGAAAACAGATATCAGCCAATTTCATACAAACTTGAAACAAGGTCTGGAAATGAAGCTGCTTTTGCTGACATGACTCGTCGTTGTAATGCTGTTGGTGTAAGAATTTATCCTGACATTTTATTAAATCATATGTCGGCAACATCAGGACCAGGAACAGGATCGTCAGTTGGATCAGCAAATTCATCTTATCTTAACTTCCCAAGTGTTCCATTTACGACAGAACATTTCAATCCTTACTGTTCGTTAGATTGGAACAGCCAAACAAGTATCCGCGATTGTTGGCTTATTGGACTTCCCGACCTTAACTTGAAGCATCAACACGTTAGAGACAAACAAGTTGAACTTTTGAATCATTTGATTGACTTGGGTGTAGCTGGGTTTAGATTTGATGCAATGAAGCATATGTGGCCAGAAGATCTTGAATACATTTTGAGTAGAATGAAGAATTTAAATGTGAATTACGGATTTGCTGCCAACACGAGGCCATTCGTTGTCGGGGAAGTTATACAAGGAGATGGAATTGTTTAGTATGATTGCTTAGCGCAACTTGTGAAATAATTAAATTAATTTGGTTTCTTAAACAGCTCACATTATACACACTTAGGTGCCGTAACTGTATTTGAAGCATCAAGGACACTCGGACAATCAATTCGTGGACATGCAAGCGTTAATGAATTAAAAGATTTTGGAAGATGGTATGGTGCAGCTTCACATGAATCATTAATATTTGTTGATAATCATGGTGAGAAAGATTCTTTAGGAAATTCACGATAAAATGTTGAAAAAATACTTTCCTTCAGACAATCAACGAGATGGTGGACTTCCATTGACAAACCACAACGAACCTCGAATCTATAAAGCCGCAACTGCATTCAATCTTGCTTTCGATTTTGGAATTCCACGTTTAATGAGTTCATTCTATTTCACACATCGCGATCAAGGTCCACCAACTGACGGAAATCTCAACATTATTTCACCATCATTTGACTCCAATGGTCAATGTAACAATGGTTGGGTTTGTGAGCATCGATGGCCGGCAATAAGAAACATGATCGCATTCAGAAATGCTGTCAAAGGTACAAGTGTTGAACACTGGTGGGATGGTTGGAGTCAAATAGGTTTCGCACGTGGAAATCGAGGATATTTCGTTCTTAATTCTCGTGATAACGGTGATGGATTGTATGAAAGACTTTACACTGGATTATCTGCTGGAACTTATTGCGATATGGCAACAGGCGAAAAAGTTGGCAACAGTTGTACAGGAAAGAGTGTCGTCGTTGGTGGTGATGGCTATGCACAGTTTGATTTAGAAAGAGGTTCTCAAGAACAGTTCATGGCAATTCATGTTGATGCCCGATTATAGAAGTCTTAAAATGCTAAGTCATAAACATTAAAGTATGCAATAAAAGAAATCTTATCGAAGCTTATCAAAATTATTTTGTTGATTCAACCGTATGTGAGCCAAAAGCGATTGAAAACAGAAAAAAATATCAAAATAAAAGAAATATTTTACAATCTAATCTTATCATTTGAGTGCTTTGATTTTCCTTCTTTTTAAATAAAAAAAAGTTTCTCTTCAAGTTAATCTAATTGACTGTCGGTAGCTCATTCATTTAAAAAGTTTAAATAATAAAACTAGTGAGATAATAAGATTTATTCTCAACTAAGTAAAATTTAATGAGAGAATAACTAAACCTGGTCAAGCCTAAGGCAAAAGTGAACCAACAACAAATACCAATCAATGAATTAACCGGATGATGACCAAAAAATATGCAAATGCGGTTCTACTCGCAAAATCAGCACAAAGCAAAAGTAAGAAAAAATGTGTTTTTGTTATTCGTTTCTTGTAAATAAAATAACACAGTTAAAGAGAGATTCTTGCGTTAATATGTTAATATTATATGATCAGAGTCACACCACGAACACATCTCTATGGCAATATCTTAAGAATAATCTTAAACTTTTCTTTTCCCTCTTCTTCTTCTCCATATTCGTATTTTGACGATCTTAAGAGGTTGCTTCAACTTAAAAAACACTTGAATTAAGAAATGAATCAGTGAAAAATATAAAAATCTACAAAAACAAATAATTATAAAATCAAAATGTGTGTAAATAAAAGCGTGGATCATGACAATCGAAATGAAATTTTTAAGATATTTTGTGAAAAAAAAAATGTTTTTATTTATGTAAGATTTATGATTATTTCTTATTTTCAATTACAATTGTTGATTGAGACTTGATGTGTTGCTTTTGAATATTTGTTGTTAACTTTCACAAAAAAGAAATATTTTGGCAAACTTTGACAGCGAAGGTGAAATCTGAAGTTCATTTTTAATCTCGTGTATCGAAGTCCGAGATGCAAATTATTCGTTTTTGGTTGTTTATGCTTCATATCCTCCTCATCTAATTTACCAACACTTTCAACCGCATGTCCGCATCAACGATGAAAGACAAAATATCTTTGATTGCAAGTAATTATTTCGAAAAATATCAGGTGACGCTTTATGAGCCATTTATTTACACTCTCAAAAATGCTAAAATGTTTCCCGTCACAAGCCCAGTCGGTAAAATGTTTTCTTTAAGCATTTAAGTGGATTTAATAAAGATTTCAAGTTGATTTCTAATTCAAGATCTCATTCGCATCTACTTAACAGGCGATCGAAAGTGTTGGCTTAAGAGAAGGAAGAATACCACAAAAGTCTGAAATATTTTTTAATAAAAATGTCAGTTTTCATACATTCTAAAGCTGTGGCGATCAAGAATGGAGATGGGCTTGGTGTGAAGAATAAAAGAACTTTAAAAGCAACTAAACATTCAAACACAAGAAGAAAACATTTAAAATTTCCTTTATTAATATTAATTTTATGGTCTTCAAATTCAATTCCCATTGCGTTGCATCTCGTGCAATTCACTCGTTTTGTGTATTGCCATGACTAAAACGGTTCCAAGGAAACTTAAAGAAATGCACATCAAAATATTTATCATGTGGTATTCATTCAAGTTTAATAAGCAAATTGTGGATAAATGTAATTAATAGCATAGAACATAAATCTTATTAAAAGCAGAATAAAATTCACGAGTCTCATTATAAGAATTTGAAGGTAGGTGTGAAGCCACCGCACTCGCTTGTTATTGCCTTCAAAGACTTCCGGCCGAAAATGAAAGAGCGATCATCGCTCTATCCAACTCTTCTAGTTATATATTTACAAACGTTGAATATTCTTTTATTCTGCGCGGCATGGTTTCGAACGCGATTGTAATAATTGACTCATCTCAAGACGTTAAGACGCAAACTTTTCCATTTTTTTATTGCATAGGAATAGAGAACGATGGTTGAATAAACACATGCCATAAATAATTTACAACACCAGACAAAGACGAAAAGAAAAAGTGAAAATCACCATGAAGCCAATTCATCAAAATTTCCCTTGAAGCCGGACAAACAGAAACATCTGAGAATGATTCTTTATTATTATTGTTTATCTATTTGTTTGGGAAAAGGGAAAACAAATAATTTCATCATAATTTGAGCGAGAAGTGAAGACGAAAAGTATGAAAGTTAAAATTAGACCCTAGAGATCTAACAGTGTGATAAAGCGTGTAATGTGTTTGATTAAAGCGTGATATTTGTTGTGTAAGCAGGTTCTTTGTATCGTGATGATATTCTCTTCTCGGTTTAGGAAAGAAAAATTTCATGTTTACATCGTCTTGACCTTTACAAACTTGCAGCATACGGAGATAATTTTAATAAAATATTTCTTCAATTTCTTCTACTTCACTCCACTTTGTTGCTTTTGCGCTTAATCAGGATTAAACTCACGCAAGATTAATAGGTTGAGAATTCTTTCTTAATGCACAACAGATAACTAACTTGGATTTTAAAGCGTTGCAAAATTGTCGCGTAGAAAAGGAATCGAATCAATATAAAAGTTGAGAATCGAAAGTTGCAGAAAGCATGCAAATTTGTATCGAATACATTCAAGCAATTAGCATTGATTCACTAACTTTTTGAACAGCCTCTACATCGGTTGATTGCGGATATTCAATACAATGAAGCAAATGTATTAAAACTTTATCGTTTAATGTAGAATGAATAATTTTTTGATTAATAACATGAAATTAATTTGAATTTCGTTTTATCGGAATCGCTGAAAAAGAGAAAATAAAAGCGAAACATTAAATTGATTGTATTGTGAACATATTTCAAAGGTTGATATCGTGACATTCTCAAATTAAACATTTTTTGACGAATAATCTGCAAATTAAAGAAAAAATTGTGAGTGAAATAATTTTTCAAAAAATTTGAAGTTCAAAAATGATTTTTGTAATAAAAATGAAAATCAGTATAAAAATGGACGTTTTCGAATAAAAGTTTAAGCAATCAGTATTGCTTAATAATGTTTAAAGTTAGAGAAATGTCTAAAAAATAATTTGCAAGCATTTTGGGCGGCCACCAATCAAAAATTTAAAAGCATTCTGTTAAGAAAGTGTTTATTTCACAAATGATTTAATGTGAAGCTTTAAAAGATTTCCAAATCTTGTTAGCAGAAATTATGGTCTTTATAAATGACTCTCCATTATTCGCGACAAAGTAAAGAATAAACCATTTGGCATTAAAAAACTAATCTCGAGTCATTTTATAGTCATGGCCGAAGTCTTAATGAGTTTTCAAAATCGTATGAAACTTTGTCAACTGTCAGTGAGTTGAACTCAGCTTAAATCTTTTTGAAAGATGCAACCTCAGTTATCAATAACTAATATTCAGAAGGATAAGTTATGCATTTCGGTTTGCTAATTTATTAATATTCTACCTGAATCCAACCGAATTGAGCTGAAGACATGGCTTATCGCCAAATATTTTTCTGAGTGGATTTTGAGCTTCTTTCTCGAATGTGGATTAAGAAACTGTTAGTCACAAATCGCCTTGAATACATTTCCGTCTTAAAGATCTCTTTTATAAATTTTAAATGAAGAAAGAAAATAAAATCGTTTTGTGTAATTCATTAAGCAAAGCGAAGGTTTGTGCTCTGTTGGGTTCTTCGATCCGTTGAGCCTTTTGCTGCATTTATTTTCTATCAGTCTTACCCCGATTGAAAAAAAATGAAACCGAGTTAATAAGCATTTTTTTTTTAAGAACGCAGAGGTTCTTACAAACTGGGGATAAAACGAAGCACACACAACGGGCGCAACAGGGGTAAGAAGAAGCAAATCGAAAATTGATAAATGCCATTTAACCATTAACAATGTCATGCCAATAAATTGCAAATTATATGAAAGAGATACAAAAAGGAATGGAACGCAGAAGAGGGAAACGAGACTTATCTCATTTCTCATTTATTTTAGCATATTTTAAGTAGTTGATAAATTTCTGCTGTGCGCCAACAAAGTCATTCATGTTGGGAGTGCCTAAACAATAATGTTTAATGGAAGGCAAGAAGAATATTGTTTGGATATTAGGATTAGCGGTGAATCCTATAAAGTGATTTTCATGCTTGATCTACCTCCGACAGTGAGCTTAAGAAACCCATAAGTGATTTCTGTTAACTGTAGCTTCGACAACAACAACATATGATCAGCAAAAGACTTGCAAGAAATTTTAATACTCATGTTGATACCGAAAGTTCAGCTCATAAAATCGATCAGATTTGTAAAACGAATGTTGGTCGCATGTGGATGTCATCGATGTCGTGACATTTAAAAGGCCTCTTTAAGAGATTCGAGAGACAAATTGAAATAGAAATTGCGCGCTTCACGACTTAATGTCTGTTTGAAATGATAAAAAGTTGTTTCTCTTAAAGCGATATTCAATTGACAGACATTCCATTCCATCAATTCATTCAAGTGATAACAAACGAAAAAGCTTTCATTTCTGCTGTTTGAAAATAAACTACTTAGCATGAACAACTAGATGAGATAAATGAGAGATTTGTACAAAAAAAATTGCAGTGAATGATTTAAGAAAAATGTTTCACAAACCACAAAAGATTTGAAGCATTTATCCAGAAATAAATCCAGAAGTTAAATCTTTGTAGATAATTTAAGTTGAATGATTTTTGTATATTTTTCATTCTAATGACCATAATTAATCAAACACCATTCATAACGTTCGTGCTTCACTTAACTTCAATGTCGTTCAAAGAATTTATGTTAATTTTGGCGTCTTGCTATGTGTTAGATTCAAATCCAGACAAGCTTCATGCAGGATGAGATCAAGATTTGAGAATTAACATAACATTATATCCTTTATCAATGTTTTATTCATTTTTGATCTGAAGTAGCTCGACAAGGCAAATATAAAGTTGATTGATATCCGAATGATTATTTCAGGTGTTTCTGAGAAGCAAGCGCTCAGACGCAAAGGGAATAAGAGAACAGTAAGCTGGAATGTTTCGTGAAACCTTATCCCCAAAACCTCAATGTGTATCAAGTAGAAAACAAAAAGAGATTAAGATGTTCCTTCATCAAAAGTAAATAAGAATAAAAAACCGAAAGTCTACAAATTATGCATGTAGTCGAAGAGCTTGTCGAAGAGTAACAAAGCACATTTAATTTTGTTTTTATTTTATTTAAACGAGAGAAAAAAATGTTTCACATGACTTAAACACGACTTAAAGCCACACAGTGGACTTTCTTGTTCAGACATTTTGACATATTTGAAATATCTTTTGTATGTTTATATTTCCCTTATTTTGTTTTGTTTTTCTTCTCTCATCGGACTGAATATTTATGAACGAATCGAATCAAAGCAAAACAGCAGAAGAGAATAACTTCAAATCGAACTTCTAAGCTGATGCTTGAAGAGAAGAGTACAAAATATTTTGCTGGAGATTACTTAAGAAGGAATACAGAGAAGTATGAAGTGTAAGTATGAGGTAGATTTGACAGTTTTGTAACTTTAAGTTAAAATAATTTTAAAATAATATTCACAGTTTCAAATTCTTGTTACATGACCTGCAAACATTTCCCGCAATCCTAAAACGACATATGAACTTCTGAAGCATTCCTCAGACATTCGAAAAAGTCTCAATCAAAAAATGAAGAATTCCCAAAGAGCCACATCTAATACCGACAAGTATTTATACCTGGAAATTCATGGAGGTCACACAGTAGTGACTGAGGGTGTATTACAAGTTTAGAATTAAATATAAAAGAAATCATCATCATAAAAATGTTTACAGAAATGAATCACAATTTTTAGTTTCGTTCTTAACATTTTTTTTCTTTCGTTTTTTGAAGAAGGCAAATAGACTGAAAAATTTATGAGATCAAATTAGATGTGATTTGTCGAAGAAGTGGATTTAAAGACTTGAAGATTTCCAAAACTGATTTGAGTAAATAAGCGGAATCAAGTGTTTTGTCGCCAGTCTCTGTTGGTCATATTCATTCCACTTAGATACACTCGTATAGCGAAAATAAAAAAAAAAATTTCGATGTGTGATGAGAATGAACTTGAAATCATTTGTCTTCAAGGCGGCTTGTGTCTTTGAATTTTATTCAAATGGAAATTAATTAGAAACAAAATTAGATTTGATTAATTACAATCAATTATGGATTACACTAGGAGTTGCTTCGATGATCACTGATCAGTTATGACTGACGGGGAATAATCTGGAAAGAGAATGAAAGGAATTGGAGCCACCCAGTGGGTAAATATGTATTGCTGGTCGATGAAGCTGATTAAAGTTAGATTGTCATGTCAGATTTCGCTTGCTTAAACAGCGAGTTTCTTCAACATATTCCATTAATCTAATTAACGAAAAATTCAACTCATTTTATCTTCTCTTTTTATTTCTGCATGAATTATTATTTCTTTACCATTCATTCAACGCTGCACTTCTTTTTTCTCTCGTTTCCTTACATAAAATTTTTCGCCCTCGTTCCCCATTCATGGAAACTTTTCACTTAAAGCACTTTCGCATATCAATTCATGTCTGAGCATTAAAATGGGAATGAAAGAAATGTAATTTATAAGAGTAAGAGGCGAAAGGCTATGGCGTGGAAATATCATAATTTTAAAAAATCGTAAATGTCATCTTACGACCGACGCAGTCCCTGCACGTCGTCCGCATGTAAGCATTATGATGAGTTAAATAGTCTAACACTTTTTATGTCTTATTATTCTTCTCGCCTCGTTCTTCTTGCCAATATATGCTTGTGGTCAAGTCATCGAGCCATCGCATAACGACGAAAAACTGTGAAGAATAAACCGCAAACAGCACTCAAGTTGCATCCATAGGCAGACGTTGTTGAGTTGATATGCACATTTCTACTTATATGCAAAAAAAAAATGAGAAAGAATTCACAAATGCGAACATATTCTTTCCACTAATCATAAATAAATAAAATATTAATTAAATAAACCATAATAAATTTAGTCTTACATTAAACATCACGTACTAGCACATTATTGCACCTCCTTGTTATTATTTAATTTCTTTCCCCTTTTCTTTCTTGTGCATTCGTCTTCTTACACTTCACTTGAAGACTCTCTTATTTCATGAACTCATTTGTTTTGTGATGATGATGATGATTCTTTGTTCTCACCACGGCGTGTTGTTATGCTTAAAGATTTGTGTGAGATGTTGTTGTTGATGCTAACAATGAGATCTAAATTATCGAGAGGTCAGGGATGTCTGACGGAATGAATGCTTTTATCTTCTTCTTCTCCTTCTCCTTCTATCTCTCTCTCTTTTTTACTTCATTTAATATAATTGACAGTACATGGGATGTCTGTGAGATTCATATCTCACAAATATAATTTATTAATGTTTAATGTGTTTATCATTTATATGAAACAACGCAGTTGCTTTCTTTCAAGGCCACACACGAGACTGAGACAGCAAAAAAAACAAGAAAAAATTCTCAACACTCTGATTAAGATTTAATTGTTTCATTTTATTTCTTCAACTCTTAAATTGAATTAAAGAAATTTTATTTTATTCGCTGTCGCTTTCGTTAAATTTATGCTGCTCTGTCTAGGTTTCTTATGCTTAATATTACACAATTTACTCGTTTTTCGGTGATTTACTCTCGATTCGAATGCCGTTTTTTGCTGTGGGATTTTTTTTTCCTTCTCTACTTTATTCTTTTTATTTATCGAGTTTAGCATGCATTTGCTTAGCGCGGAACTACTTTTAAAAGGAATTCTGTATTGCCTCCCGCGGGCGCTTTTGCATGTTCGCTTTCCTTCTCTCTCCATTTCTCTTACTCTCTGACGATGCGTTCATTGTGCAACAGCGAAATGCTTGCTGCTTTGCTTACCGATTTTTGTTGCGCTCCTTTTTTTTATTTTTGCGTTGGCAAGGCTAACAAAAAAAATAAAAAAAAAGAAATCTTCCATAAAATTCAAGAATACGAATTAAAAGCAAGCCTTAGGGATAAGAGGCTGCTTTCTTACATCAGTTATGAATCGAATCATAGTGATAAGCTTAGCTCAGTGATGAGCAGTTAAATGGAGAAGAAAAGTTTTAAATTGAACTTCGACGGGACAGAATGATGAAGAAGAGAAGGCAGCTTAGACTGATAAAAAGTTTCAAATGCTACACCGATTAAACATCCCACTCTTTCAGAATGATTTGCGGAGTGCTTTAAGAACAATGGACTCATGATAATTTCATTTGTCTTCTGCTGCGCCAACAACATAAATTTTCACACACTTGGGCGATATTGCAAATCTTCTCGTGTTGTTTGCTTCTCTTCGGTTCTTTCCGTTCGCTGCAGTTTGAGAATTCAATATTCTGCTGTTGTTTTTTTCTTCTGTTCACTGTTCTGCCTACATCATTCATATTTCAGGCAGCCAAGACGGTTATCAAAGACAAAGAGTTATGAATGCAAGCATGTGAGAAATCTTCTGTAAGAGCTTTTCTGTCATGTTTCACTTGCTTACTCAACCACCAGCGAATCATCATAAACATCAGAGAATATCTGCAGTTATAGGAATTTCCTAAAAATTCTAATTCCAAACATCGTTGAAGAATGAAGACAACCGTTCATTGCGATTACATGATGAATCTTCGCAAGAATCATCGTTCAACAAATGAAATTCCTTCGTCATTTATTTTCTCATCCATCTCTGAGTTATTTTTCGGTGGAAGGCATGCTGGTGCATTCTGTGACTCGAATTCCTTGCATCATTTTTTAACCATCGCGATATGCCATCATCAAAATTTATATGACATGAAGCCGATGGAGAGAGCGCTTCTTCAAATATCTTGTTCTCGATAAATGGGAAGCCGAATAAAACGACATCGACAGAAATACTTTTCATACAGATATTCCTCGAGGAAAGACTTCAACATTCTTCGCTCTTTCTCTCTCGCTTCCCTTGTCGATATATGTAAGCATACGCAACTCACCGGCGACAAAAACAATGATGTTTAAAAAATAAAATATAATATGTATCAGCAAACGACATATTTTACTTGTTATTATTATGTTTTTACGCGTTTCACAGCAATAGCAGCCCCATCATGCATAAACATGTATGTAACGCACTCTTCTTCATTCTCCACTCATGTCGTGTTTCTTCGAATTCGAGCAAAATTCTTCAAGTACTCTTTTTCTTCTTCTCAATATTTTTTTTATTATTTTTCTTTTAATAATATCCACGACTGGCTTTTAGTTTCCTCATTGAAATAAAATCACTCACACTTTAGCACAACCGCAGAAAAAAAATCACCAACAAGGCTGTAGGAAATTATGAAATTATACCTGTTTTCATTATTTTCATTTCTCTCCTTATTTCATTCTTGTTGTTTCTCATGTCGAAGCCTTGGTCGAAGCGTTTTGCATTTTATTAACATACGACAAATAAGAGAAGGAGAGTGAGAGCGAGAATCACATTGCGTAGTGTTGCATGTGTTTGTGTTGGATATGTTGGATATTTCTCATCTCTTCATGATGTTGAGCAATCTTGTCGTGAGAGAAAAGAAAAGCTATACGGATGCATGGCTTGATATTAGAGACATGAGAAAAGAAGGCATACTCAGTCTTAAAGCAAAGTCCATCGCGATCAGTCGGAATTTATTTTTACCAAGTTCTTTCGTTCTTTCTTATGTTCTGTTTAGTTTGAATGAAAATAAAAATCTTTCGCGTATAAAACAATAAATTTGCTTATTTAAACACACAAGAGTCTTCAGAATTCAACAGTAGACAATAAATTATCGGACTCAAGTTTCGTTTGGTTTCAATATTCTAAGTAAGCAGAAAAAAAAAATAAAGTCAAGATTAAGGAAAGATCGTCTTACTGGAGAATCAATTTTTCAATCAAACCATCGGCATAAGCAAACAATTGCAAATTTCGTGTGATGAATTTTTATTGTTTTATTGAATCGACGTCTTTTGTGGAGCAATACGCGCAAGATGGTAAAATTTGGATAATGTACAACGTTTCGTGAAAAGAAATTGTTATATTTTTTTTTTGTTATTCATTCGTTTCGAAAATCGCATAAAAAAAAGCGAAAGAAGTGCTCCAGAAAGGAGGAAAAATCTCGCAGACAATATACATATTTAGAGAAATAAAAACAAAAACTTTAGAAGTGCAGAAGAAAAAGAAAATTTGAGAGAAAACATTTGCAAGATAAAAGCCGAAATCTAAGATAACTGGCGGTGAAGCGAGCACCAGCTAAGAAAATAACAAAAAAAGTGTTTCATTGCCAATAACTGAAAATCTCTCACGAAACAAAAAAAATCATAACAAAAAGTTTCTAAAAACTTTGTATTGATTATGCTGTTTAAAATATTCATAGAAATATTCACTCCACCAAACTGAACTGGAAAGCGTAGATCTAGAGTTAAACAGCACAAGATATCGGAGTCGAATTATAAATATAAAAATAACACAAGAACTTTGTGATGGACTTAAAAGTGTAAGAAAAAGCATAAAAATCCAAACCAACAAAGAACAAAACAAAAAAAAAGCACACGGATAATTTCTCAAACAATAAATTATTGAAATAATTTGTAAAAGACGTTTCTTCTCGCGTCGTCTTCATCGGGCGTTTAGCTCTTCTTTCTTGTGTGACAAATAACAGAAAATATAATAAAATAAAGAAGATAAATAAGAAATTTGAATATTTGAATATTATTTCTTCAAAGATTTGAAGAGTGATTTTCTGGTCGAAGAAAAATATAAAATAAAAGAAAAAGAAGATAAAAAAAGGCCCCAAGAGAAGAAGTTTGTTGAAGAAGCATATGAAGAGAGATAGAAATAAATAAAGAAACAAAAAAACCTGTGAAAGAAGTGATTTCCCAAATGGTGAAATATTAAAATTATTAAAAGAAAATAAATATACATAAATACACATTAAATCGGGAATTAATTCGTGTTAAATTCTCCCGTCTATATGTGAAATTAATAAGATATTCGTCGCAACTAATTTGTTGGAATTTGTCATCATTGAGTTAAAAATTATGTCTGTCAATGATAGTCTAAAGAAGAATGATAGGACAGTTGTAATAGACGATACAATGCTTTTATTGTTGCGCAAAAAGCGACGATCTTTTTACCACCAAACGTGTCTACTCAGTGTCATGGCAGCTTTTACAATAGGCTTAGCTATGGGCATCTTCTTTCTTCCTCTAATAGGATTAACGTCAGCTAAATCCCCAACAGATACCATATCACATTCACTGCAGCAAAGTCAAAACGATTCGCTGCACACTCAACAGCAACAGCAACAACAACAACAGCAAAAGCAGTCAAATGTTATTTTATCAAGGGTTGGTGACTTGTATTCGAAAGTACATAAATATGACTTCAAATCGGCGAGCGCAAATAGAAATCATAAAATTAAAAATCAAATTCATGAACTGAAACGTAATGGCAACAGCTTTACACCGACAACAATAAATAATAATTTCTTAAATCCAACCATCTATTCTTCCGTGTCATTTATATCAGATGAAAAATATTCAACGGAAAATATTTTGAATAGCTGGAACAATGGAAAGGCTAGAAAAGTAAATAACGATTATGGTATTGAAGTTGATGATGATGATGATGTTGCTATTGAGATACCTGACGAAGACGTCGACGACGACGACGAAGACGACGATATGGAAGGAGGCATGAACAGCAACAATAGTCAGTTGAATAAAAATATGAATAACGATTTCGATGATTTGGAACATGATAATGTGGTTGCCGCAGTCGATTTATTGCAGCAAAACAAACGGCAATTCGATAATGTTGATTCCACCTCTCTAAATTCTTATGAGAAAGAAAACAATGAAACATTGCGACGAATTGTCGATGATGATTTTTATTGGGGTCAAATTGTTGAGAATCGTTTACCCGTCGGTTTTAGCAAACGCGAAACGGAAAACTGGCGAAATTATCTCGAAAGTAACACCACAGAAATTGTCAAAATCGAACAAGGATGTGGTCGCATGCAAAATCGTTTGGTAACATTTAGCGACGGTTTTAAAGCATGTGTAAGGTATCGTCAAAACACTGATCAGATTCAAGGTGAATTGTTCAGCTTTTACTTGGGAAGGATTCTTAATATTACGAATCTTGCACCAAGTACAGCTGCTGTCATCGATTGGGACTCCCGTTTATGGTCGCAAGTGAGAGAACATATCACTGAATCTCAATGGAAAACCTCGCGACCTATTGTGCTGACAAAATGGATTGCTGACTTGGAGCCTTCAGGTATTCCCGAACAATTTCGTCCACTCGAACGACATTTAAATCGAGAAGACATTCGTAACATTACACTGGACGATGGTGTTACGAAACCAACTCAAATATTGATTGATCGATTGAAGCCAAAATATAATGCCGATAGCAATCAGAATACGAAAAAGTTATGGCAGAAGAAGAAAATCGTTTTGAATGATCGAATGTTTGCAAAGTTTGTTGAGCTTGCACAGTGGTCAGATTTGATCATATTCGACTATCTCATTGCGAATCTTGATCGTGTTGTAAATAATCTCTACAATTTCCAATGGAATGCTGACATAATGGCTGCACCAGCACATAATTTAGCTAAACAAATCAATTCACAATTGTTAGTATTTTTAGACAATGAATCGGGTCTGCTGCATGGCTACCGATTATTGAAGAAGTATGAAGCTTATCATGGCCTTCTACTTGACAACTTATGTGTGTTTCGCAAGTCAACAATCGACTCGTTAAAGTATCTTCGAGACAACAGTCCCGGTGAATTATTAAACAATTTATTCGAGAGAACAACTTCCAAGAAGGTTCGTGACGTTCTTCCGCCACTTCCGGAAAAGTCAGTGAAAATTCTCATCGATCGAATTGATCGGATACTCCAACAAGTTCAGAAATGTCAAGAAAATTATGCAAACAGATAGGTTCAATGCTTTTGATTCGAAATGTTAATTGTTGCCAGAAGCACTTGTATGTATATAAGTAAGAAAGAATTACTTTGACTGATTACAAGTAAAAGAAAAAATATGTGATTAATGCAAATATGTGCATTGTAAATAATTCTTATGAAAAACGAAGCACAGACACACACACACACACACACACGCGTATATATGTATGTATAGGAATTAACAAGGAATGAAATATCTTGTAAAAATATAAAGTACAATGAAGAATGTATTTGACAATTATTAAAAAGAAGTTAAGAAAAATTAAGAAATACCAAAAAAACAATGAAAATCTTTTTCTTGTTGAAAAGAAAATTAAAGATGGAGAAGCTTAAGAGAAAATATGTAATGAGTAGTCGTTGATTACACATCAAACATAAATTAATGAAATGCTTTGTCAATTATGTAATAAATTTAAATTTTCTTAAAGTCATTCTTTGCAAAATTGACAAATTATGTTACACTCAAATAATGTAAATATTTAGATCTAAAAAAGGTAAAAAATATTTTCGGGGGAAACAAATCGATGCAATTTCATTGAAAACTTGCCTGCATTCAAATGTCATGCTTGCAATGCGATAAGATAGTAACAAACTTCTTGACATGAATAAGTTCAAAAAACATAAAAATATCGAGAACTTAAGTGCAGAAAGAGATACGAAGAAGCTCCATTGGAATTTCGGGTAAAATTCTTCGTATTTTAGTTTGTTAAAAGGAAGGGAAAAAGACTATTTATTCAAATAATAAATCGAGACCTGAGTAAGTTGTTACCTCACACATATTTTTTTCTTTCTTTCTTTTCGTTTTATGTTTTCTTTCCCTTGTTCTTACCCAACAAATTCAGTCTTCTTCTTCCTCCACCACTGAGATCTTTTGTTTCATGTGCATGACTACAAACAGCTAGTTATACACAGAGAAGTTCTTTTCATGAATGAACAAACGACAGCGTCAGTAAAGGAAGAGACAGAAGAAGCAACTCAAATACTCGACACGCTCAGGTAAACTCGAGCAAGCAGATCAGTATCGTAAATCGATTCTATAAAGAAAAAAAGATGGTGATCATGAAAATAGAGATGCCCTTTGTTCACCGACTGATTAAACGAAATATTTTCTTCTTAATATCATTTTGTTGTTATGTGTCGGGGAATGAGCTTACGTTACAAATCCCCGAAAAAGTAAAGAAAAGAATTTGTGTAAGAGAATGAATGAAGACACCTTTTTCTTGTTCTCTATTCGGCATATTTTTCTTTCCAGCCGCTGGAACCGAACAGAGATTAGAGAAATGATATTCCTTATTTCAAACTATTGTTATAGTTCCCAAGATTGTAAATAGGTCCTCGTTAAGGTCTTTATATTGCAGGCATTTACTTTCCTCCGAATGTGTTTAAGTTATTTTTTATGATTAGCAAACAGAAGAGTAAGAAATGAAAGAAATCTTTTGTTGAGAGTTCCTTTTTAAAATAAGGAAAGAAGTAAGAAAGGAAGTAACTTGATAAGCTCCTCAAAAACCTCTCACTCACCTGATGATGATAAATAGTTTTGTCCTTTCTTTCGGGTGTCAAATTATTGGCTTTCAATGGAAATAAGTAAGAAAAATTCCTTTCTTTGATTTTAAAGAATGAAATATTTTTGCGGCTGTGCTGAGAACTTTAGATTTTTGTAGGAATTTTAAATTCAATAAGAGATTTTCTGATGAATTGCCATTTGAAGATCAAAACTTGACTTTTACTTTTAAACATGATGTTTTATTTGTAAAAGCAGTGACTCATAAATATCTAGAAGATTAAAGTTCACGAGATTCAGATTTATTTAACATAATTATGCAATCAAACTCAAGCATCAAAGCCGACAGCGATTAACAAAAGAACATTTTCATTGTTCCGCATGGGAGTCGCTCATGAAATCGATCGAATCATGTTATCATTCATAGCATTTGATTAAATCATTAGAAACTGAAACGCCTCTCCTCAACAGCAACACTGAGCGCGGTTCTCAAAGAAGAATAGTAAACAGAAGAAGAAAAAGAAATTATGATTAATGATTATGTGATAAATTTGTAATAAAAGAAGAAGTTTATTTGAATGTAAAATCATCATAACAACGCACACACATACATATTTAAAATATTCTCTAATTCAATTAATTATAAAATGTTAATAAAAAGAAAATAAAAAGAAATATTTTTGATTTGAAGATGGAAAAATATCTAAAAATGTTCCAAGTTGTTTTTATTCACATCATTTAGAGATCAATTTTGGTTGTGTTTGTCTTTGATTATTAAGATTCTCTCTCATTTCATATCATCGTTGAATTTAACTCCAATCCGTGATTTGAAATTCATTTAACATCTGGTTGAAAGAAGAATATTTACAGACACACACGCGCATAAGCTTTCAAGTCGATGATGAAGACGCAACTTGAAACTTGCTAAACGCTGGAATCTGAAGTGGAAAGAGAAGAACAACAAAATTTACCGACGGAGACGAAAAAAAAAAACAAAAAGAAAGAATTTTCAAAATGTCAATGTTTGGTTCAACGCGCAACTTGTGTTGGTGTCAAAGCACAACTTTTCAACGGTGATGAATAAGAATGTCTTATAATAATATTTCAAATTTATAGCTTAGAAATTATTGCTTATCATTCAGCAATCATTAATCATTATTAAGGAGAAAATTTGGAAAATATTCATCGCGTTCCGAAGAAATTCACTCTCAAAGCGGCATGCTTATCTATTCAAAAGGTTCGTTTGGAAGAGAGAATTGATGATGATTGAAATGAAATCTTTTTACTAGCATCGTGGAACAATGCAGTGATACTGAGAGGCAAAAGATTGAGTTGGTAGTAAAACCATCGGCGATGAGGTGATAAATGTGCCACAATCGACTGTATAAATATTCATAAAATTAATTATCGCAGAAGCTTAGACACTATAAAATCGCACATAAACAATAAAGACAAAATGGGAAAAGATCTTCGAGAGTTTCTTTTATAGCCCGGCTATCGCTTATTTGTTTTATAATTTCCTAGCATTCTATCTTAATCTTTGCATTAAAACTCTTCCTGCCTCTTCTTTATAGTATGCCTAACAGACATTTTGTTTTATTGATGTTTCGCGGCGGAGAATCAATCATGTTTAACCATAGCCTCATTCATCATGAGAGACGTCAACAGAGATTTGTTTAAATAGATTTTCTGGGTCAATTTCACTTGCTATGGAGTGAAAGAAATGTTTTATATTTAGTTGACATATTATTGATGAAAAATTATTTCAATTTCCGTTTGTTGAGTCAACATTAGAAAATGTGATCATCGTTTCAAAATCAACAAAGAAAATATAAAAATCAGACCAAAATGTAAGCAAAAATAAATTATTTTTTTGTTCCACATTTTTTCACGTGCAAAGCCGCAGGAAAAACACAAAAAGTCTTAAACATGACAACGATAAAAGACGAAAGTGTTCTTTCATTCTATGTTCGCTTTCAAAACAAAAAATATTGTCGGTTGTTTGATTTTCTAAGGAGAAATCACGTCACCAAGTTTCGAATGGCAAAACTTACATGGAACTTTAGTCTGTCCACATCTGGGCAAATTTTCTTCTCTTTCTCTTCTCGTTGCTTATGGATTTTATTAATCATTCATATTTACATAATTTTATGAAACATATAAAGTGCCATTAATTACCGTCTAATCAAATGAGACAGTCTAAATGTTTTGTTTTGTTTACTTTCTCCATTTTGTTGTGAATTTGTTAAAATATTTTAACAAGTTTTAAACATTCCAATTAATGAGATGTTTTGGTTTTATTATTGGCAACATTGTAAGATGAAATACAAATGATAAACATTTATCGGAAACATTTGTAGAATGAAATTTAGTTTGTTTGATTGATTTTGTGCATTTGCTAATTTTAAGAAGTTTTAAAATCTTTTTGTAAAATTTTAAAACATTTAAACACAATTTCTTCATTAACTGAAGATTTATGTTGAGAAAAATCATCTACAATGTAGCTGTAAATTTGTTTCAGCTTCAATTCGTACATCTGAATGAAATATAAAATAAGAATTTATTTATCAAAATATTTTGACAATTCCTTCATCATCATCGTCATCAACACGCCTAGTCCACTGAAGGAGATTGCGCGTGGTGACTATTTGCAAAATAAACATCATTATTGGTTTGTGGCTCTAGGAAGGAAATCTCTTTCTTTTTCTTAAACTCAACACCGTTGAAGAAATAAAAAAAGAGTCATGCATAAATATTGAATTATTTAACTGTCATTCGACCGACTAAACACACCTTCCTCCATTCCTCTGAAAGCAAAAAAAAAGAGAGATGACATTATCCAAACGAGTTCCACGAATTTCTCAAATCACTTGAGAATATTTAAGAAGAAGGAAAGTCATCGATTCTACGTGACTTTTTCTTTCTTTCTTTTTTTTGGAAATATGTCTAATCAAATTAAATTGATTTTTGATTTATTAATTGATTAAAGCTTAAAACTTCTTGTGGTGTAATTTGCTCATTTGTCAAGACACGGTTAGCTATTTGCCGTCTTCTCTATTTATATTTAATTCTATTCATTCTTTGAACGATGGGACACCAAAAATCTAAAGTCGAATATGAAAATTACTTCAATGAATCAGAGAGACATTCTCATAATAGAAGTTTCACTTCTTAGCTACGCTGTGATTTATTTCACAACAAACTCTTTTAAACATTTCAATTAAATTCTTTGATATTAACTCGTTACCAGCTTATACGGTGTTTAATGCCAGGAATGGATAAGAAAAATTGTTCACAGTTTCAAGTCCCATTTATTAATTAGTCACATTTTCCATACTTCAACTGATATCTCAGTTTAGGAATGTTGCCATGTTGTCTTTAACATGTTTACTTGTTTGTTCAAATATAGCATCGCGTGAAGGCATGAAATTGGTGGTACACTCAACGTCAATTAATTTTCAATTACTGAGCTTATTACATGCTTATGTATGCTGTGCTTCTATTTGTTTAATTCCATCACTCATTGCATCATTTTCCTGTTTAACATTTCAATTGTAGCGCGCGAGAGGCTTAAATTGCAAAATTGAAATGAGACTTATTGGTCATTATTTAATTTTTCTTTTTATTATTTACCTCTAAATGGAAATCATTCAGTCGATTAAGCTCAGTCAGCATGTCATGAGAAAGTTAACAACTTTCAAAACACTACTCACATGGAATCAATAGCCAGAAGTTATAGAAACATTTAATCTGCAAGCAGAGAGATGGAAAGTTGCAAAAAGCAAAATTGTATAAGTTTAATAATAATATTGGCGTCTGTCACGGTGATGAAATTACTTTGATTATTTGTTAACGAAACTGCACACACCACTTTGAAGACAATAAATTTGGATTGCAACCTACTGATGGTTATAAATGTCACCAATATATTCAAGCAAAATGCGATTTGTTTCATTCGTTCAAATGACAACTCGCAAAAAGAAAAAGAACAAATTGATTGGAGTTAAGCAGTAACCAACTGTGAATATGACATGAAATGAGTTTGGAAGCCTTGGTGACTTGGCGTGTGTGTCAGGAACAAGAAAAAAAACAACACAAGGCGCAACCACAGCATATGCATCGCAAGTTGTCAATGAAGTATGAAGATAAAGAAAATAGTTTAGTGTCGCAAACGCAATTCATGTTGTGCACAAATAGTGTCATGTCATAGAAGCATTTATGTCAACTTATTGAAGCTTTTCCGTTGTGACTTTGTAAGTATCTTTTTACTTTCACATTCTTGGAAAGTTAGCTGTTTCCAGACTACTAAATTTGTACTGTGACAACATGCTTGCATTTATGTTTGGAAGGTTTAAATGAAGCATAAATACTTGATCGACATAAACTTCACTTTTCAAGGCGGAATTGTTTGTTAAACTTGCATAACAGGGTGGCGGTTAATAGAAAAAAAAAACTTCAATCAATTTGCCACAGTGAAACTTATTGAAAGTTTATCGACTCGATGTCTGTTTATGGCACTCAACAATTTAAAATGTGCTTTAAGCTATTTTAAATGTTTAAAGATATCCAATTTTAATATCGAGATATCTGATACTTTTTTTTTCTCCATTTCTCACCGACCTTAAATTTTAAAACCGCATAAAATTATAATTCATGTGTGCGATCATTTTTCCAAGTGAAATGTGAAAGGGCGCCAAGCGGCATGTTGATTTGTGTTTATTGTGATTTCAATGTCGTAAACATTCCAAAAAAGATTGCTTTTTTGTTGAACTTCTTTTTTCCAGTAAGTGAAATGCCCATCATGAATCAGCGTCTCTTTATTTCCCATAAGTCTGATTAACGATTGCACTTTTCTGTTCAACGGTTGTTGTAATGCGTGCTATCTAAAAATGTTTAAGTTTCCTGTTGTTGTCATTGTATGAGGCTACAATTTGAGAAGAAGCCGCTCCGACACGAAATCAGTGTTGGGTCTTATTCAAAACTTGTAGACTTAAAGTCATTTTCCAATGATTTGCTACAACACTGCATGAGATTCGTTTAAAATCCAAGAAAACATAAAACTTTCAATTTTTCGAGAATTGTGCTCGAAACGTAGCACTTGAAATGCATTAAAAGCAATGTTGATAACAGAATAACTTAAAAATTGAAATATTTTCGCTGTATTGGTTTTCAGAAATTTATTTAGGTCAGCAAGCCGAACGTCCGAGAAAACGAAACGAAATGAAAAATCTTGAATGTCAAAAAATTATTGAACACATAAGATATCAAGCATACTTTTTTTCGAGTCGTTATGTCTCTCTTTTATTACTTTGTAACACATCCCATTTCTCTATCCATATATTTAAATGTGGGTTTAGGGTTTGGATGAACTTTAAGTGGATACATAAAGAACATCGCTTTAAGCACGCTGCACGATCATTTTTGATGTCGAATTAATTGTTGTTTAAGTGACATAAACTTTTGTTCTGAATCCAAAAAAAAATCAATTTATTGCTGAAATGGTACAATTAATATCCACAATGCTGTAGCCTTCAATGATTTTAATGCATGAAATTCAGCGGAAAATTCATTCACTCGAAGCCGCTGATTCGCGGAACAATCAAATTCAAGCTTGTGGAATTGTATAATCAAGTTTGTTCTAATAATTTTTTATTGTGGGTATAAGAGAAGCTCTCGTAGCTAAACTCAATCCCATAAATACGAAGGAATAAAGAAATTTTCATCACTTGAATATTACTCTAAGCTTATTTATGACTTAACCGAGACTTGTTAATTTTTCATATCCACAATGATAAAATGCTCCCGAAGTTGTGCGAGATTTTACAACTTCTTCTGTTCCGCTTCATCGTTGAAGATGTTCAGTCATAAACGCTGAACAAAAGCACGGCACAAAAGCCTCAAAGGGAATGTGAAATCACTCTTTAGCTTGCTAATAAACTCATTTTTTGCTAAGGCGCCGCCGACAACTAAAGACATTCTCGTAATCTCGTTCGTAATGAATGAGCATAGAAGCTTTTACTGTTTGAAAGCAGAACATTACTCATCTATTGGCTTAAACTTGGACAGATTTCTAAAGCTCAATAATAATCTACAATAAACAGAGTAATTTCATAAACATACAGGAAAATTGAATTTATCATTAAAAAACAATCACCGAGTCTGTCATTCTTTCATGTGCTTCAACTTCTGTTTAGCAGTAGGCACAAGAAACTTCTCATAAATTCACAAATGGGCGTCGTATCATAATATCTGAGTAGAAATTGAAACAGAACGAGAAACGAACGCAAAATAAAGCCAACCACAACCAATAAAAGATAATTTATCACTTCGCGACTAATTAATTCCTTAATTGTCAGAAGTAAAGCATTAATCACGTATTATGGTGCACGACAATAAAATCTCTTATTCATAAGTATTATGGAAACGACAAGGAGCAAAGAGGATAAAAAACAAATTTGAATAGAAAATTCTTTAAATCTATTGGAATTAATTATCTGAGTTGAGGTAGAAATTTGAGGTGTGAACAAAGTGACACTTTCATTAAACTACTTTCGATTAATTCTCATAAAAATTAATGTTGAACATTATTCATTTTATATGCGATATAAGTTTGTTTTGTTAGTTCATCAACATAAAAAGATATGTTTTCCAATATTCATGATTATTTAAATGAGCTTAACAATTCAAAATGAATTTATGTGCTTTAGTAATTTTCCTTTCATTATACAATTGTTGTAAAATTTAGTATGTAAATATTTGAAATAGAAAATGTTCTGTCTTACTTTACAGAGTTGAGTCTTGATGAGGTGAAGGATGAGGTCATAAAAGATCAAGGAAATAAGATCGGTGAATTCCGTTCCGCTCTTTAATCTGACTTTTTATTCACAATCCAAACATTCATGTGTGCATTTGAATATTTTTATTAACAACTTTATAAGTAACAAATAAATGTTCGTTCAATTAATCTATAAAAACTTTTGCAATCTCACTTTGAAGATCACATTTTTTGTATTTCAATGAGAAAATAATTAACATGTGTACATAAGGTCATCAGTTGAGAGTAACTCATAAACCTAACCATTATAAAATATTTATAAACAAATACAGAGTATTAAAATGCAATGTCGTAAACCTTTTTCTAATGAAAATTCTCAGCAATAAAACTTTATTATGAGAATTTATAAATGATGTGAAGTCAAAATGTTATGTCTTTTGATCTGAAATAATCATAAAATTAAAATCTAAAAGGAGAATCACAAAAGTTTTTTTTCATTTCTTTCATCTGACCTAAGATTAAAGAAATCCCCAGTTTAATATCTATAAAACTGTTATTTGAATAAAAGCAAAGCAAAAGCAGTGAAACATTGCATACGATAGGAAAATATTTTCTCTTGTTTTCAAAAGATTTAAAAAGAGAAATAAAAATTTTAAATCTAAGGGGTCATGGAATGAGTATCGTAGAATAAAGATAGCAATAAAAGTAAAAACTGAAACCTTGAAACTTTCCATATAAGTTGGTGATTCCCATAGCGTTGTTGACTATTAAAAGTAGCCGGAGGTTTCTTGAATTAAGCTTTCAAACGACCCGAAAACCTCCAACCTCAAATTCAAGACAAGTCGAGTTTGTCAACATCAAAAGCATCAAGAAATTAATTTATCGATAAATCACATCATTAATGTAATAAGAAAGGAAACAGAATCGAAATCCCGACCACGAGAAAGAAATAAAAACGTTCAATAGAATGCAGTTAAAACCGATAATTTATAGACTTTTGACAGCAGCACAAAATGAATGTAAATCATTTCGGAGAGCGAAAAGATAGTAAAAGAATTTCTTGTGAAATAAATATGCAACAAACACATGTGACTTGAATTGAACTCAACTTTCAAGAGAAGTTTTGACAAAAAAAAATATCAGTTTTTAATTTCATTTCATTTTTACGTTGTTTAGAGTGAGTGATAAAATATCAGATAAAAAATGTGCATAATTAATTAATTTTATAGCTTGTTAAAAATACATTGTTTGTATAATTTTTAATAAGTTCTTCGAATAAAACAAAAAAATTAATGTTCAAACATTCTTTTTTCTTCTTCAAGTGTTTTAGCAATACGGAATTTATTAAATGTTTGAGATTTTATCAACAATTCACAACAATAAGTAATTTTCCTTAGAGCGTTTAAAAGTTTAGCAACAAAGCAATGTCATCGATCATTGCAAGTAGATAAATTCCGAATCTCATCTCTTTCAGCTTATAATGTGGAAAGTTTTAGGTTCACAATCTACCAGTCATTGCAGTCTTTCGTTTATTAAAACACAAATTTTTAATTTTAGCGTTTCTTTTAACTTTTCTTTTCCTCTGTCGATGTTTTTACTTAATGTTCACAATTATCATCAAGTCATGCACGGAGATGGAGAGCGAGGAAGAAATAAAGATACTGTGACATTAATTTTTCATTTATTTCTTATGAAAACATGCTAGTCAGTGAGGCACAAAAGAAGCAGGGAAAAAATGTCTTATCGGAATGGAATGTTGGAAATTTACTTTGACGTCACTTTATTTCGCTTTGATGCTGTTTCTTCTTGTCTCATTCTCTGAGTGAAAGCATCGTTGTCAATTTTTTCTGCATAAATGTAACTAATTAACTCAACCATGTATTCTCAACCGTATTTTTTTTCTCGCTCTTCTTTCAGACAGAATATTAATTTATTCACTGAATGAGAAAGAAAGAAAGAAAAAACAAAGCATGGCAAATACCGATGAAAGAAAAAGAAAAGTTTCGAACAATTTGCACATCAAAAAATCTTGTATTTTAGTTAATGTTTCTTTATGATAATAATATGATAATGGTTCGAAAATATTCTGACACTAATTTAACACTCTGCGATGGAAAGTTACATTCACAGAGCTTCATATTATTGTCACAGTTTCTAGTGTGCGAAAGTTGCTGTTGTTGTTCTGTCTCCAACAAGTTTTCTGTTTTATTTTATTTTCCTTTACAGTTTTTATCATTGAGAAATGTTATTAAGTTTAAGACTTAAAACAGTAAGTTTATTTAAATATAAATTCAACCAAAACTTTTGTTTTGTACTAACTTAAATAATACCCTGAGACTTCCATTCATCAACATCATCAAATAAAGATAAAAAATGAGAAAGAAGGCGAAAAAAAAAGAAACTTTTCAACGAGAATTGAACGAATGGTGGCAAAGTCAAGTAGCTAGAAAATATGGAAGTGTATTAAGTTAATCCACCATGTTTAAGCTACAATTATTCTTCAAGATGATGAAGCAATGAGCCACCATTCAGTGTGATGTGAACATGCGAAGAAGTAAGAAAGAAAGACACAAACGTTCGTTTGTTATTTATTTACCACCACCAAAGAACAATTGTACCAATAATACCGGCAGCCAAACAGCGGAAAGAAATTGAAAATGTGTACGCGGAAAAAACTTTGGTGTGGGTACACAAGTTAGCTACTTGCATTAAGCATTGTAAACGTCATACTATGTTCACAACGGATCATACTGGTCAATCGCTTCACTTCTTCTTTAACCACATTGAACCTCACGTTCCTTGTTCTTTTCCCTTCCAATCAAACAGAGGCTGTCTCGATTGCGCTGTGTCATTAAACGTAATTTGAATTGAATGGCAAAACATTTCTCTCTGAATTTCGTTTGTTGTCGATTCTCTGATGGATATCTCGAAACCGACAAATGGTACATGCTTAAACACACCGAGTGAGGTTTATTGATACAAACATGTTTAAATGTCTGTTTATGTATGCTTCAAAATTTTGCGTTTATTTTTTTGCCTTTCGCTTCCATATAAAGTTGATAATATGAAGAAAAAGCTGGAATGAAAACGACATGAAATGTATAATTAAATAACCCGTTGGACAGTTTGAAACGTGAACAGTGGAATAAGAAGCGATTGGTGATGTGTAAAAACTGCAAATAAAAAACAGTGCAATTGTACAAGGGCGGAGCGTGTAAGTAAAACTTGCTGTAAGTGCATTTGGGATGGGTGAACTTCCTTCACCATTTTCACCATTTCTTACGGTTTTCAAAACAGTTTTTTGGAGGTTCACTTTATGAAGAAATAAAAAAATGGTTTCAGCTTCTTTTTTCTTCAACTCAACAGCATAAAATTCATTCAGAAATGGAGAATAAATTGGCAGAAGTCGATGAATTAAGAAGTCGACAGTTTTTGTCTTTACTTTTGTGACAGTCGAGTAAACGAAACAATTAAGAAAACGGAAACTTTCGACTTCATTTTTATTAGTCAGTTGAGTAACTTTTTTTAGGGAGCACTTGACTTGTAGAAATAAAATTAAATTTTTCTGAATTATTTAAAGAATGAATAAAACTTTTGTTCATTTCAAAACGAGCTTTCGACTGCTGTTTCTTGGTTTGTGTTGGCGACATTCCATTTCCTTGATAAATAATTTTAAATTCAAACCAACTTGACTCTTCTTCCCACTTTAATAAAACTTTTTTTTATTATTTTCTTAAAGTAATTGTAGTAATTGACTTGAAACATGGCTTACATTTTTCATTCCATTCTAATGGAGACGAGTAATTTTTGCACGTTTTCAGTTCATTCTGATAGATTACAGTGGCAGATCAATTTACATACAAGATAAAAATTCCCAAGTAAAGAAAGAATGGAAGCAGTTTTCTCAACCTGCTCTTATTTTATCTTTGATCGTGTAGAGAAATTGGCTTAAAAGATATGAGTAATTATGGATAATTTAAAAGCAACATTATGCATCCGCTTTATCATTTGATTATCATCTGCTGATAGAAAAGTGCAGTGTATTGAAAGCATTTTCAAACAACACATCGTTGCTTTTTATTTTTTTCGGGGTCGCCTTATCCCATCATTCTCAGAATGAACATTCCTTTGCGAATCCATCAAAGCTACGATGTAAGAATTAAGTATCAAGAGAGTTCCCAGAGGCATCCATCAATCGACTTCATTTTATAAATATCATGTACATATTTTTATGGGAACAAAACACATTTCTTTACTCTTTCTCTCTCGCCAGATGCATGTTGCATTACACTGAATTCATTGGAAAAAGGGGGAAGGCAGGGAGAAATGCTTCGTATGAAAATATGTTCATCGAACCGCATCTATAATTATATTCTGATGGAGGAATGAGAGAATGTTATGATACATAATGTTAATATTATTAATAATTTATGGCCACTTCATGAAATCCCTTAAATGGCATAAAATAATCCCGCGCTACGTGAACATGAAAATCTCTAAGGCGTCGCTCTCTCAAAACAGTCTTTCTTTCATTCCGATCCGATTAATCACTTTTGATAAGATAAAATTTGTTTTGCAATGGCTGAAGGTGATATTTAATACGTGGAAACTTAAAAATCCTTTCGAAATAATTTTTGCAGCATGCAATTTGAAGGATGTTTAACAAAGAAGCGAAGTGGTTAACATTAAGTTACTGCTGCAGTAGTTCACTCATTTTTCTACCATTTGATTAAGATTAAGATGAATAAACTTCGTTGATCTCAATAAACTTTTGATATAAAATTATGACTTCGATAAATTTATTTCCACAAAGAATTATTTGCCTGTAAAAATCAAGAACTTTAAAACCCATTAACGATTTGTAACGCAAACACTCCTCAAACAGATTTATGTCTTTAAACGATCAACAAAATGTTGCAAAACATATAATTATTCAATTTTATTTACTTCTGTTTCCTTGTGACTCCTTCAGACCAACCCAATTAAATTCTAAATTGCCTTTTAATGAGAACAAATTCTGATCTTGATGTTATGAGTCACTAAAATGCATTCAAACATAATAAAAAGAACAGCTCATTTAGTGATGATTGAAATAACTAATAAACTCATCTAATACTTTAATAATAGGGCGGAGAGCATGAAAACAATCATCATCATCAAATTTAATTATATTGTGATTATCTCATGTACACACAAGTTGTCGAATTAGACAAACCAAAGAGCAGCGCCTAATAAATGAATTGAAGATGTGAAAGAAAAAGAACCGAAAAATTGAGAAATTTTCAATATCAAAAGAAAACAGAAATCGAAATTTTTCTCAAAAGAATTTCTCTTGATCGAATAAATCGTAATAAAACAATCGAAAACATTCTCGAAGACAAATAACTTTTAAATTTGAAAAACGAAAAAGACGACCGACAAGTCCATGGAAATAAAATGTTTAATTACATTAATTATAGCTTTTAAATGGTTGTCTTTAAGATATGTAATTATCAAATTCTCAACTTCCAATTTTTATTCTGAGAAAATGAATTAAACGATGGTGCTGTGCCGAAAGAGATGCCACCAAATGAGAAATACCAGAAACAGCAAAGCGGAAAATGTTTTAGATGTGAGAGGAATCTTTGAAAGACATTAATGAACGTTATGATTTGTTTGTCTAATATTTGACGTTTCACCTTTTACTAGAACTCTTCATGCATGTTCAAGAAAGAAGCAGATAAGACATTGAGTCAATCCAAAATACATTTCATAACTCATAAAGTTACAATTTTGATATGGTCTACAATACTGTCCCGCTTTAAATGATTAATGATAATTCTTTATTCTTTCATACCATAAAAAGCAATGCAAAGACGACGAAATGGGATGCTTTATAAATTCACGATAACTTCCAGCACTAAATGGCTAATGTTGTCCTTATTTCTTTCTTTTTCAGAAAGCTTAACCGAATGCGAATTTCATGAATGAACGATTCGTGTTTGCCGAATTAATATCACATGTGCTTACCATTTATTTCTCGTTGATATCTGCACAGTTGAAGAGAAAGCAAGACGCTTTATGTGGGGCCTTTTAGAGTTCATTTATTAAGTTTTTTTTTTGCTAAGCAACAATAAGATTCTGTTCAACACCCACGCTTTTGCTTTTTTGACAATGCTTTGTATTTTTATCGCCGCTGCAACTTTAAGAGATTTTCAAAATTACTCTCATTTGAAAATTAAACTGTAGCTAATTGATCCTTCTTTTTACAATGCTTCACAAATCGCTGCCTTTCGTCTCTCTTATACTGTTCTTTGAATTTTGAATGCCAGACAAAGACAGTTCGTGAATGCTTTTTTTATGTGAGCATTGCTTTGACGTTTTTGTTGAAAACAAAACTTGAAAGAATTGAATTCGATTTAGTCGATGAGAAATATTCGTCGATAATTTGTTGTCTTTATGAAACTTGATACTTTTTTTTTTGTTCTCCCAATCCAACGCAATCTCTTTTGTCTTCCCAATTAATAAAAAAAAGGTTTTGGCTTTCTTCTTCATTCGTGGAGATATCATAAAAGGAAACAAAACTCTACAATTATATAGACATGAACAAATGAAAATGAGATGTGTTTAGTCGGTCGGAAAACTTCAAATTAAAAAATATTAATTGTTTATGGCTTCCTCGCATTAATCATGATGGAAGAAAATCAGCTTCTACTGTTTCTTACAGAAAGAGTTTAAAAAATGTGAAGGTTTGTGGTTACAAATCAAATCAACTTATGTAACTTTTACCTTTCAATCCTCTCCTAATGTCACTTTTGGCGAAACATTTTGAAGGAAATTAACTGAGCATTCCCATCCATCTTCTAACTCGTCGAGTTTCCGAAACTGCTTAAGCTGGCGTGACGCATTTCCATAATTTACTTAACGTCCCAAATGTGTCTCTTCATTGCTCTTAAATCGTTGTCTTTTCTGCGTCGTTTGTTTTCTCTTCCCAAGAAGAACTGTTTCTCATCTGCCTGACAAATTTGTTCAAATTTCTTACTCAAACACATGAACTGAAGACTGAACATGATCGCAGTGATGGAGCGCGCGGAACAACCAACAAGAACGAATTTAAAGATAAATATGAAAGAATTATGAAAAAGCAAATAAACATCAAATGAAGATAAAGAACGTGAAATAAACCAAGTCAGGGATGATGAGCGCAGTGATTAACTGGGAGTGTCAGACCGCCCCATTACCTGCCCTTTTTCATCTTTCCCTCATGTGATAACAATCAATAGGATGGTTAACTTCATAACACCAGATTAAAACATCTCTCATGCATGCGGTAGAATCACTTAAGCGGAACTCTTGACTTCATAAATTGTCTACCGATATCTTACAATCCAAACACACGTCGTCCGCCACACCTGTTTTTTTTGTTCTTTCCCTCCTGAACTCGAAGAAGAAAAAGTTTACCCGAAAAAAAAATATCAAAGAAAATAATTTATTGGCAAATGACTTTTTGTTGCTTTTTTTATTCGTTTCGTTTACAAAATGATTTCTGACTTTGGGAATAAAACAGATTTTCGGTAGATTATTAATTCCTTGGTTACAGAGAGTTACTGCAAATTAATTTTATTTTAAATGTTAAAAGCATTGATGAACTTCACCTTGACAACTTATGTTTAATTTCAGATATTTTGAACAATAAATAAAGGCGTCGAGTTGGTTCCCCAGATGACAACATTAAGGAAAAGAATAAAATTTGCACCCATCCGTATCTTTATATGAGAAATTTAATCATAAAACTGCAGGCATCTTAAAGCAATGCATTTCGAATATAAATTTCTATTCAGATGTTTCCACTTGTAAGAAGCAATTTCAAAATATGGAATTGTCACATTTCTTTCACACACCGTTGTTGATCTCTGCATGTTTGTTTACTTCAACTATTTCTTTCGCAGTTATCGTGTAATGACTCATAAAAAGCCACGATAAAAACATTCCGCAAGAGAGTCAAAGACTTGTCTTTCGAACGCTAAATATATTCGTTTGCATGTTCTTATTGTTTGTTCGATGTCTTATGGGCGTTAAGTAATTTTAATCAGTAGAGCTTAAGAGCTGGAAATGCAATTCACTCTACTTTGATGTGCTAATATGATATTAATGCGTGTACATATATCTTTGTTTGTCAACTATTCACACGCGACATCGCATCAATGAACTTTAAGTCTATTTAGTGCCTTTCAACTCTCAATGAAATAATTTAAATGCACCATCATGAAACTGCATTCGAAGTGGTTACAAGACTCATTCATTTATAAATACTATCGCCATAAATATGGAGATTGTTAGTTAACTACTCGTTAGTGTCATAACGTCTTCAAACAATGAAGAAGCAACATCGAGTCATAGTAAACAAATAATTAAAAATTAAATATTTTACACCATTTCTCATGTGGAAATATGTTAATGGTAAATTAAATTATCAGCAAGGCTTGTATCTTCATTTACGGATTCAAAGTTATTGCGCTTTTGCCATCGACAAGTTTCTTGAATGTCGTTTATTGTTGACTTTATAGATTTGTCTTTGAACGCTCAGCTATTCGATTGAAATTTTTCACTGGAATTGGAAGACGACACATAAACTTAAGGACGTAATGCACTTTAAGTCTTTCATACAACTCTTAATTTTGAATTATTGAAATAATTGAAAGAAATTACAAGAACATAAAAATTAACAACGTAGGTAAATTGATTTGACATTGCCTTAATATTCCATTGAATTCATTAACGATTTAATCAGATTTAATCAACTTGACCAATTAATTGGTAATTACATGTAACTTAAGGAATTACGCGACACTGACACGAGATAGAAATCGTCGGAATCTGCTTCAATTCCAGTCGCTTTTAAATGTAAATTCAAGGCTCGGAACTCATTTGATTTGGCAATTTTACTCAATTTCTTGGATCCATCTTAACACTCAAATTGCACGTACACATGAAATGAAAGTTAAAAATACACACAAAAATAAAATAAAAAGAAATTTCCAATCAACTCGAGAATAAAAGCCAAATGGTATGAATATTCATTAAACGTATATCGAATTGACTACATAAAAAGCACATTGCAATTGAATTTTAATTTGCCAAAACATTTTCGACTCGTTTCATCATTTACGGACTTTATGAGTTCGAGTCGAGAGAAACCTCCGAATATGAAGGAATGAAGTAAAAATGTCAAAAAGTCTTTCACTGGAAATGAGAAAATATCAAGACAGAATCAAAATTTCTTAGTTCCATTCTTGCTTCATCCCAACTTTTCGATTGCCTATATTTATGAACAAGAGAGTTTGAATGCTTTTTTTTCTTTCTTAACGAGATTGGCAGTATACCGGCCATCTTTCCACCGATTCATTCTATAAGGATTCCTTTTACTTAATATGATTGAAATGAAATGAATAAAAAATGGATGTTGAGGTATTTATGTCTCTCTTCGCATCCCCAACATTTCATGACAAAATCCATGCAATGACTTTAGTAAAGGGAGAGAAATGAAATGAAACACAACAAAATGCTTCAAATGCCAATGTGACTTTAAAGCATAATTATAAATTCGCGAGAACAAAAGACGATACAATGATGAAGAAAATAAATATTTTTGGGTATCGTCGAAATGTTACGCGACCGGGAAACCAGTAGCGTAGTAATTAAAAAGAACATGACTAGCAATGCGAATATGGAGAACATTAATCGTTTTGGTGGAAAGGAATGTTAATGAGTCGGTGCTTTCTTGTGCAAAAGGATGAAGACAAATCAAGCACACATTATAAGTTCCAATCCCGTCACTGATGATTCAAATTGCTTACTAAATGTCTATCGATGTTAAATTTTTTTTTTTTCGATGAGGAAATCGAGGAAAAAATTCGACAAGATATTTATGATATTCTTTTCAATATTTTCTTTTTGTCATTCTATTCATCCACGATTTTTATTTTGATGACTCTCTGTGGGCTGGAAGAGAACTCAAGTCATTCATTCTCCTGTGGTAACTCAAAGAGCATTAAAAATTCAGTAATTTTCATACTTCAATCCAGTTTGAAAAGAAGAAAAACGCACATCGAATTGTGTCTGGTTTCTTTCCTTTCATCTCTTTTCTTATTTTTATTTTATTTTATTTAGTCAGTCGTCCTCAAAGCTATAAAAACCATCCGCGAAAACTCTTCAACATTTCTGAATTCGAATGATCGTTTGCTAAATGAACTTTTTTCGTTTCATGTCAAAGTGATTCTTCCTCTTTTTTTTTTGTATCGGGGCGGGTAAGTTTTAAATAAGTAAATGTTATGTTGTAAGTTGTTGACAGCAGACAACACTTCAATTCATGTTTCATTTTGACAAATGAGTTTGTTTCACTAATTGTTAGATCGTTGATAATCATCATTGATCATGAATTCATCTTCATGAGAGTATTTACAGAAACCACAATAACATCAATTAATAGGACAACAAAGTGTTAAACTTTGCACTTAATCTCTTCATGTTAATCTTACATGTGAAACCACTACAAGAATAAAGAAGCGAATCAAATAAAGTGCTCGATTTGTTTCTACAATTTTATTCTGCTTGTTAAACAGTGATCGTTTTTGTTTTATTCACTTTTTTTTCTCATTCAATCGCTTGCCGATCGATGAATGATCGTGATGTTTCTTTCGTATCTCAACTTTAAATTTCGTACATGACAGTGCGCAATATCGAAACATCATCAACAGGAAAAAAAGATTTTTTTCACTGTTCACTTTCTCATATCATTCGTTCTCCTTTTCTTATAATATTTACGTTGCTGATTATTGTCGCTCCAGAGCTTTTTCTTTTCTTTTATTTCGTACCGTACGTTTATTTGCAAAGCAGATTTTTCATATCATTTTAAAGTGCATTATCGTAAACGCAACTCTTTTTGTGACCAATCGTACCATTAATTTCCATCAAGCAGTGGCGTTGAATAAATTTTCTCTGATTGTTCGAAGATAATAAAATCATGAACTGCACTGGTCATCTCCGTTTTACTGATTTTGTTGCGCAACATACATTAAATACAACCGTTTAGCATTAATAGCATCGAGAGAAAAAGTAATCATTTTTTACCAATGTTATCTTTTTTATTGCATATGTTTGACTTTCGTACGAATGGCACAGTTCCTTAACATGTAGTTGTAATGATGACAACTCAAAGAATTTCATGGAGATATCGAAATCGAGATCAAATCAAGATTTTAAATTAAAAATAAATTGAAAGGAACATATTGACTTATTCATACGCTCACACACACACACATAAATGTGAAAATCAAAACAAGAAATCTTAAAAGGCAAAAACAGCAATCCAAGATTGATAATATTGTCAATATCATGTCACATTTGAGAGCAACCAACTTTTGTTGTCTCCTTGTCAGTGTTTCGATTTGATTTCTTTTATTCTTTATCGCTTCTCGCACATTCGGTTCTGGTCTCGTATTGAAATCTTTTTGTCAAATGTCACATCAGTTTGTTTTCTTTCATTGCAAATTCACCGAAGTTACTATTTTTGGTTTTTTCATCTCAAACTCTTGAAACTTCCATCATAAGCATTAATGTGGAGGCAACTTGAAGTAAAAATAACATTTTTCCAACGCAATTCATTTCTCTGCGTTTGATTGACAAATCGGTTTGTGGAAGCTTGCGCACGTTTTGCTTTCATGCAACAGCTTCAATGTTGACGCACATCTTCATTCCGTGGGCTTTGTTTTGATGCATTACGGAAGATTTTCTCACATTTTCTTTGATCAGAAAGCAGGAAATTCGACAAAACATTTTTGTTTTTGCATTTACACAAAGAACAACAAGAAATAAATAAATTTAACTTCTTTCTTGTTTGCCTCGCCGCATCATCGTGTGTCAGTACGTTTCGTTTTGCGATTTCTTTCACCTTTTTATCAATTCACAAAAATATTGAAAGTATTTTATATCCAACTGCAGTTAAAGCTTGTAAGAAGTGGTCAACAAAAAGCATTTCACATTTGACATGATTGTATCTTTTTTTTTGAGGGTGCAAGTTTCTTTTTTTGAGGCTTTTAGCGGAGATGTAATCGGAGAACCAGTGGCGAAAACTTGCATCATGATTATTGCCGAAATGTTGTCAAATTACACGATTTTTCATGTTCACTGCTTTCGACTTCTGTACCGGTTCATCCCTGATGGTGATAAATTGTCATTCATGACATTTTATTTTTTGTAAATGCTTCACTGCTTCTCTGGTTCATGATTGTTCTTTAATTCTGTCATTTGGTAATCGCCTCTTTCTTTTGACTCGTTTTTTAAGTTAACAATATTAATCTGATTTCAATTACATGACTCAATTTGTGAGTGCATTATTAGATGCAATTTCACAGCAATTCGAGTTTGTTCAACTGATTTTATGATGATTTGACATTCACTATTGCCATTGAGAAGGTTTATTGTTGATTCTTCCACAATCTTGAGTCACATAATAATTCCATTAACAAAAGGATAAAGTGAAGAGACCTTTAAATGAGTAACTGCAGTTCTTTATTCCAATATTAAATTTCTACAAATGCAGAAATCACAACGAAAGTCAATAAAACTTAAGTGACGTAATTATTAATGTGACTAAATATAATCTTTCATCATTTTATAGCTTTCTAGCCAATGAAATAAGTCTCACGTGCTTCAAGGAAAAGTAAATTTAATTTAAGATCTGAAATAAATTTTAATAGTTTGATTGAAGATAGACAGAAATGTTTATGAATTAAGATGGCAATAACTTTTTTCTAAGATGCATTTTTAATCATTTTAAATGACTCATTCAGCAAAAATATTATTTCTACATAAGTCGACAAAAAATATCGCTGTTGATTATAACAAAAAACAACCAACAACTGGAATCAATTAATATATTGGCAGACATTTAAATTACTTTTGAACTATTTCATTTATGAATTCTGAAATGACTCACTTTGTAGAACATATTGTACATGTTGCAGGTTTTTGATGAGTTCCTTTATATTGATGACCAACAACAGTTGTCGGTAAAGAAGATTTGTTCAATACATAAACTTGCATAATTGAAAACTTGTGCAAGATGCTTGTACAACTGTTTTGTACAAATATATGTTTTATTTACATTAAATTGTTGCTGAAATCTACAAAGTCATTCAAAGAAAGATATTTGACACAATTTAACATATAACTTGTAGTTTGCATAGCTCATTGCATATTTTTATTGATTTTAATAATTATTACATTGGTAAAGGAAACAACATTAATTATTTGTAATCGTATCACCCTGCATACCTTCACCAAATGTAACATTTGGAAAATTGTTTATTTTTATGGTTACATCAAAGATCAAACAATAAGGAAATATTAAGATTAAAAAACATATAAATTTTCAAAAATAACCGCTAAATTAGATGGTAATTTTTTCATAACTAAGAATTGTTAAAAAGCAAAACTAAATGAGAACGTAAGGAATAAAATACGAATAATAAAATAAATAAGGAATAAATGAAATAAATTGAACATTTTCAAGTTCATCTACTGCTGCTGATTAAGAAGGAGTTGTTCCAATTCATCAGCAGAACGTAATAAGAAAGCAGCCGCTTCTCGGTAACCAGTAATGAGTTGTTTAACAGCAACAGCTTCAGTCACATTCAAATTATGTGGCAAAAGAGGTCGTTTGACTGATAAGTCAGTCGGTCCTAAAAGGTCAAACATTTTGAGATTCTTAATTAAATGATTTAATATCATTGAACTACCTTGCGCAATTGAAGATGAATTGTTGTAAAAGTTTGATGCACTGATAGGATTTGCTTTCTGTATGAATGAGCTACTGAAATCATATGGCGATGTAGTTGGCATTGCGATTGATCTTGTTGAGCTCAGAATTGAACTATTCTCATAAACAAATAAATTAAACAAAATTTATTAAAAATGAAATTTTACTTACTTAATTGAGTTTGCATTTGAATCAGTTGTCGTTGATATAATTGGAGACGTTTTACAAGCTGCTGTACTTGTTGAAACAGATAACGGCGTTGTCAGTGAAATATCCATCGATGACTTTGTTGTTGTGTAAAGAGTTTGAGTCGATTGTGCTTCGGAGGAATGTGATGATGGAATATTCAACGATTGACTGATTGGTTCGAGTCCAATACGCATTCGCTTTGCATTTAAACTTTCATTCTCACAAGCAAGAGCGAGAATTTGTTCAGCCTGCACTGATGTTAAATGTGCCGGAGTTGGGCGTGAGGGCTGATTCTCCCAACCATCTTTAGTCTTCTTATTACGTCGACATGATTTTAAATAAGTGCGAAGGCGTTTGCGAGCACGTTCTGAGAAATCTGGGAATTGTCGAGCGCATGAATCAATGATTGCTTGAACTTTTTCCTTCGGTTGTTTAGAAATTGGAACCATCCGATCAAGATTCTCATCAACGAACAAACGCACGAACATCTGTGAGAAGAAATTGTTTAGTAATTTGACTTCAAAGTAAGATTAAATAAAGAAAAGAAGCTTAAAAGCTTCGACATAAATAAAATTAATACACACATTAAATGCTTTAAGTCTCTCAGGATCGTAGGATGCTTGATCCATTCTTTCATCAGATTCGTCCTCCGAAGCTTCGTCTTCTTCTTTATTATCAGACGGAGAATTTGCTTCTTCTTGACTATGTGACGGCGACAATAAATAATTTTTTTTGTCAAACTTTTTTCTGCACAATCGAAAAAAAAAGATCATTCAGTCACTTACTGGTGATCCGAGTTCGTTTGATTTATTTCCAACATTGATTCCAAGAGCATTCTGATATTGCTCCCATAAATTTGTCATCGTTGAAAGATCGGGACCTGATGTGCCATTACGAACAGCAGCAGAGTTTTGATAATTCCATGCCAACAACATCAATTTCAACTTGTCAGCGTCTTTCAATAAATTTGCGTATGAATCATCCAAGTTCATTGTCTCGTGATTTTCACCATGAGAAATCGATTCCTTTAATTTAAGAACAGTTGTTGAAAATTGTTTTAATTGATCACATAAATAATTAAAAACACGGAAATAAAAAAAATAAAATGAAAACAACTTTTCCACGCTCAATAAAATTCACCTTGTGCAACATCGCACTTGCTTTACGTTTTGCAGCCATATCAATAAAGATGATTAAGTGCTTTTATTTATATACTTTATGTCTTTTCCCACCGGTCAAATTTATATTCCAATTTACGGTTTTGTATCTCGTTCGTTTGAATTTATCTCAAAAACTGAATTGTTCGAGTAAAACCCTTTACAATGCTTCACCATCCGTTTATCACGTAATAAAATTAAAACTTTTATTCCAGTTAGATAATATTTAGTTTTCGTATTATTCACTCTTTTCCATTCTTTTAATTTTTTGATCCAATTCAACGTTTAATTTTCATCACATAAAATATTTTCATTTCAATTCAAAACGAAAGAAAAATTTTAAACATTTTTCCTTTTCTCACTGAAGTTTGAAAGTCTTTTTTCTTTAATCGTCTAAATAACACTGAAAAAATAGAATCGACAACTCGATGTCGGGACGATGTGTTTCGATTGCAAACACCAACTTTTAACTGACCAAAACAAGAATTTTGCACCCTCTATATATTTTATTATAAAGAAGACGGAGAACATCTATCCGTATTATGTATCTTCAAACCTTAGTCCTTTCTGCCTTCTGATATATATTTTTCCCTCTTCTGGCAGAGCACCATCCACCACCCTCAATCTACTGCTCTTCGCTTCTATTTTTCGTTTATACGGATGTGTACACTCACCCGCTTCGTACACTCGCTCTCGCTCTCCACCCTCGGCACATCACACAAAAAATGTATAAACGAAAAAAAAAAGAAGGAAGAAAAAATACTGAGCGATTCCTTTTTCGTATTTGAACAAGGACTCAACTCTCTTCTCATACACATGGTTCCCCCTTTTAGATGTTATGTCGGAAAAAAAGCTCACAGTTAGTTTTTTCTTTTCTTCTTTTCTTGTGTGTTCATCCTCGTTCCATTTATTATTTTGGGGTTGGGGTGATGTGCGAGGACTATTGAGAAAGGAAAGTTGAAGTTGAGTCCATGGTTCTTTGAGATGATTTTGCCAATGCCACCCACACCTCATCCACCCTTAAATGAATTTTTTTCTTCTTTTACTCGTTTCTTTCCCTTTCGCTCTCACACTCTACAGCACCAATTTCGATCTATCTTTTTTTTTCTTCGTTTCTGTTCAACAAACGTCCCACTGTGAGTGCTTTTATATTTTTATTTTTTTTTGGAAAGACAGCTTCCTCGTTTTCCTTCTCGACAGTCTAGTGGCAAATATCTCTGATATGCCAGCGTTACGTTTACACACGATGAATTTCTTTTTATTCTTTTTTTTTGGCTTTGATATGCCTTGACGTTAGGTTCTCGACTGGAATCAAAATATGTGTGAGCCGTTGCTTCGATGATAAACAACAATAATTCATGCTACGCGAGAACACTGCGAGAAATGATTCGAACATATACACACGTTAACGTTACTTAAGCCCCCGCACCACATAGAATAGATAAAGGCGGAAAGACATTGGGTTGTTACTCGACATCGAATCGCTTTTACCATCATTTCGTTGTGTATTATTTAGAAGGAGAGAAACAATGACATTCGGGCACCCAATTTCATTACATTGAAGCATTAGTGGATGTTTCTCCCAGTATCGCTTTAGTTTGCCTTTGCCATTAAGAATAACCATGACAATCCACCACACCCACCCCTTTTACCATCTTGATATCGCTCCAAACACAACACTGGTTCCCAACTTTCCTTTTGTTTTTATTTCAGCCTTCATACAAACGGGCTTCGTATTTTTTTATGCCAACTCTTCTTTCGATCCCAGAATTCCTCGTTTCTTCCTTGTACATACTTTTTTCTCGCCTGATTCCTATCCGGTTCAGAGCCAGCACACGTCAAATAACGAGAACGAAAAAAAAAGACTCAACGAAGGAAATGGTATTGGTGAATGAATTTCCATGTGCTATGTGCGAACGATGAAGGCGAAATACATTTTTGCGAGGGTGGAAGGGAATATCCATAAGGGGTTGGAACTCATTTGGTGTTCTCGTTGCTCGTAAATGGGGTTGCGAGAGATTCAACATCCACCCACACTCCAAGCATTTTCATCTTTTGTGCTACTATTTTTTTCTTCTTTTTTGTATTCAAAAACTAGCGGAATGAGAACGATCCTATGAACAAAGGCAGAACGGGTTTTACTCAGATGAAGCGTAACTAAAGAAAATAACAGAAAAGTAGAGAGGGAGATGGAGATGGAGAAAGAAGCCAGGCGGCATTGAGATGGAGAAACAAAAATATTGCGCTATGAAGGTATTAATAGTTTTTCTTCTGTTTCTCTGCCCTTTCATTTTCTATCCGACTCTTTCATCAAACCAACGGAGAACATCGTTGAGCGACAGAAATCTTCGAAGCTACAGTCGAACATCTTTATTCACTTCATTCAAAAACTTTCACAAAACTTAACTTTCTTAAGTTAGATTTTTTTTATTTAAGAATTCATGAATGAATTTCTCTTTACTTTTTTATCAAATAAATAAGCAAGAAAAGGCAAATGAAAACTAAAAGATTTTCTGTCTTGTCTCTTCATTCATTTTGTTAGGGAAAAAAAGAATGTGGAACCACAACATGTTTGTTAGAAGAGAAAGCATCAGAAAAATCATTACATAGAGAAAGCATTGAAGCAGAATCAAAAGAAGTAAGTAAACTTTTCTCTATGAAAAGGGATTTATAAATTATTTATCAATAGCATTTGGGTTGGGTGCAAGAAAAGGAAGAAAAAGAAGTTACTTAGTGAAAGTAAAAGAAAAAGACCTTAAAAGGATTTTTACGAGAAAGCAGGAAAATAATTAACGAAAAATGTTATTTATATGAAAAAGATCTACTCCATTAAATCCTTTCTATTAACGTTCATTTCCTATGATCAACGTGAAAGCAAAAAGGAAGAAAAAATTGGCACACCAATAAAGTGAATTTCTATCAAATTTAAGCAACCTTTAATATTGTAAACAAATGAAATTGAAAATCACAACCTTCTCAATGAAATTCTTTTTACGAGTTTCATTCTTAAAAAAAAGTTTTCTAAATAAAAAAAGGATGTTTGGAAAATCCGGAGACATTTTCTCATCCCACACACGTATCGCACGAAACATTCAAATTCGTCTCAATACACTCACGCAATTGTCGAGACTCATAAAAATCTGTTTTCTCTCCGCTGAATATCAACAGGTGGACTTTTTTATGTTTTTTCTCCTTTGCTTTTCGTTTTACTTTTCACAGATGATTTTTTGCGTACATTTTGGATACATTTTCTTCTCTTCTCTCGCGCTCGTCTAGTTCGGTATACTGAATTATTGATGCACGATCATCATCAGCTATGGAAATGCGAGAATTGAAAGAACGAAACGTGCAGGCGAAGCGCTACGACAGTTCACACATAATAAACAATGAAAGTTGCTTTCCATATAAAAAGAAATCATTGACATCCATTGTCGGATGATAAGATTCGCATTTGGATATTCACATGTTGTTGAATCATAAAATGTTTCAGCATTAAATGATGGAAAACTATTTTTTCGTGCTTGGACAGATTAGCATTTGGTTTCACTCAAAAGATAAAAACTTTTTTACTTCGGTTAGCGTTGTTGGTTGATATCTTTCAGGAAATATTTCATAATCCAAAGTACTCACTTTTAATATATATTTTTATAGATGTTTCGCTCTCGTAAAAACCTTCTACATTCTCTATCACCGTAACAACATTATAAAAGATAAAAAGAAGACGTATATCCCATTCTGGAAATGTATGATGCCAAGATACAATAAATATACTGGTTTGTATGTAGCCTACATACATCTTTCTCGACTCTTATGTGAATGAATTGAAATTCTTTTAATCTTTGTACACATTTTACCCCCAATATACTTTCGAATAGATGTTACCATCTCAGGCAAGTCTTCTCCAATATGAAATTACGTCTAACACGCTATCGAAACAGAAAACTCTTGCAAAGTATCTAAAAGCTTCAGTGCGGCAAAGCAACAACAATAACCTTTTCTGGCTTTCAATTGTCATTGTTGTTGTAATAGAGCTTCACAGCTTGAGATACCAAAAAACACATTCGGATGCCAAAATGTGTTTCCACCACCATTTTTCCTTTTTCATTTACTCTTAGGGAATTCTTATCCATACATAACAGCTACGACTGAGTGTTTGGGGGTGTAAAGCAGCTGCCCAGTTCTTTATGAATTAAGAAAGAAGCTTCTCTAAGAGATCGTGTTTCATTATCAAGATATTTTGAGAACATTTAAAAGTGTAATGTTTTCTTTTATAATGACCTAACATTTGTACAAATCCCCATGAACAAACATATCATATCGTTCTTCTACTCTTCTTTAAACCTGAAAACGAATCTTCAGTTGCTTCCTTTTCCTTATTTTCCACCAGTAGTCCATAACGAAGGAAAGAAAAGGAACAAGAAAAAGAAAATATATTTTTGCCCTCTCTTGTCGTCCCTCCCCCGCCTCCACTCAATTCATTTTTCCAAAAACTCCCGAGTAAATGACGAAGGCAAAAACTCCGCAACAAATACATTCTTCTTTTGACGCCACTTTCTCCACCAAGCCAAAGAGAAAACCTTTTTACTCCTACAAATTTTTCCTCCTTCTTAATGTGAGTTGAGTTTCTTCGTTTTTGCTGTTGTTGTTATTATATAACAGTGAACCCTCATAGAGATAGAGTTATACCCCAAAAACAAAAAAGAAGAAAAATAGGAAACCAAGTAAGAAGCAGAACAAGCGAATATTGGGAAAGAAAAAAAGTTTGGGGGCTTTCATGAACGGCAAACAATTACGAAAAAAACGAAGAGAATGAATTAGGACTCTTTATCCCATTTCATGCGGGCGTTTTTTCTGTTCTTGTTGTTGTTTGCTATGCAGTGTGCTTTACTTTCAATCTGTTCCCCTTTTTTTTATTCTTCAATGTGATCCAAACGATAAAAATCGTCGGTTTGGAATCCATTTGTTGTGAGGTTGCGAATTGGAAATACTTTAAAGATTAAATTGATATAAAAAATAAGGAAAGTTTCAGATGATATTGTTGTGTAACTTTATTGAGATCTTTACCCTTGACTTGTTTACTTTTAAAATTTAATGAGAGATAATTTCGCAGCGAATGATCTTTAAGTTACTTAAATAAGTAATTTCAATGCTTCAATGGTTTTCTTTTGTTATTCTCTGCTTATCTCAGAAAGTCTTAAAAGTTCCAGATCATCACGTTAACACTTTTGAATTTGAACAATAGAATCCAGAAAGGAAGAGACGCAAGTACAAAAGAAGTTAATTAATTGATCGATACAACGTAGATTGAGATCTGATATTGGATAACGAAGCGGTTTTTTATGTAACATAGCTTCTAAGCTAATTATGGTCGCCGTTTCTTTATTCTTTTGAGGCTATTGTTATAGTAACAACTGCGAGGGTGGATCTTCAAAAATAACACGTAATTATCAAATTGAAGTGAAAGCAGCTTTAACATCTTCCGGTTCCTTTTATTTCACTCATTGTGTGAGTGTTTCAATGGCGTTTCTTATCTTATCTTCTCCTTCACAGACTTACAAGCAACATCACAAAGGCTGGTGGTTTAAAACATTACTGAAACAACCAAAAAATCTTCTTTAAAAATGTTATTAGAAAGAAGGAATAATTCCACCCCAAAAATATTCTCAAAGATATTCGAAATCAATTGAAATCAAAGGTTGAATGAACATCACCGATGTCTAGCTGACAGACAAGGAACTTTTCTTTTTCCTTTTCACTTCCTTTGGGCAACTATCTTTGACAAATGGGAGAACACAATTCTTCAATCAAACATAACATCACCATCAGAGTTTACCATGAAAACTTCAAGAAAAGAGAAACGAAAAAAATGGAAACCTCAATAGCACTATAGACGATGGTATTTATATCAAAGCAAGATACGAGTTGTTGTCAAGATGATATCACAACATTGAAGAAAAAACGATTTTTCTTTCAGAAAGGGCAAAAATCAAGCAAAATGGAATGAGTTGAAAGTAGTTTCCTTTTTTGGCTCGAAGAATTTCATCCAAGTTCGCTTTCTTTCTCTTTGTAACATTCTACCACATATCTAGAATCTTTAAGAACGACATAGGAAGATATGTGGAGGTGTTTCTTCTTAAGCACAAGAACTTTCCATTCACGAAATGGACCTGAAACACCCTTTTTCGTTTGGTCAACCCTCGTTTGAAAATGTAGCATCACATATCAGAATGCCAAACCAGAAATTCTTTCTTTGATCTAAAGGAAACTCGATAGTAATTGAAAACGTGGATCAATTTTCCGATATCACATTAGGTGAAATTGTAGCTCGGACGCTACCCTCGTTTTGACCGAAACCAGTATCACAATAAAAGATAATTTCAATTTTTCCCAGTCTCATCGTTGTTCACACATACGAAAACGTTTCTTCATACCCTCAAGAAAAGAAATCAAAGCCCGGACATAAAACATTTTCGATACTTCGAAATTTTCATTATGATTCTTAAAGAAATCACTCATTGAGGGACTTTAAATCACTTAATGTCTTTCCAGCGTCCAATTTTTTTGTTCTCTTTGATTTCTTCTGTTGTTCTGTTTTTGCGACAACGAGAGATAAAAAAAGTAACAGAAATATAAAAAGGAAATTATAGATTTTCCCTTCTTTTTTCGCTTCCTTTTTTTGTTACATCTACCATTGCTGGAAACGAGACGATCTGCTGCCAAGCATATAAGTAGTGAAAGTAAAAAAAAGAGAGATAAATGCGAACTTCGGTGTTCACATCTGTAATGAAATATTTAATTTATATTGCACTTTAGAGATGTAAATAATTTTCTGCATAGGCAAGAGTAACATGTGAAAGGATAATTGCTAATGAAATTAAATTTAAAACTTCTCTTACACATTCTGATCACAATAAACCAGACGTTCCGAAGTTTCTAACAAACACAGAGATTACTTCTCTTAAAATTCTTCTTATGTCTTGCTCCGGTTGTTAACGATTGCTGTTAGAGCCATAATAGATAAATTTTATATTATTTTTATGGATTGACAATTCGGACATCCACACACAGTCACTGTATACATTTATTCTGCCTCCGTCTCTCCACCCATGTAACCATTCCATTAACCCCATGTTCCCTGCTCGTAGCACAAATCTCCCCTCATATAGAGAATAGAATACAATTTGAAGTTTTCGAAGCGTATGCTCTACGCTCTCATAGCCGCTAACTCGGAAAATTTCACATATTTGGATGTTGTCGGATTGAGAAGGGGTGCAGTATTATTTTATTTTATTTTTTTTGCTATATCGCACTCGTGCTTTAATAAAAGCGAAGACCCTCATCATCAATCGGACAGTTTTTTTTGCTTTTATTCTCAGCAGCATATAACAACACACACTCCTTGCAAACGGACATCGGAACGAGCGACCGACCCGTCCCTTTGCCATTTTTATAAATAGAAGGTTTTTCTAGCTTTGCGCTTTGGCTTTGGCGTGTTCTATCATGTAATGAAGAAGTTTTTTTTTATTATTTTTCTGCTTTTGCCTCCACAACTCGACTATGCCAAACATTAGAGTTCTGTTGTTGCCTTTATAATTTTTTTTTCCTAGAAATACTTTTTTCTCGTAACAAGAAGAATGTGGGGGATGTGATGTGTATGGTGTGCGGTATTTTTTTTTCCTACGTTCAAGCTAGGATTGTACACAATTCACTTTTGCTTTGTACGAGAATGGAACAAGTTTAGAAGGCGAAAATAATAATAATATGAAGAGTAGGCAAGCAGCATCAGCAGCTTTGCTGTCTTTCCTTAAATTCAACAACATTTTCTTCAGATCGTCCCACAATGATCAACGAATAATTTTTGATGTGGCAAAACTTACGTACGAATCCAATCCGTTTGCCAAGCATTCCATTCCGTCCCAAATGGTGTTTTTAACGCTACTCTCGGTTCTGACGTTCTCTTCTTCATTTCGGGCTTTTCGTTATGTGGGTGGGCGAGGGTGTAGAATCAAACAGAAAAAAGGGAGCAGTGGGTGAACACTACGAGGAGAGAATGATGACGGTATGAGGTGCTCAACCTACCACCGACTTTCTCCTGAACGGCACCCGCTGTATTCAATGTCTAGATGTGGATATAATGGTTGAAAAGGGATACACAACAGGGGCGTCTTAGCAGCCCATTTTTTCCCTATTCTTTGAGACTCTCGATGTGCGCTGCTTTTATATGTTTATATATAGAGATGAAGGTTTATACAAAGAGATCTCAACTACATAACAGAAACTATTCACCAGATATCCAAAAACGAAAACGAAGAAAAAAAAAATGAATGCGAGAAGAAAAAAATAATCCAAAATACACGAAACATCCCTCATTCATTGCTCGGTAAAAATCAAGAAGAAGCGCAGCAAAAAAAGAAATGTTGTTGAAATTCTCTGGGACCGATGTGAAGGTGGATGAATTGGGAGTTTGAGATGAGGTGAGATGGAAAGAAAGGCACAAAACACGTGATCACCGCACCTTGCAGCAATAGCATTTCCCATCCCCAAAATGTCTATTATGAAGCAAGTCGTAGAGGTAAAAATATCGTAATTTTCTCTTTTTTCTGCTTTCACCTTAAATTCAATGGTCATGAAGGGTTTGTTCGTAATTGACATCACAGAATTTTCTTATAATTTAATAAGCAAATTGTGACAGTCAGTGATTTAATTGAAATTACTAACAGTTTCGCTAATGAAAATTAATGACATGAACATGACCTTCAAACTTTTCCCCTTTTTATGTAAATTACTGTGTGCCACTTTTATTTGTCCAATTCAAATAATAAGATAGCGGAAAAAGGGCGAGTTGTACCCTACAAAGTTGTGTGGTGCGCTCTGTTCTCTTATATGTATGTAATCAAATAAATATCCAATATCTGACCCAAGCACTAGCGAAATGTCGATGTCAATTTCTAACGTTTGTGTGTTTTCGAGGAAAAATCACTCCGAAGGGGGAAAATTCATTGTCAATTGCAATTAGATATTGCTATTTTTTTCTGTTCGTTTTGATTCTACTGAATGAATGAAAGAAAGAAGAGAAAGATTTTCATTTAGAAAGGAAAGTTATCCTATCGTCATCATAGTTGTCATTACGTTTCGTATTTTCTTTCAACATCAACTTTATTTCTGTAACCATCAACAATCTGATTGCATATTTACTTTTGTCGTCATCATCCAAATCAAAGAAATGAAAGTTGTTTCACATCATAAATGAGAAAAGCGTAGAAAAATAAATTTTCTAAAACAAATATTAAAGAAATGTTGCTTTAACTTACCAGATTGAGAGCGTCTTCGTCCGCAAGTCCCATACTTCTTGTCATCAGCAAATATGTGGAAGTAATTGGCTTGATGTCGCTTGTCGAATGATTTTGTTTATTACAATTTGATGCATCAATATGGTAATCTTCATCGACATTACGTTCACCGTTGGGGTACTTAGAAAAATTATTTTTACATGTTGTGTTGTTACTGGTTGTGTTCTCATCAACATCGTCAGAGTCATTTATTTGGTGATAATCGAAGGAAATGTTGTCAGGTACCATTTTCACCCTCTTATTGTAAACAGCACGTGTCAAAGCATCATGTGTTGTTGAATTGTTTTTCATTGAAGTTCTTGATGATGGCGATGATGATGATGAGTTGACCAGTCGATTTCTATCAAAATTATTTTCTTCTTCGTTAGGTTCTGATGACGAAGACGTCACTAATTGTTGCGTATCGGGAGATGATAAAGGCAAGGGAACATATTTCGAATGATGTAATGGTGGTGTGGTCGAGCAAGAGATTCGAACATTATTAATATTATTTCCATAGCTACTGCAGTAGTTCGCTTTACCCGCAACATTAATTGAAACATCCAAGGAATTTATGACGATGTTTCCAAGGCTTCTTTCACCCCCGACCGCTCTTCCTACGTCACTTATTGAATTATCTAACTCTGATTCATTCTTTATGTTGATATTAATGTTCTTCCTATGAACTTGTTGTTGCTGATTAGAATTTCCATTGTTACCGATTTGATTGCCGTCGATGTTTTCTTTGAAAGGCTCAAATGTCTTCTCGCATGATTGCTCTTGAATTCGATTCAACAGCGATGCCGCCGACGACTTCTCATAAAGTAAATGAAGCAATGACAAATAATTTTTCATATTTTTAGGATAATTTTCATCTGAAAATGATGCCGGATTTTTGGGTACGTCATCTGACAGATTCTTTTCATTACGTTGATGTTGATCGACTTCAGATATTTCCTGCACACTCATTGATTTCATGCTTTTACGACATTCGTTGCAATGTGTCAGAAATTTTGTCACAGCTTCACGTGGCAGGAATGCATAGCATTCAGTTATCTGTAAGTTAATAAAGCGTAGGCGTGGACAATTTCTATTATTCTATAAATTTTTACATCTTTATGGTTGTAACAAGATACAATGAATGGTTGCGAGTAATAAAATTTAATTGATGTTATATTTAATTACAATTTAATATACAGTAAACTCTCGTTATAATTAACTCTGAAGGGACCGAGAAAATGGTAATTATAACGAGAGAAAAATTATAACGAGAGAATTTCGTTCCCGTTTTTTTTCGAAATGATTTTCGAAACGTTAATTATAACGAGAGTCCACTGTAAATATCTCACATACTTTTCGATATGTTCGTTTTTGGCCGACATGACGTCCTTCACCTTCACCCACAGAGCAATGAACCTTATAGATGATGTTAAAAAAATATTCAACGACAGCAACACGCTTGTATGAAATATTATTTATATCCTATACATATAGAAGTTTATGATTCGTTACGACATGAAATTCGAATAAATGCTCAAAATAATTTCATTGACTTACAGTTTTGCTTGGAATAAAAAGCAGGCAGCCATCGTCACCAATTTGATTTTGTTTAACGTGTTGAAACTCAACCGGCAATTGCATCATGAATCCTTTTTGAAGAAAAATGTTAACGTTTAATGTTTAAGTGAGCGTGAAGAGAAACTTGTTGCACAAGATTGAGTCAGACGCAAATAATTTTATAATCAAAAAGTGATTTCAAATTCTCATGCACATTAAATTTATTTTCCTTTGAACCACAAATCACTTTTGCTACATGAAAAGCATCAAAGTTCTTTCCTTTTACAAGAACATAATTTAATTTTCACCTTTTGATTTCACCCAAAATCTGAATTTGGAACTGTCGGGACGATTGGTCTCCAAACCTTTCAAAGCGCTTACGATACGTGATTGTTTTTTTGATGTTATCGTCTTGCTTTTGGACAGATCACCGTATGTGTGGATGACCCAAGGCTGATAAATCTGCAGTTTTTCCATGAAGAGAAATCGAGAAAGGAAATAAGAAGGGAAAAGCAATTTTCATGTTGGCACATAGGGAGGGAAAAAGAGAAGAAGAAAAAATCGTAAAAATTAATCTGAGGGCACATCGTTTCATGATTAAATACTTTTCAAATGATTCAAGGGAATGAGACGACAAGAAAATATTTTCTCGGAAAATTCTCATCTTCGATACTAACTTGATACATTTTTCTTTTATTTTCGTCCCGGTCATCAACAATCACATCGACTTTCATTCTTTTCATATTGTCCCTCGCATCTTTCTCATCCAACATCAACCCACTCTCTGATTTCTTATCCCCATCGTTCACCATATTTATATTCCGTTTGCGTTCACTTTTATTATTTGTACTGGCACCGTTTATTGGATGTGAACTTTCATCATCAATCGACAATTTGCTTCGGTTCTGACCACTAATCAAAGCCTTTGCCACATAACGATTGCAATGACTTGTTTTATTATCACAATTAACTAACAAATCTTTCGACTCTTTCTTATTATTCTTAACTGAAGATTTTCTCCTGATCAAGTGACGCGATGTATCATTGAACACGTCGTCACTTTTATGCATTCTTTTATTATCACAAACACCTTCTTCCTTTAATCTTTTCCGTAAGTAGCAATTAATTTATGAACAAGAGACAAGAAATCAAGTCGGAATTCCTAGGAAATCTTTTGAACGTCTTAATGACTCGACGTCTTAATGAAAACTCAATTTAAAAATCTTTTACCATATTCTCGATAGGATAAAATATAAAAATGTAAATTTTTCCTTCCCCAATGACATTGTACATATTTAAAGATAAACATCTTTTGCTCTGCTCTACTCTCACTCGATAACGCCACCCAAATCATCATCCATCCCTTACACATATATTCCGATTAAAAGTTAAAGAAACAAAATTTTTCTTCTTCTTTTCGAGAGTTAAAACATTGAATTTAAAATATGAAATAAAATAATAATAATAATGAAAATAATAAAGAAAAGTGGGAGAGATAAACTTCTTGATCATTTCAGCAAGTTTCGAGCTTAAAGGAAAATGCAAATGATTTTTTTTCTAGCAACATAGGGAAGTCTAAGATTTTAACCAACAAGGAATAAGAAAGTTTGAAAATCGTCAACAACGTATTGAAGGGAGAAAAAGTAAGCGAGAAACATTTTTCAGATTAAAGGCACAGACAGCAGTGAGAAGGGAAGACGATGATTACGTTTTAAAGAAGCAAACTCAAACCAACACAAATTGAAAGAGGGTTGGGTGAAGTCTAAAAGAATTTGCTGAGGGAATGATTCACGTAAGTCCGTTCAACGATCTTCTCCTGGACTTGTTTCAATATATTTACCTACATCAACTTAAACTCCGATACAATTTAAATCCCTGACTCAGAAAAATAAAGAATGAAAGGAAGAATTTTGTTCATCACGTGCTACATCGAAACTAATTTTCATTCATTCAAAACCAACACGGATGGGAATATTAGAAGAGAGAAAAGAATGAAAATTAAGGCTGACTAGGTTGAGAAGATTAATTAACTTGATTAATTTTTAATTAAAGTTGTTAAGATTTAACCGAAAATATTTAATAAAATTAGTCAATCTGGTCGCCCTTCGATTAAATTTCTTTTTTGTTCTTTCGCTTACATTCTCACTTAAAAGCATTGAAATCAAGAAGAAGATAGGAAAACTACTTTCGTATATGAGGATGGGTTTATTAGAATATTTTTTAAGGGAACTAAAACGACAACGGTTCGTTTATGTTACCACTGAGAGAAGATTTCAACTTGGTTGTTGGTTTTAAATTTTTTTTTGTCAATTGCTTTACTCAAAAAGGCGTCCTGAAAGATCTCAAACCTCGAAAGAATTTCACTCTCATATTTCTCCTCTTTTGATTATATTAGTTCACTTTTCTTGCCTACCATCAAAAGGAAGAACCTTTAAAAGGAAACCAAACCCATGAAGAAACTTCTCCTTACATATTTTCAAAATGAAAGAAATTGAATTGAATGAAATAAAATAAAAAAAATAAATAGAATTCAAGGGACAAAGCTTTTCCCTTTATTCCTAAATATTTTCTTTTTTTATGTCTAGGAAAAGTTTGAAAGTTTTCCATGACTCATTCCATGTATTTTAAATGCTGGTCAAAAGTAAATGTAAAGAAACATAATTCGGGATTTTTTACTGAACAAGACAAAAAGAGAATCCCAATTTTAGCATCTCATTCTCATGCCCACTTGACTTTCAAGTTTCTCTCGAGATGATTCAACAATACCCTCAATAATTTCGAACTGATTTTCCGCATATTATACAAATATAAGAGCCTGCTTTTGTCTCGGGACTAGACTTATGCATGTGGTGAAGGCTAAAAGTCAATTTTCTTAGCTTCTGTTCTGATGAATTTTGTTTTTTAGATATTTCAATCGATTTTTACGCAAAATAAAAGGAAAGAAAAATCCTTTGAGAATCTCGAGAGAAAATTTGCATAAACGTTGAGAAAAGGAAACTGAATTTATGTACGACAGATGTTGTGATGAAACCTGAAGTCCTTTTAAAGTTTAAATTACCGTTGGGCTGCATACAGAATCCGAATTCCTGTTTTCAGATGTGCAGCTTGTGCTAGAAAACATTCTTGAATTCAAATCTTGTTCTTGAAGCTGCAGAAGTGGTCCAGTGGACGTTTAAACATCTGATAGAATAATTTAGTCCCTAATGGTCAATGCCGAATATGCAATCGTTACGAAACTCGTTATGCGAACGGACGAATGGTACAGAAGAAGGCATCTTTCTTCTCATCCTTCCCCCTTTCAACTTTATGCTTTGACCATCACACTCTTTACGTTTCTCTTCTCATTTGCATAATAAATTTTTCCTTTTTTTTATTTCTTATTTTTTCTTCTTTATTTGGCAAGCTGAGGGATAAATTTTTATTGACTATTCATTGCTTAACACGACGAAATGACGAATGACCATTAAAATGGACATTTGCCAATTGGCAAAATTAGGATTAAAAATGCAATTAGTTCGATCGATAAAGGGAATATTATCGAGCATTTATTGATTTGTGATTTACTCTTTGAAGTTTCTTTTGTAGGGGTTGCAGTTCAAACTTATCTGCTGTTTTTCTATCAATAAATGCATAGTTGGAAATTAAGATTAAGCTCTGAATCATGTCGATTTTTTTAGACATAAGAGACAAACAGTAAATATTTTTCTCTAATAAATTCCATGGACGGGTGATGAATAAAAACTTGATTCAGACAAGAACCTCATCTATTCGTTATTGACCTTTCATCTCTGAAAATACGTTACGTTGACCAACGTCTGGAAATACATGATTTAAATGGATGCTTACAAATGATGAGAAGAGTTTTACAAAGATAATCATGATTTAAATGGACCAAGCAACAATTTTTTACCCTTTTTATTTGACATCATGTTCGTAAGGAGAAACATATTTGAATAACTGACCATCCCCAAACATTTACGACCATGAAATGAATTGAAATGAAATTTCCGTTTTTTAATGTGATTATGGAAAATGTGGATGTGGAATTACAAATTTGCCTTTTCAACAATATTTTTTGTTCATAACATTTTGAATGCATTTTACATTTTCATAAATTTTATCGATCGGAAAATGAATTGGTAAAATGCTTTGCATTCAGTTGATTATAATTTAATTAAGTTTTTCTATTCTCATCTAAAATTACATGGACAATGTTACACACAATTGACAGCGAAGTTATGAAAATTATGGAATCATTTTTTGAGATAAATTTATTAGGTAATGAAATTAAACATTTAGCACATTTCAGAATCGATTCTTTCTCACATTGTTCATAAATTATGTCAATCAATGATAATTTCTAAATTAATTAATTTATTTACGGTATTTAGTTGGATATAGCAAACAATTATTTAAGCAATAATTTTAGATATATTACGGGAAATTAGAGAAATCGAGATTTTTATTTAACGGTTAAAAGTTCAAAATCATATTCAAGTTTCTTGTACGAGCATTTATGTCTAAGCAAAACACTTCAAATGTTACAATATTATTGAAGCTGCTGAATAGCTCACAGCATTTTCCAATGAACATTTTTTATGATTTTCTCATGAGAAAGCATTTTAAACAAAAACATGTTCATAATATTATTAAAATTATGATCGAAATTTGTTTTTGCAAAATCACCACAATAATTCAATTATTTGAACGGTGCTATGAATAGACAATTATTTGTGTAAAGTTTATCTGAGTATTTGCAGTTTAGTTAATAACATGTGCATATGCTTGATCAAATTTGTGCTCATATTTTGGCACGAGCAACACCAATTATGATGCTTTATTTGTAAAATACATCAACAGATTTCTAATCATATAAATGATGGAAAATAATTGGAAATTTTCTGTGAAAGAGGTAAATAAATAAATGACCACGTTCAAATATTTTTAAACATGAAAATGATTCGTCAAAGTAAATATTTTCAAATTTTAAAAACCTTACCCAGTTGGAATCGAGAAATTATTTCACACATTACTTCTTCCAGATAAATTCAGATAGTATTTGGATAGAAATGAAAAAGTAAACAATGGACAGTTACTGAAATGAAATTCGTCACCGTTTTTACGTTTCTAAAGTAATGATGACATCGATATTTCCGAAAAGGCCGCAGATCTTTTCCGTCAACAAAAGAAAAAGCAAACGATCGATAATAACTTTGTTTGCTTGCTAAACAGAATTTGGGCAACCGCTATTTGGCAACGGGTATATATTTGTAAGCGGGAGAAGAACATTATCATTCAATATTTCAAGCGTGAACATTGCACACTTAACTAATTAATTGAAAAGCTCACTCATCCTACAACACAGAAAAACAGAAAGAGAATAAAATAAATTAAATACAATGAAAATTTCGGTACTATTTTTGCTGTTTCTTTTAACCTTTGCAACTATTGTGAGTTGTTCGCCAATGCCAGATCCTGGCCCTCAATCAAAAGCTCCCAAAAACGGCAAAGGCAATAAGAGAATTAGGAAGGTTGCTCGAGGTAATTAATCTTACTATTTAGAAGAAACACCAAACAACATTTACAAGTGATTATTATTAATAGGTCCCTTCGACTTATTTAATCGACTGCTCTATAAATCTTTGCTTATCGATGAAAAGCATCACTACGTTCTTTCACATAAGTACGGATAAACAGGAGGAACAAACAAACTGCGGATGAATCCATTTCCAAGATGCATAACAAGTTGAACGAGAGTGAAAGCAACCTATGAAGAAAATGTGATAATAATTGGTGACTGAAATATATTTTTTCAAGATAAAATGAAGTTTCGCTAAAAGCTTTAGAAAGATAAAAGAAAAAGCTTTTGAAGTGTTGATGTACTAAAATGTTTATTTTTAATTTAAGTTACTGAATTAATAAAGTTTTAAATTTATGAAATGTTCTCTTAATGAAATTATTAAATTTTTCTTCTTAGCTGAAATTTATTTCAAGGTCAATCGTCATGTTGTTAATCAGCTTAAATCACGATTCGATTGAATATAAGATTGAAAGATATGAGAAACGTGTTAATTGTGTGCATATCTAATAATGACGAAAAGTATAAATATATCTGGTTCGATTTATTTTCTTTCCAGTCGCATCTCTTCGTCTCACTGATAAAGTACAATTTGGGTTGGAAATGAAATTAAGCGTTTGGACATCATTAGTGACTTTCACATTTTTAGCCTGTTTGGAAAGTTTAGTGAATTCAGTACCAGCGCCATCACCAAGCCCACAGTTTCCCTTTACAGTTTTAACAACAAAAAGTAAAGGTCATCGTAAAACTTATCGATCTAATCAAGGTAATTACAGCAATTTCACTTTTGCACGAATCTTACGCTCATAATTTTTTCATATCTCAAATCTTGCAGATAATTCTCAAGGCTTTTCATTCTTTAGGCTTTTAATTAATAAATTCTTTCAATTTTCACAACCCCAACATCACTACGAAGATGTAGGATTCGAGCCCGCAGGGTTTGATAGTTACAGTTTAGATGACGTTTACATTCCTTACGAGCACGGCCCACCTTTTATACACGAATAATTTTTACACACGTTTTTTTTTACAGCTGACTCTCTTGCTTAATTAAATTTGTTTCTTTACGTAGTCTTAAGGTTCTTTTTCTTCAATAAAAATATTTCACATAACAACTTACTCATCGTTTTTTTCCCAGCAGATTCAAAGCGCAAGCAATTATTTGTCGAAGGTTTTAACTCAGCGCTTATTACTCTAATTGAACTATTAAAGCTCCTTTCCCAGACACTCAAACATCAAAGAGTTCTTAATACATTACAAGAATACAAATCCAAATTCTTTTCAGTTGCTAAAAATTGTTTGAGTCAAATGTGTCGACAATAAAATTTTCTCACATAAATAATCGAAATGAAATATTTCTTAACATGTGTTTTGATAATTCTGATTCTGTTTATGGTGGAATCAGAGTCAGCTAGAAGTGGTGGAGGAGGTGGCAGAGGTCGTGGAGGTGGTGGTGGTAGAGGGTTTGGCGGTGGTGGAAGAGGGTTTGGCGGTGGTGGCAGAGTGTTTGGCGGTCGTGGATTTGGAGGTGGTTTAAGAGGTGGACATAGAACAATTGGAGGTGAAAAGATTCCTTCTTTTATCACAGTTTTAATTTAAATGGAGACAATTAATTGTTTTAATTTATGTAAAGGAGGCTATGGAGGTGGGAGACGAGTAGGTGTTATCGGCTCTCCAGGTTTCGTCGGTAGACGTAAGGAAAACTTTTCCGTACCCCTAGGCAACAAACTTACTAATTGATTTAAAAACTTTCAGGAAGTTACTACGGAGGAGGCATTCGACCTTATTATGGGAGACGATACTACGGAGGTGGAATTCTTCCTTTACCTGTGCCTGTTCCTATTGTCGTGGGAGTCAGACGATACGTTTATTGTGACGATGTTGGACTTGATTATGGTTATGGGTATCTTGTTCAAGGGACTGGTTACGCTTATGGCCCATGCTACTACTAAATGTTCTATAAATCCTTCAACATTTGTAAAAAATGTTTATACATTAAATTATTTATTTGCACACATCACAATGTGTAAACACAAAATTATTTTGATATTTTATATGTAACAATATGATTTATTTACTTTTAACTTCCAAAACCAGTTACACACAATGTTGATCAAGTACAAGCGGTTAAAGTATGAATTATTTATTCGCAACGGTTCAATTTTGGGCTTCCGTTGTGGGATTTTTAAAGATGAAAAAAAAAAAAAATGAACATCAATCTTTCGAATCTTGAAGTTAATAATTTTTATGATGTTTGAAGTTGAAAATTTCCCACAGAAGATTAAAAATATCTAAATAATTAATTTCGAAGTTGTTAAAGTGATGTAGCAAGGAACATTAAACATGTCGTCATGTTTTTGACTTGTCTTTTCCTCCCATAACTTTATATATGTTTGTTGACTTCCTTTTGTCACAGATGTTTTGAATAAATCTCAGTTCTTGTAAGTTCAGTCATAAAGAAAAAAAAGGTTGCAGAGCTTTGAAACTGAAGCACATTGAATTGAATTATTGGATAAATAAATTGAATCTCTGAATGCTGATGTTTGTTTCAAACTTGTTGTGATTTGATTTTAAATTTTTATATCTTTTGCTTCTTTTTTTATTATTTTGAATCTTAAACTGCATGCTTGAATGTTCGTTTAGTTCAATAAACTTTTGAGCTTTTCGTTTACGTCAGTGGTTGTTTCTATTTATTTAGCTCAATACTTTAGACTGGAATAAAACTCAGCTTTGCATTTCGTTTAGCAGCTCACTCGAAAGTAAACGACAGAGAAATAAGCAAACAAGGATGAATTCTCGTTTTAAAGCTTCAAATGTGGATCGACATTTGAAGTGTCTGCAAATCAACCAACTAAACTCTTAAAAATTTCAATAAATTTGATATCAAATTAAATTCCAATAATGAAGTTTTTGTTTATATTCATTTTGCTGGTGTTTCCAACATTTGTGTTAATTGATGGCGTTAATGGTGATGGCGGTGTGGCAATTGCGGCCGGAACTTACATAACATTATATAAAGCAAGAAAACGAATGAAAGAATCAAGAAGAAGACAGAGGAAAAAGCATCGAAAATTAACGAAAATCGTGCATTACAAATTGAACAAACTTTCATACCAAACATCATCAAGGGAGAGTGTAAATCATTTACCTTACCCTTACTACTTTTATAACGATACTTAAATATTTGACAACTTACCTACATGCATAATTATTAATTATTTTAACAACAACCAATATAAATTATCCAAAATAAGAATCAACAAGCAAAATTTATTCAAATTCGAACAACAAACAACAAGTGGCGTCATTTTGTTCGCCAACCCATTTTAAATTCATGGTAAGTCATGGGGAATTGATTGTCAAAACATTGAAAATCTCACTTTAAAAAGAAGAGGACAACAAAGAAAAAGTTTTGAATTCCATCGAGAGATGTGAAAGCTTTTATGGAACTTTGAGTAGCTTAATTATTTTCGAGGCTTTTGTTTTCTTGCTCCTGTTCACATCACAATTTCAATTACTGAATTAATTTATTATTAAAATAATGAATGAAAGATGAAGTTGAATTCTTAAGTTTCATAACAAGTAATTTGAGTTTCCGTTTGTAAATTTTCAGAAAGATTCGAAGAAGGGTGACAGATCATCGACATTAAAGGCTGAAGCATCAGATAGAACAAAAAGAGACGTGAAAAGGCTTTCTATGTATTTAGTTATAAATTCATGAGTGAATAAATAATTATAAAACATTTTTAGGAAGCTCCACAGTCTTCCTGTGGGAAATGATGTAATTTGATTAAGGCACTTTATCATTTAACAAAGATATTTTAACCCAATAAATTTAACATGAAAATGATATTTAAAAGTTCAACCCTTAAAGCCCCATTTGCCTTTAAATCCATCCTAATGAATTTTCAAAACAATGTGTAATTAAATTCAACCCACACTGATGAGCCGTTAGTGATATGTTCATTAATAAATAACAAACATGTTGAAGAAACATGTTTGAAAATATTAGAATACATTAGCAATTAGAGTGAAGATTGTAAACACCATTTACGATAACCATTCATGTTGTCATCACAACCTAACGATGTCAACTTGTGTGAAGTAGCAATTTGTGCTTTGTTGATGTTGTCAAAGGAATCATAACTCAGAGAGCTTCTTTTTTATGTCTTGAAGATGAAGAGATATGGACGAGCCGAAATAATATTCGAATGTGATATTAATTGAAGAGTTATTGACACCCTGTCAGTAAGTAGGTAAGTAAACAATCGCCATCAAGAGACATTTAATGGTTTTTTTATGTCATGTCTTTTATTAAATATCTCGACTGATTTTCAGTTTTTTCATTCGTTCATTCTGTGGTGTTATGTAGAAAGAATAAATTGGTCTTAAGAGAACCATAAAATTCTTTTTGTTACTTATCGTGAGTCAGGAGGTCGTTAAAACCTTTAATGCTTAATGGTGTTCGCTTCATACATTTAATTTCCAGAAATTATAATTAAACAATATCTCGTTTTACTGATTTTCCTTCGTTCATATCTAAATGTTATTAAATTTAATCATGTTGAATGACACTTATTAAGAAACTTTGAAAACAAAACTATTTCAAAATGACATCTTTAGAGACGTCTCTGACCGAGTTCACTGGAAAGAACAAACTTTCTGAATATTTAGATGGAAAGCATTCAAAATATGATTCAATATCATTGCATGAAATATCGTTGTACGCACTGAGCTAGAAATTTATTTAAATTTATTCATCTGGTGGGAGTAGAGTTTTGATTCAATAGCAATTCGTTGAACCATGAAATTTCCATGCAGAAGTGATGAGAAGTTTAAAGATCATTGAAACAATTTTGTCAAGAAACTTTAAGTTTGCAAACTTTCGAGACAAAAATGAAATTAATTCTAGGAAAACTCGTTAAAAATTATTATTAATAATGAGCATAAACAGACTCTGGTATAAATAATGTTTCCATCTAACAAGCTTAAAACAGATTTTCTCACCAATAAGATTTGTCTTACGGCTTATGAACTCCAAAGAAAAATATTGTTTCGAACAATTTAGAATGAAAATTGGAATTAATGTTCACCGCCTCATGAAATGTGAACGTTTTTAGTTGATTGACTTAATTGAATATCTGACATAAATCCTGAAAATGATATTTAAGATACTTTGATATGATATTTAAACAATTTGAGGTTGATGCTGTGACATAATGAAAAGCAAAAACTGACCATCGAACCTACATAACATTCTGAAATGCTTTAAACCAGAAATAATAGGTATCAAGTTATATTATGAATTCAAAATTATCGAATTAACTTTATGAACAATAAGGACTCAACCTTTAGCTCAACCGAATAAAATTATTTATGAGTGTAGAAGAAAAACTTTCGAAACGTTACCTTTTTCATGAAAAACAAATAATCATTCCTTAATCTGTTTTCATACATCAAAGCTTTTTTACTTTCCCATCATCTTTTAACTCGGACATCACTTTGACAACACTGGCAATGAATAGTTGAAATGTGGAATGAAATATGATGAGAAGCAACCTTCGAGTTATTGAGATAAACATAATTTTATTACCATAGAAAATGTATTTTTACATCTTTTTATGTAGATAATAATCCCTTTGCAGAATAATTTATGTTTGAGGCTTCATTCATAATGAACGAAGCGGATAAGGGGTTAAATATGAAACAAGAAAAATAACATTATTTATGCACCATTTTTCATCACGAAGCATGGCCTATGATTGACAGCATGAATTGTAGCGATATACGTGATGTGATTTCGGTCTGTAATTGCGCAAGCTTTTCATTTTATGACGGAACAAAACATAAAATGAAAAACTTGGATTTTCTAAAGTAATCCTACATAAAGCTTTTCTATGACTACGATGCTAGATTTGAACTCGACGGCAATGATATCCTTAAAAGATTTTCAGTTGAGATATTTATGCTGGGATTATTTATTTCAGAAAGAATCACAAAAAATGTTTTTTATGTTTAAGACACACTCCTGAGACGTTAAAAGACTTACATAAGATGAGTAGAAAAGATTAAAGAAATTCCATGTCATCTACCATTTGAAAAGAATGAATTCCTTTATTAGACTTTCTCTAGATTTCAAAATAATTTCTCACAATGTTGTGCTTTGATCTTCAATGGATATTCTCGTTTAACGAAAATCTACTTAAATCTAATCAAAAGCATATTTTATATATTCTGTAATTTTAAAACTTTATTAAGATAATTTCAAAGCTTTCTTCAACTGGTTCAATACATGACTCAACTTATGTTAATCTTTCTAATCAATAAAATTAATTTTAATTAAAATTCTATCAACGTATAAATGATTTAATGGATGAAGGATTTCAATAATGTCTCTCTAAAGTATTTCTAATCATAAAATCACAAAACTTTCAAATCAAATTTATCAACTATCCTAAATTTTCTTAGTTAAAATTTTCATGTTTCATAATTCGAGGAAACTTTCTATGAATGTAAAGACTCACAGATCACAGCAAATAGAAAGAGAGATGAATTTAACAATTTTTTGAACTTTGAAGAATTTATGTATCTACATATTTGTATGTACTTATAATGAATATTTACAAAATATTTAAAAGTTTTAAATTTACAGAAGAAAAAGTTTACATTTCTTGCTATTCAAAGCTCTCTAAGCAGAGAAACTTTTTTCATATATTTTTTAAGGTCTCTAAGCTTGATTCCTAAACAAGATTTAAATAACTTTTACTTCCAAGAATCCATTTCTATTTAGATTCAAATTGATTTGTTTCTAAGAATCTACGATCCTACATTTCAAACTTTTCAAAGACTTATTTTGACAACTATTTCCAAGAATGAATTTTATTTATTCAAGGTGATTAATGAACTCTTTCAGGAAAAGGTTTGCATTGAAAAAGGTGGCAAATGTTTACACTATAATCGAGAATAAGTTAATTTAATTCAACGTCAGGATCTTTTTCCTTTTTATTTTTTATTAATATACTTTTTGCTGCAACGGTGTTTGAACGAGTACGTGCTGGAAATGATTAATTTCCTTCTCTTTTTTTTTGTTTCAAGTAACTTGAATTCTTTTTGGACCCAGTTTTGTTTTATGCAAACATGCGTCAACTTAATTGCTTTGCTAAACTCAGTAATTAAAAGAAAGATGAGGTCATAAATTTTCGCTTATGTTGAAAGAAGAAACAGTCTGTCCAATGTAAGCAGAAGGATTTTCAGCTTAATTAATTTTAATTAGGAGAAGTGAAAGTATTTACCTACTCAATTTGTCGTATGACCTCATCATTGTGAATTTGAGTCCATGACATTCTCATTTCAACTTTTATCAAACTCGTTACAGTTTTTAAAAATCGATGAATCATTTGCAAGTTAATTTTCTCTCATTTTTATTAAATTTTGTTATCAATTTAAAGTGCTGCTAATGCGCTGCTTACACAAAAGAAGTTTATGAGTATATTTCGTTCTTCAACCTTCATAAAATTTAAAATAAATTGCTTTTCCTTATCTTTCATGTTTTTTTCCCCGTAAAATGAAAGGAATTCTGTGTGAAATAAATGTATAAGTAGATATTTGTATGCAATGTAGAACCATAAAAGAAGATCTTTTTATAAAAGAGTTGATTAATGAAAGCAAGAACTTTCCTTCTTTTTTCTTCGTAGACAAGCTCAAGAATGTGTGCTTAGAGCTTGGCGCATTAAATTCTTTTGAATTTTGAGTTAAATAAATATCAGAGAGACTTTTGTTCATTTAGTCTGAAAGCCTGAGAATAAATAAATAAAGAATATTTTTCTCTTTCATCCTAGGTATGATATTCTAAAGCAAGAAATGATACAAATCTGTTTCATCTTTCAGCTTATTCGTTTCATATTTTTCTTCTTCAACAAATTTACTCCCACGATTATTCAGTGTTTCTTTTAAATGTAGATAATGTCGAGCAGATATGTGTTTGCTTTATGTAAATATGTTTTTCATCTTTAAATATAATTTATTTTTTCCAATCAAATTGCTTTTACGCGAGGTTAAAAGTGATTTGCTTAACATGTTTCTTCTTGCTCTGAGATGGAAAATTATAGCTTTCTGTGAAGTTAAGTAGAATTTCAAATTGTGAAAACAAAATCTCAGAGAATTAATGAATTAAATTTGCTGTATATTTTTGTTTAATTTAATTCTCATCGCGTACCTTCATCGATTTTTCTTTGGCACATCACATCATGACTCTTGAGATTGCATCTGAACCGTGAAGCTGTTATTGATTTTCCCTCATGAAACGTTTAATTGTTTGCAGCGTAATGCTCGCAATCTTCTTGGGAATTTCTGTTTCAAAAACATCAGCTTGATTGGATTCATTTCAATTGCAGATTCTGATAGCATTTGAGGTCGATTGAGCATTAGAAAATCGCTCATTTAAACTTACTATTTATAGAACTCGTTTGCTTTCTAATTAAATTTTAATTGATTTATTTTATTGTAATATTTAATAGATTCTGATGAAGGTCTTAAGATATCTTATCAATTATATTGTCTTTATTGATTATCATTAATGAAGAAATGAATTTTAAGCAATTTATCAATGCTTTCTATTCTTTTAAGCATTTTACAATCTCCTTAACTTGCTTAATTTATTTAATGAGATAAATATAAAAGTCTTTTAGTGATTTATTTATTAGATTTCAGATTATACTTTCAAAAGTGTCACTAAACCGGCAACAATAACGTCGAATCTATTTTATATTTAATCCTTTCAAGCTCTCACAACCGAAAAGTCTGCTTTACGATTCAAACATGAACAGATGAAGAAAGAAATAAAATAAAAATCCGACACCAATATCACGTTTAAAAGTTTAGTTCGATTGCTCTGCAGATCCGCCGTTCCCCAAGCCCGATTTCACCTCGAGTGGAACCTGTGGAATTTTTTATTTATTTTGGTGGAAGAAGGAAGAAAATATAAGAAAAACGCTTCACGATTAAATCATAAATAAAACATGAGACGCCCGCCCACCTGTTTCTTGAAGCAATCCTCAAAGAACAACGTCATGGATCGATACAAATGTTTCTTTACACCAGCAAGATTGTGACCTTCATCTGGATAAATCTGCTGCTTAAATAGAGCTCCACGATTCGTTAAAGCTTTTGAAAACACCATACTCTGCATAAAGTGCACATTATCGTCAGCTGTGCCATGAATCTAAGCCAGGAGAAGAATAAAACAAAAATATTTCATTAATATTATGAGAAATAAACATGATGGTGGTTTGGATTTAAATTTGCTTCTATTTAAATTAAGATTTATATTCTCACCAAGAGAAATTGTTTATCCTTTAGTTGGTCGACGTGCTTTGATAAATCTCCTTCTTCATATCCCTGATAGTTGTCGGTGAGATTTGGCATTCCCATTAACCTCTCGGTGTAAGTTGAATCTAATGATGTGGTTGATTTTGATAGGATAACAAGGATTAAATAAATAAATTTTCAACTCACCGTAAAGCTTCCAGTTAGTAACCGGAGCAACACTAATCCCACATTGAAAAATAGACGATGTCGAGAGAGCAAGTGCGGCAACATACCCGCCATATGACCAGCCTTAGTTGGAATGAATAATTATGATCATTGTCGACATTATCACGTGATTATATAAATTTAAGGCTCACCCCAAATCCCCATTCTCTTCTTGTCAACAAAATGTAGCGTGTCTCGAAGATATTCTGATACTTCTAATTGATCTGAAACCTCGACCGTCCCTAAGCGACGATAAACTTCATGTAGAAGCTGATATCCTTGGCCACTGGAGCCGCGTCCATCAATTTGAGTTACGATGTAGTCTTTCGTACCAGCTAAATAAGTATTCCAATCTATGCGCCATTTGTCAGTTACAAGCTGTGTGCCTGGACCTGAATAAACGTGAACAACTGTCGGATATTTCGTGATTTCATCTTCCCGTAATCCCGGAGGTAAATAGAGCCTGACTTGAGCATGATAACCACCCGAAATCATAACTGGAAATGTTCTCACTTGAGGCATTGCAAGTTTTGAAACGCGTCGCTTGAGTTCGGTGTTGTTTTGAAGTAAATAAACGGGAGTGATTGGATCTTTCTTTGGATCGATATTAAACTTGTATATCCATGTTGTTGGAATTTCGGGACCTAAACATTCAATTAAGGCATATTCATTGTTGTTTGGTGCAAATATTGCTGTAAAATATTGACAACCACTTGGTAAACTTTCACTTGTTGGATTCTCGTCTGAATTGTCATTGTAAGAGTTGGAAATGTTTTCTTCAACACTCTCAGTTTCGTAAGAGTTTTCAACTTTAGCTGCTGCTGCTGCAGTCATTCTTGGATAATCAGGGACGACTGATGAACATGTTAAACACGTAGGAGCTGGTAAACCAACTCCCATAGCTGGTGGTGTTGCATTTACTCGATAAAGATGTTGATGACTTGGAAAACTTTCTGGTGTAGCCATGTAATAGCTGCGAAAGAAAAACAGAAGTTTTCAAACTAACTTCATACTTGCCATTAATTTAAACTTACACTAAATTGTTTGTCTGATCCCAATTAACAATCTTATTCACATCATATTTCCCATGTGTCAACGGAATTATTCGCTTCTTCGATATCTGTACATGAATCAGATGTCGGTAATGACCTAAATCGATAAACACATCACGAAGTGAGTTAAAGAAATTTAAATTTATTTATCAGGATATTTATTCGTTTATTGCTTGAGTTGTTTGTAAATTTCGTCACAATCTTTCATTTCAATTATCTAATTTGAAAATTTCATCAAAAGATAACAAAAAGGAGAAAACGTCATTTGAGAAGTTTTGGGTCGTCACGTACAGCACATACACACACACATCGTACGACCATTCGCAATTTGATTTATCATTGGAGGGTGAAGGAAAGCATATTTTACAGTTCAATGAAGTCATTTAACATTTTTATCTTACCTGAGTTTCCCTCACGTACCGGTGATATTGCAATGTAGCTGCTAACGTTAGATGAGAAATACGGAATTGATAATTCATCGATCCATCCACGACCATCGCCTGAAGTTTTGTGAGTCTAAGGAAAACGAGAAGGCGAATGAATCACTTACTTGCTGATGGTTTTTGATATCTACCGGAAGTAATCGAGTTGAAGTTTAGGGGAAAACTTACCTCCTGGCAATACCACATGGGACTCTTACACAGCGTGACGACCGATAAATTTTGAGCTCGATTCATCCATACGACGCTGACTTCAGTTTGTGAAACCCATGCTGCGCTTGCAAAATAATGTTCTCTGAAAATGATAAAAGTTTAAAAAGAAGAAATAAAGCAGATATCAATATTCCATGTCGCAATCATAAATATTGTCAGTGCAAAGATGACAGTTGATGATTATGATTGATCGGAACAATCGACAGCATCATTCATCATTTCGATATTCTCAACAACTTCCCGTCAAACATTCATAATAAATTGAGCGAAAGAACGTTAAATGTTTACCTGTGATGTAAGATTGGCGGTGGGGTCAAATCACGCGTTCGTATGCTTTTTGGATCCGCTAAGTCAGCGACACGTAATGTTATTGTCGGGTTGTAAATCGTTCCTGGTTTTGGATACCTGAGGGTGTAAAGAAAAAAAAAGTTGGCAAAGATTTATTGGCACGAAGAGAGAACGATAGAAAAAAGAAGTCAGAATAAAATAAAATAAAACTTCGTTGAGAGAAACAGGTTGAAGCGTCTTCGCTATAAGTGCTTGTCGATTAAAATTGAAAGAAAAAGTTCATCGTTTCTATCGTCTTTTGTTGTGCTTTAAAGTTTTCCGTAAACACGAATTCTCAGGAGGATATAAAGTTTATCTTCTGCTCATCTTATACAGTTAATGTTTTTCAATTAAGTTTTCCTCAAGCCGGTTTTCTTCTTTTATCGCAAAGTCAACATGGGGAAAACTCATTTTCTCGACAATATTTTTCAGAAAATAAAAGAAGAAAATTTAACAATTCTGCGGTTTGAGTAGATAAATATCTTTGTAAATATTTTCTGCAGCAGCATTTGAAAACTTGTCTCTTGTTTAATGCGAAATAATTTGACATGTTTAATTTTTGTGGTTTTCCACTTCATTCTGTATTTTTCCTCAAGGAAATAAATCATTCCTTAAATTAAATTTGGGTTTGAAAAGCTGTTCGAAAACTTTCCCCAGGACAATTACTGTAATTGCGTGAAATTTCGAAAGCGTGCAGAGGTTTCAAAACCCGAGAGATTTAAATGATACAAAAAAGTTCGTCAAATCTAAAAATATCTTAAAAAATTTTCATTACAATCTTTGATGAAAAATTTCCTCTGAATCAAAACATTTACAATGTTGATTAAAATAAATCCCTTCTGTTTGCTTTGGAGTCTGTCGAGAAATATTGAAACGCCTCATGATTACTTACAATCTAAACAAACCATTTGAAAGGCCTCAGGTTTGCGGGATATTTGCAGAGTAAATTAATTGTAATCATTTGGCAGTCCGAATGTAATCATTTTGATTAAGATACACAAATTTGTGTGTCATTTAAAAGCTGTTTAATTTAAACTTGTTTTT